>JPKZ01000808.1:0-10429 GCA_000803305.1 Toxocara canis
GTGTTATGTGTTAATGGCGCATTACATGAAAAACAAAGTTAAGGGCTTACTTGATCATTTGTTGTTGATAGTCTGGAGAGGCTGCAGGAGACATTTGTGGAGGCGCAACTGGACGATTCAATGCCATATTCTGCTCTACAAATTTAATTCCCTTTTTTCTCACAAATGAAAATTAAAAGGGTCTGACTGACTGCTTTTGTCTTTATATCGGTGTGTGATCTTTGAATGAACAATAGGCTTCGTCAAAAGCTGCCAAGTATACAAAGTAACTACAGGAAGAAATTTTTCGGAATGCGTCTTTTTCAAACGTTGTTGAAAATTTTATTTGGTTTTTTAGCGCCCATTAATTTGTGCTTTTAGCAGTTTTCCAAATTTCATGCATGAGAAACGGCGTATATGAATGAGTAATTAATAGAGAGAAAGTTTAGTGTCAGTGATGGTTGAGGAGGATAGTTAGAGCTATCATTGGTACCTTTGATGGCGTCAAGCGTCTCAGGAGGCTGAACTGCAAGCTGAACAGGATTGATGGGCTGTTCACTATCTCCCATAAGTTGTTCCGCTGGTATGACAACGCCACGATTGTTCTGTATGTGGTTCACAACATCCGATGGGTTTGCTCCGCCCTCACGAATTGCTGAACCTGTGAACAGCGAATGATTGGTCTGTGCTAGAAGATAAGCTATCGATACCGTTCTGGTTGGGGGTAGAGATAAAACACAGCCCATATGCAAATACTCATTTGTTTTCTTTGGTTGGTATAACAGCAATCCTGCTGTCTATGCAATATAAATGCATTTTAGAGTATTCAAAGAAGAGATCTGCAGTCAAGAAAATATATACGGTGTGCCGTTTAGGATTTTTAAAAGTCGGTTGTCAAGACTGTTCGCTAACTCTACTTTTCAGGTGAATGGTCGTTATTTATTACTAGTATAGTCAAAAACTGTCAAAAGTGTTTTGTTTCAATATTTTCGACCATAGTGACTATGAAGTTGCACTTGAGCTGACATGATACGCGGAACTTTAAACTAGATCTAAGTTCCTTAAGTGGCAAACAACAAAAACAGTTCGCTTTCACTTCTCATTAGGAATGAAGCTAGTGAGAGATAATTAAAAATTTGGAAATAACATAATATTTCGAGCAACGACCGGATGAAAATATTGATAGCTGTTGAGTGTTGGTGAAATTATTGAGTGAAGTTGATCTTCATCAGATATAGACAACGAAAGCTTTCTTACTATTGCCACATATACAGAATGTTTTAGACTCGCCGTCTCCCATAGACTCACCAACTTCTTTAATTAGTTAACTTAATTATTTATGCTGTAGGTTGATGGAAAGCCACTGCTACTTCCATGTGATATGCGCATATGATAATCAGCAAAGTTCGGTTAGTCGTTCCCGAATTTTTGGGATCCGTATTCTAACGAATTTGCTTAAAGAAGCGAAAAAAACTAACCGTCGATAACGATGACACCTTTTACTGGTCGTTCACCTTGCGAATCTTCGCTGCGTCCGACAATAACCACTTGTTGCACGTCAGGTCGCCTCAGCAGGGTTCGGATCTAAAAACACCGTTGTTTCACTTCAGTGAATCGGCTACTTGTAAATTATTTGTAATGCAATTAAGCCTCTGCTTACCTAGATACTTTCTTTAACGTAAGTAGTTTGGAGGATAGCACAACGAATTTTTGGCACCGAGTTACCTTACTAACTTTTCTGGCTGCAACATACTGAGCGTCTGTTACCGCCTTTCCCCGAAATGAATCTTGATTAGAGAGCCACTGTTTTGAAGTGTGAAAAAAACAGAGGCCCTTAAAATTCCTTTTGTGAATAGCATCAAGTATACATGCGAAAGATCAGGTACTGATCGGGATGTAGTCCATTTATATGCAAAGGATCAGATACTGATCTTGATGTACTCGATTGAAATTGAAATAACAGCTTTAAGCGTTTGGAGTAAGCGTGCAGGCAAAAGAGGCAAAGATGACTTAACGGAGATTAAGACATTATGATCACTAATATGCTTTCGTTTAGCATATTTCCATCCCAGCTATGAACAGAACGCATTAGCGCTTTATCGGAACAATTATTTAGAGCGCAGAAATATTACAGTTTGACGAGTACCTAATTCGACCGACTCGATATGACACCAAAATTTGAGTACAACATTTCTTTTAGTGCCCATCTAGATTTTCATTTCTTTGCTTTTGCTTTTACACAGAAATGAACAAACACACTTGTAGTTGTTTTTTTTGTTTCTTCATACTATACCGTAATCTGAAATGTAACTAACTGGTTTCTCTCTTTTCGTTTCAGAGTAAGTACGTTCTAGTATCATCACTTCAAAGTGAAGGAAATGATGAGCGAGCGCTGTTACGATTGTTGATTGGATTGGAATGCAATCTATCTATCATTAATATGACTAGATAGAAGCGTCCCATCACGAAAAGAACTCGAAGCGTATGGGCATACTGAACACTAATCCAAAACATTACGCTTCTTTGAAGTATATCTTCGTCGATGAACCATATCACTGAAGCACCTTAATCGAGATGTCCATATTTGTACCCTACCCTCTAGAATAAGGTCCATCCCCCTTCCCCCCTCCCCAGGGCTTCTTGCATAGCACGCTCGTTTTTGAATGAATCTTTACTAAAAAGTTGCCAAACGTTAAAGTTCCCCTGACTTTATGTTGTACGGCATCTTATTTAATAATTGTTTTTAGTGCACTACGAACAATCGTTTCATTTTAAATACACTACTTGAAATCCAGCTCATTGCTATTGCGTTTTTCCATTCTTTTCATAAACTGAGCATTCAAGGCCAATGCGATTTGCAATTCGATTGCTGCCCATCAACAAGAAAGGGCATCAGCATGTGCACAGATCAACACATGCGGCCGACCAGTTTAGGAACGAACTCCGAAGAATGGTACTATGAAGTGAGCATATAATCGAATTACTACCATTGAAGCCAAACTAGCAAAATTTTCACTCATTGTTGATGACTGCTCAATAATTGACTACACCTAGGTAATCATGCTCAACTATGAACCATAGTTATGTCAGCGGTAACATAAGAATGTGTTATTTTAGCAGCTTTATTTGTGATTTGAAATACGTATAACAAAAAAGCATGCTATAATATTGCATCGCTTAACTAGTTTTATAACTACTTTTTTCATAATAAATTTTGGCCATTTGACTAGCCGGAAGAAATTGGAAACAATTTTGAAAGAGAGAGGGATTAAAATCGCTTTCAAAGCCTTATTTTATCTTATTTGATCGAGAGAGCGGAAAATAGGAAACTTAGATTTTATCACATGTAAAGTTAACGAATTTGCATTATCGCCGAAACGTTGCACAATCATATTTTTGCTCTCACTCAGTTATATACACCAAATAATTTGTTCATTGTGCGAGCAATAAAAATAGAAAGATTTCACTTAAGAGCATTAATATTCGGTATCCTTATTCAGAACTTTGTTCTCATGATCTTTCTTAAAAAAGCCGAATTTTTTTTGGGGATTGTTGTCGAGAAAAAAATGTCTTTTAGATTTCGGAAAATTTTATCACTGGTGTGAAGTAAACTGTAAAGCCGAATCATATATTTGATAACTTCGCTTAAACGAGAGGGAAGGCGAGATGAAATATATAGCATAAGTTTTTATATTTTTCGATTAAAGGTTTACACTGAATTATTGCAGGAATTACCAGATGTTAAAAAAACTCATTGTTTTTGCTGTCCATATGATATGCCCCGGGATGCTTAATTCGAGGATTGACTTTGTCCATATGATATGCCCCGGGATGCTTAATTCGAGGATTGACTCTATACATATGATATGCCCCGGGGTGCTTAATTCGAGGATTGACTTTGTCCATATGATATGCCCCGGGGTGCTTAATTCGAGGATTGACCTTATTGCCTTTTTGCAAGAAAATAAACCAAAGTTTTTGAATCCTTATTTCCTCTTTTAATGGTTCCCTTTCGTTGATAACAGTAACAGTGAACTCACAAAAAAGTAACTTGTAAGTATTACTTCTAACGTTCGCTCACCCTTAGTTCGATTCAACTGTTTTGAGCGCAAAGGCCGACCAAAATTTAGCCGCCTTTTTTCGGTTTTATAAATATGCACATAACGACATGAATCTTTACTGTATTTGTTGTTGCACTTCAAACACTTTCATACTCTCTTTCAGTCGCCCTAAACAGTTATTGCGAAAACTTTTTCAGCGTTAGAAGTGCATGTTTTTTTGTGTAGAACTGAATTAGACATAGCTTTCCAGAAAAATGATAATCGTTAATTGATGTTTTGCAAATGTTTTTAAAATATGAGGTCATTGAAGCCTGTCGATATCGGATCTTGATTAAATCGCAGCATATTACTAATGTGCTCTTTCTTACGATGATCTGGATCCACGCGCAAAGTTTCGTGACCTGTCGCTTGTATGAAAAACATCCATACTACTTTCTGCCTAAACTGACATTGCCAACTAGAACTTGCATTCAAAAATCAACACTTTAATCGTCAGCCTCATCCTAAAAAACCAACATTTTGAATCCCAAACTCATCTATTGGAAAGGCGAGGTTTCAAATTCTACATGCCGTTTCAAATGATCATTAAGGACCAATAAGGGATTCCTACCGCATTTGTAGCATCATCATCATCGGGTATCGTGTCGTTACCAGACCGCTGTTCTCCAGTAGACTCCTCGGCAGGCACCTCTTGTTTTGATGTTTCCTCGACGGTGCCATCAACAATTACATCGTTCCTGAACGGCTCACTCGTTTCGCCTTCAACGATCAGTTGTTGCCTGAACGGTTCATTCGCCTCTCCGTCGATGATCACCTGTTGCTTAAATGGTTCACTGGCGTCCCCATCGATGCTCGCATGATTTTTGAATGATTCACCCACATCCCCATCGACAATCGCTTGAATGCCGAACGGTTCACTAACGTCTCCGTCAATTATTGCCTGATTCCTGAATGCCTCATTGGCGCTTCCGTCGACGGCTTCTAGCTTTCTGAGCGGTTCACTCACATCTCCGTCGACGATCGCCCGACTCATCAATTGTTGTTCACCTTTGTTCCCATCAATGTTCATCATCTTATTCAACGACTCACTGGCCGAGCTATCAATGACATTAGACGATTCAGATATCTGTGGCAATTTTGGAGCGATCTTTATATGTGGCTCTGCAATATCGAAAACGAACCTTTCCGCCATGGTTACGTGTGGCTCGCTGTGATGCTGCAAACATGACACTTTATTTAAGCAATTGTTTTTAAAATACTACTATTGAAAGGAAACTATTAAACTGCTTTCAAAATAAGTATTTGATAAAATGATTTTTGCATTTCAAATTATAATGCGGATCCCAGCTAAAAAAGATTTTATCGCAAGCATTGAAATGCGTCTGTCTGTAAGTATTTCGATCATCGCTTCGATATTTGTGCTATCGTAATCGATAAAATACTCGGTAAAATTTTTATATTCAGGCTTCTTGACGATAATCGATATTCTTCGGCATAGAGCTAGAGATCAGTTTAAGACCGGAATGGATTAAAATAAAATGTTTTTTTTTTCATTAGAGATATTTATATTGCTATATGCGCTCAAAGAAATTTAACCGTTTTAGGTGGAGGAATGGAATGCATTTTGTTACATATTGATAGTAATGAATTTTCTTAAACCCTCATTTACGCTCATTGCTATAACGAATCTTTTTGTTATATTTTACAAGAAGTCATTAAAAACAAATAATTTTTCTAATCATTAAAACTGTTCAACATCAAACGAATCGAAATACAGATCGCTTTAATTCTTTTCCTGATTAGGAAGTTGATTGAATAATCATGCAATAAGATCTGCTTCGTTATACGATGAATGAGTATCGAATCAATAAGGCCAATTTTTAGAAAGAATTCCCGAAAAAGAATTTCCGCTTTCATTCGATATTTGTGAAAGTTAAGAAGAAATTTATCGTTGTGAAAGATAAAACGAAGAATAGTACATATTGAGCACTTGAATAAACATTACAAAAGTTACGGTAAGTTGATGCAGCTTTCGATAGACACAATCGGGTGCCAGATGGAATATAATTACAGTTGTGGCCAATACCCAAAGCATTAGAATAAGACCAATTATCCATGAAAAATGACATTTTCGATCCTTTTTCACTAAAATATTGTCAGTTAGTCAAGATACAGTACCCGAACGATTCGTAAAACTTGCAAATGAAATGAGCAAATAAATATGCAATGAAGCAAACAATTTCATGAATTCAAGATTTCACTTTTTGCATCGCTCATAGAAGAGGTGAAAAGATTACATCTAAGAGTACACTGGCTAGGGGGCGGTATCTGTCCTCGAGTTGTATACAGAGGTAATTTGGC
Source organism: Toxocara canis (assembly GCA_000803305.1). Classification (NCBI taxonomy): domain Eukaryota; kingdom Metazoa; phylum Nematoda; class Chromadorea; order Rhabditida; family Toxocaridae; genus Toxocara; species Toxocara canis. The sequence goes on from JPKZ01000808.1 coordinate 6,402, forward strand.
GAATGCCATACAAAGTATAGACAATATATCACAATAAAGTGCAAAGTAAAAAAAGGCATCGCTCAAACTGCCTTTGATACATGGGGTACTCGTTTGTACTATTTTAGTGCAGTGGAGAGCTCTCATAGCATTAGCGCTACAGCTAAGGACATTCAGGAATGGAACGAAAGGTTGAAAAAGAATCTGAGTCGGACGAAAAAAAACGACGAAAGTTTTTCAGATGCATTGACAGAGACCTGCTCTCTGCCCTTTTGTTTTCTACTGCTTATAGTTTTCGAATGACAAAACATTTCTCTTTCCCGAGTCTCAGAAACCTTGAAGGCCCGGAATTTGTAAATAATGGAATGTTGTGGTTATGACAGCTGCTTAAAGGCACATCATATTCAAATAACAGTCCTTATGATTTATTGCAAAGACGTCATTAAGTAATATCAATGAGTATCATTAAGTACCGTAGATATTATTAAGTAACGTCCCAGTAAGGTCGGATTGTTTGTCTAGAGTAGTAATAGTACAGCTTTTGTTGTGAATTGCATAGAATAAAAGTCATGATATCTAAACGCCAGAAAGCGCCATAGAAGCCGATTTATTAAAGAAATACAGTGTTTAGGGCTTTTCCACAAACTTATCTAACGCACTCTTTCAATGAAGCAGCAGTTCGAGCCTCACTGTAAGGTCGTATTTTCTCTTGTGTGGAGTAAATGAATGAAAACGTTGAATAAACTAACCGATGGTGGTATTCGGTAGCGAAATGGGCAAAATAGTTGGTTTGATTACACTATACACTTCTCCTTCGGTTTTGGCTGGCTTCTGATCATGAGGTGACTTCTCGACCGAATCTGGCTGTGTCGTTGCAAATATTTTTGTCATATTCTACAATCACAACGATTTATAAATGATAATTATCAAAACACTTTGCACAGTGTAGACGATATCATGCATTAAACTTCGCGATCGATCAAGTTCAAATGTATAAGTTTCATATTATCTCTCATAAGGCATCCTCCTTCCATTAACTTCATTACAGCATAATGAAAGAGTACGAAATGAAAAGCATCCTCTCAATATGTGACCTTCTGAAAAGTGTCATGAATTTCTATATGAAAAGGCGCAATTCATAAAAGTCTAGAAGAAAAGATGCGATGTAAATACTCTTCCATCCATTCTAAAAGCTGAGAATGTACATCGTTCAGCGCTTTATTCCAGGCAAAGGAATATTTCGAATCGGTTCAAATTAAGTATTTTGCATAATTCTCGTTAGCAGTTGCACTCTTTAACACAACCTTGACAAGATGAAATTGATGTATACTTCGTTGAAATTTGGCCAAAATCAAATACAGTTGTTAGACCATTTCTACATGAAACGACTTCAAAGACGAATGAAACGAACAACAGAAAACAAAAACTAAATTTGCAAAACTGAACAGTCACCATTACTCACTATTTCAGTATAGCTTTTCATTATTTCACTTCGATTGCGATTACATACTCACAGGATAGACACATCAATACACTAATATGTACAACAATACAGGAACTCAACTCGCAGCTTTTAATGGCTAATTATTATTTAGAAGTGCTCAAAGCAATTATCAGTTATCACGTTATCAGTATTTGGATATATGAGCTTATGAGGTGTACATTAAGAAAGTAGTTACTTATACTGAAAAATACCATTTCACTTATATGGTAAACCAAAGAGTGAGAGTAACTTTGCGTCGACAATCGAAAATTTCAGCGATACAACAAATAAAAATCGTTTGTAACACCTAATCCAAATGCGCCAAATTGTTCGTACGTTAACGTCCCTAATGTGTGATGACAAGTGATGATCGAAAGAGAATTTTCGATGACCCCTTTTGTGAATGCAGAAGCTGATAAAGGGTAAGGAACGGTGATTCACGCCATATGCAGAATCCTTTTGAGCGGTTTCCCCTTATTAAAATTCTTTAGCGAAAATATTCATCACTTCAGAATGGTATCGATTTGACGTTTACGAATAGAAACGAGAAAATTCAGAATACATTTTTTTGTCTCATTTGTTTCTCTTTTAGTATAGTGTAATGGCTGTTATTTATAAGCGAACTTTTCACTTATTAGCTAAACGCTTCTTCTTCAGCTCTCAGTAAATGGAGGCAATTCATCGTAGCAGAATTAAATAGTCATACCATGTATCCATTAAATTGTTTGCCTATCTAGTTTTAGAGCAGAACTAGACAAAAACAGTTAAAAGCGCTTAACTTACTCGAGACTATAGGGCTTATTCGTGTATACACAAATTACGTAATTTGTGATAGGGGTACTTAACTATTGACATTTTTCGTTTAAAAGTGGATAAAAGGTTAACTAGTCGAAAAGTTCCTCAGGAAGTTTCTATTTCGGGGTAGTCAGTCTGAGGAATGGGAATATTACAAAGGAAATCAAAACAAGCAAAGGAATCGGTTACAGCTTTCGCAGGTAGTAATGTTTCTATTGTAACATTGTTAAAAGTAAGAGTAAACAACATGTATTGTAATGAAAATTCACTTCGCTCATGTTGATAATTTTGTAGTGTTCAAGCCATTCATTTGACTTTATTTTTTTACACCTGCAGTAATGGACGTTGATGATCGGTTTAGCAATAAATCGAGTTTACCAGAGGCGAACACAAACGACCTCCATCCATCGCTAACAGAACCAACATGTCAAGTTGGTATTTGCACAACAACTAGACTGAGCAATCAGTCCCGTGACAACTCTTTACAACATCTCCCGCAATTAACACGTTCCTTTTTTTGTTCGCCGAATTATGTTTTTTCACATGCACCTATATTCATAACTTATTTATATGTGAGACAAACAGAAACTATCATACATTGTTCGATGAACGAATTTTTTTGTAGTAGACAAAAGTATGCGGAGCGTAATGCGCGTTGAAATACATTCTAACCTTTGTAGCTAATAATACTGAAGCGCAAAACTAGATTTCGGCTTGATCGAGATTCTTGACATCAACAAAGAAACTTGAGCTTTCGAAATGAAACGATGAGTGCGGAAGGTATTCTAGTTCGTCGATGATGGGAAGGAATCATTGCGAAGTGGTGCAAATTATACCTACAGAATGAGAGATGGAGGAATAAATGCGAAGTGGTACAGATTATACCTTCAGAATGAGAGGTAGATGGGGAGAACCGAATATGAGTGATTTGAGAGGGAAGCGCGTTGAAAGGAAAGAAGATGGCTCAACCCAAGGGTGTAACATAAATTTCTCCACCGTTTAGCATATTACTCTTGAAATGCTTTCTTGAAAGTTCAGTGCTGAGCAAATTCGGTGACTAGGAGATAATCGGAATGCTGAAATTTCTCTCCGAATAAAAGCAGCCTTAAATAAAAGTTAACGTCTTCACAACAAGCCCATCAGAGTGCCCATCAGAATTTCTCCACCGTTTAGCATATTACTCTTGAAATGCTTTCTTGAAAGTTCAGTGCTGAGCAAATTCGGTGACTAGGAGATAATCGGAATGCTGAAATTTCTCTCCGAATAAAAGCAGCCTTAAATGAAAGTTAACGTCTTCACAACAAGCCCATCAGAGTGAAAATAGGTCTATTTTTATGTTTTTTAGACTTTGCACGACTTAGCAACGAGTAAGACTCCGAACATTTCACCTCAGTTTTCAGTGCTCACTCCAAGAGGCAAGAATATCGGTGATTTTTCTTTTGAATTTGTCTTAAAAATTTTTCCGTGCATGCAACATCTTGAGTAAGCGTTACATTGGTCCATGTTAATAGTTTTTCCTCTCTCTCAAAAAGATCGATGCCTAAAAAAATGACATAAAAGTGCAATAAAGCAAAAAGAGGCGAAATTAGCTGGATGCCTCTTCTTGTTTTCAAACTTTCCCAAAAAACAGCATCAACAGAGTAAAAGAAAAATTGAAATTTTCACAACAATTTCAATCGTTTTCTGAAGTCGCTCAAGCACTTCAAACAAACAATCACAAACACAACTGAATATTCGTACAAGTCCTCCCTCTCCCTCACCCCTCCCCCCT
>JPKZ01000808.1:20833-36113 GCA_000803305.1 Toxocara canis
CACCCCCCCCCTCCTTGCCCCCCCCCCCCTCCTCCCTTCTCTCTTCACTGCTTCAAGGTAAGCCTTCACCTCTTGCAAGCTGAAATGCTATTTCCGAGGGCTTACGGTGTTACCCTAAAGAATCGCGTTCCACTATTACCCATAAACACTCGTAATCGACCCGGACTGAAAGCGATTCATCCAACAGAGGAGAGACTGAACTTCGACGAAAAAGTCCAGTCCGGAAGCAAAAAGTCAGAGGACTTCTCCCCATCATCGTCCTCCCAGCCGAAAACCACCCCCCGACGAGGGAGGAGACTCCTGTAGCAAAGTAGTTCAAGGACCGCTGCTTCACCAACTGCTAGCAAGACACTGTGTCTATTTATAGAAGTCGAAGCCAAGACTCACGAAATAATGTTCCAGAACATAGAATAGGAAATCTGCGACGAAGTTGCGCAACGACTCTTACCGTTTAGAAAATACAATGATCGTACGAGAGTCCTTCTCAATGCTTTCTCTGCGTTTAATACGACTAATACGAAAGCTGTGGTACCTACCTATACTATTCCGGCAGCATCCCAGTATTCCCAAAACAAATTCAATACCTCGTGATAGTTTCTAGCACCGCTCTCCCCATCTCTGTTTCATAGCATAGACGAGGCTAAACAAGATACTAGAGAAGAACTAAATTTAGTAAATTTCGTAAAAATGTTTCCAAAACACGTTCTGCAGCATCGACATCGACTGGAACGAATGGAATTCACCGAACTCCGAGCTTATTATGTTTCCGAACTGGTAAACCCACGCTACGACATTGCAGGCGTCGTGAAAAATGATCCAGTACATTGGAGCGTGGTGATATGTAGATTTTGGACGGGACGTAAATTTAGAGAAACAACACGTCAAAAACTGGTGGTTGTAGAATCGCTTAGCGAAAGTGAGCAAATCGATGAACATGGACGGCGTATATTCGGAAACAGGATGAACTCGTTTCTGAGACAATTTTGAAAATTTGTTTAAACCTGAGGATTCAGTGAGACTGCACACACATATATGCTCGTTCTCCTCGTAATACGGGGTTTGTTTAGTTTACAAACACAAAGCTCTAAAAACTGAGAATTAAATAACGAAATAATGAAAGAACATCAAATTTGTGGGAGTGGCAATGAAAGGAATGCATTCAACGCGAATTACGCCTCGGCGATCATATAAACGCGTTCATATGAGCAGCACCCACCCCTCCCTCCCTTTTCATGTGCTCCTCTTCTTTGTCCACTGTAATGATGCAATCCGAGTGCACCCGTTCAAAACATCGCACTTGCTAACAATCTTCTGTGGTGCACATTTCCGCCAAACTATAATGCGCCATTAATTTTACCGTACAAAAATAGGAAGTGAAAATTACGGAGGCACCGTTGTGCCTGCTCACTAATGAATATCTCAAGGAACAAACTCGAGCTCGAGACCTACGCAAATAAACCATCTTAACAGCAACAAGTCCGTGCGCTTGTTGTGCAACCATTGCGAGTGTGATGACAGTCACTGTGAACGCAAGCATGCACACTGTCTTTGTGGATGCATCATAGGTGTTATACAAATATGATGCACCCACTCACTACCTCCATCCTAACGATCTTTGTATCTTCTTGACCACATTCTCGTTAAGCATGTGTTACACACCTATGAAGCACCGACTACTTCCATCTTAACGACCCTCATATCCGCTTGACTTGTAATGTTTTAAAAAAAATCATAGATGTAATAGAGATTTACTCGGACAAAAAAAAACGTCAACAGACGTGCACTGTAACTTCAACAGGTGCGTGGAGTAACACCAAACGTAACCCTACCTAGGTTACACTCGAAACGAAGAGGAATTAAACGAAAAACGGAGTAAGCACAATAACGAAATCTGTAACGAAGAAGATAAAAAACAACCAAAACCCATATAAGATGTCATCAACCGGCAAATAAAAAGCGTCTCAACATCCCGGTCAAACTTTTTACCTTTCTTAGCTGTTCACGACATTGTCAAATGCGCTAAATAAAACATGGATGGATTTTTTCACTCCGTCCCAAAAGAAGAAATGCAACGCAGCAACGCGCCGATAATTAAGTCCCAAGAAACCAATGATGGCACGGTAGGCAAAAGAAGATCGGTGATCGCATCCAAAATTTTGGCCGTGAGCCATTTGTGGCGCAATGAAGCAGAGTTGCAAAACCAAACAGCAGAAGAATCAAGCAGATGAAGTGGAAAGACAGCAAAAGGATCTCACATAACAACTCCGCACTACCTTATCAGCAACGGGCCCTCACTTCTTACGCCAGTTGCGATCCTCATCCGCTGTCTTATGCTGCTGCATTTCGCGTCTTGGAGGTGCACGAGCTGAAAGCAAAATCCCTCACAATGAAAAAGTGTTTTCCATGACTTCAAAAATTACATCTATTGTTTTCTTATATATTTGTTATTGCAGTTGGAGGGCACTCATATGCTCATACCATTTCGATATCAGTAATCACCGCTTAGTTTTGAAGACGTCACTTTGTGGCTTATCGACTGCTCCCATCCGAATGTTCAGCGCAGACAAAATGTTCGCCAACAGACTAGCAGTATTGCAAAAAACCTATTCTCGTTCAAGAACGAATTCTTTTTAGAAACAGAACTGGCATTTAGTATGTTAAGCCGTATTCAAAGAGTTTTTAATCTGTAAGGTCATGGCGTCCAAAGCTAGCAAGTTTCGACAAACGATAGGAAAGGTGCATCCGGTGTTCACACTAGTCCGAATAAAACCATTTACGTTAATCAACGACAAACTGAGGCTCATTCCAACCGGATAGAACCGAAGATACCTCTGAGATCAAACAGCTAAACCACAGACCAGTTGAAATTCGGTTTGATCATTCGCGTTGTTAGTTACGTTTATACGTGAAACAATTAAAACAGAAGCATAAGCTGCCCAAATACGCTGGACAAATATTAGAAAACATCATTAAATGCTTATAAGAAGAAATGTGATGGCGTGAAAATGCTATTGCCTTGACGTTAACTTTACTGAAGCTTTCAGGAGTACAGTATACACCAGCCGAAACGGAATGCGCTAATATTTGTGAAGAGGTATGGAAAAATTCGCGGAAAATTTTAGAACTCACAATGAGGGATGCCTGAGCCATCAACGCCTCGCACTGGCACGGTTGTCCACTTGCCGCCATCGTCAGGATGTGCTTGAGTGGGAGGCCCACCCGAGCTTGCCCCATCCGGATTACGCCCCATCACAGCGGGACCGTTGGATGCTTGCGCCCCAACTGTCTCCATTTGACGCCTCGAACGCCATGGTTGGCTTGATGGAGCACTTGCTGAAAACACTTTCCGATCTTCTTAAATTCATTTTGATGATCCCACAGCTTTGGCAATGCACGGTAGGGGAGATGAGTGGGAGAAACGTATCACGTCCACAAAAAAAAGAACGACGTGCGAAGGCAGCTATTACGTATTCCGTTCGTATTGTGATGGCGCCACCCTCACTAAATTTGTGAACACTCCCGAATTCTCGAATAACATTACCACACGTGCAGTGCGACGTGTACAGACATTCATTTGTTAGTTTTAGCGCGAATAAGCCTACCACTCAAGAAAAATCGACGGTCTCGCTGACAAACGCTTTTAATGAGCTCGTCGTGGGAATGGATCTCTTCACCTTACCCAATATGGGGATGTAATTAGCAGCGAAGCATCACTCCACCTCTCCGCAGACTACAGAAGATACCTTCAATGCCCATACAACGCGCATCGGGATCTGGGAAACGGCCGAATATAGAAAGTTGACTGCGAATTGCCAGCCAGAAGTGGACTTCGGCGGTCTGCTGTGTACTGCTAACTACCTCTTTTGAAAGAATCGTTAAAGATTAAGTGAAGAGTTCTTACTTTGCGCAGGAGCGTGCTGCATTTCGCCTCCGTCACCGGCTGTACGATTGACCACCATACCAAGCCTCCAGGAACCCGTATCGGCGGGCGACGGCGCGCCTACTGGTGCACTTGGTCTCGTGATCTCACGGGTTGCTGGTGCGCCCGACGGCTCTCCTCGACGTTCCCCCATTCCCGATCGAGCCTGAAAACATAAGATAAAACAGGCACCGCCTGCTGCGACCTATTCAGCGCACGCCCCTCGTCCTCCCCTCAAAATCCGTTGTTTTACATGTTTCGCACAGATGACGCATGAAAAAAAAGGACTGCCTAAGTTTTCATTCCATGTGAAAAGGTCTGGCACGCTATATCGCGCATTCGGACTAACGGGGGCCACATATGCACTTGGATCAACTTACGTAGTCCCGCTCGAGGTTTCTCATTTTCTGTTCTCCACGTCCAGGCACATCCGCTGAGTTCTTGAAAATCGCTTCGAAACACTTAAGCGCATTAATGAACGGCGAACTGCCACCAGTGAACAGGTTTGCGGCCTTTCGTTTTCATAAACCACAAAGCAAATCTTCGACATGCTTTCAGCAAAAGTAGAAATAAGAAAGCACTTGCGGTGGATAGCGTGAACAAACGTGGGACGCTCTAGCACTTACCAAACCTTGCGGAGGTTCTCTGTGGGTGACGACCTGACCGCGTCTCCAAGGACCAGCATCTGCCTCACTGGCACGCTGAGCTTCCCGCTGTTCACGTCCCATATATTTCGACGCAGCCACTCCACTTTCTCTCTCCATATGTGTAGGCTGTCCCCCATGAGCGGACACCAATTGGCCCCTCTTCCATGGACCAGAGTCTGCTTCAGACAGCGGCTGAAAGATGCGACACTCGCAAAGCGATAACAGTCTAAATCTGGAATACCAGATCAAATCTGCACACCAATATATCGTGAACCACCCTCCTCCCCGCCCATTCGTTAATCGGTAGACTGCTCCAAACACTGAAACAAGCAATTTGTTCCCACAGAGGACGTCCAAACATGCATACGTTGCTTACAAAAAAAAACAGGGAGGAAACAGCGTTTTGTCGACTTACTTGAACCGCACAGTGTGAGGTATCTGTACATAAAAGCTTTGCGCTCTTCACCCCCGTATGCAAATAGCCGTCATAAATAGTTACGGTTTTTATCTTGTTCAAACAAATTACCGCTCTCTAACTTACCTCTCAACGTCTTAAGTATCACTTTAGCCAATCACTTTTGATAGGCAAACTAATTGAAATTTTGGAGAAAAAAGTGCGGATTACGAGGGGACGAAGTTATGATTCGTTGATCAGAAAAACTGCCCCTCGAGATAGGCAACGGCACTCTCGCTGAAAGATGTTGCTTCACGGCGAAAGGCATATTTTTTGACGGAGAATACTTCAACTGACTAAAATAGCGCTCTCGGCCGATGTGTGCTAATAAAAATTATTACCGGGGGCATTCTCTCGCGCTGCCTTTCGCCCTCCATGATGCGCTCACCCATTGGTGCTCTTGTTATGGGTGGTTGCTGTCGAGGTTGCGTTGGCTGCGCACCACGTCTCCAGTCAGCATCTGCGTCCGCAATGCTCTCCACCGGCTCCCTCTTCGGAGGACGAGCCGCTTCACGGGCCGCACGCCTCTCCTTCTCGATCTCTTCTCTGCGTGCCTGCTCTGCCGCCTCCTTTGCACGTGCAAGCTGCCTTTCACGCTCCTGCAATGAGTTCGAACCTCTACATTATGTACGACTGGCAGTTTACGATTCTAGGCTGGCCAACACAAAGGACGGCCAATTATAGCCCAATGTTAGAAGTAATGTATACATATACATATGTCGGCTTCATACTGACCTCGAAGCCTCCCCGCACTACGCTAATGCGATAAATACGGTTCCAGTCAATGACAACCTAAAATACTGCATCCGAAATAGCAACATTTCACCATCCTCCCTCCTATAAATAACATGCCATCATTTCATGCAGTCGTTTGGACGCAGAAGAGTAAAGAGGGTAGAAACATAAAGAGGATCTTACCGCCTTCCATTCCTTTCTTCTAGCCTCTTTGCGTAACTCGTGTCTGGCAGCGAGCCGTTTCTGCTTTTCGTCGCGCAGCCTTTCCTCCCAATCGGCCATCTTTTTGGCAAAGTCATCCTGATGCGCTTGCTTCACTTCCTCCAAGAACGCTATCGCATCGGCACGCACTTTCTGCATACGCTCATATGTTGCGATTGCATGCTCGTGCTCCGCACTAAAGCAGCGAACTTCGTTGAATATAATTCAGTTAAGTGAAGGAAATGCTAAATATAGGAGCGGGAGAAGCGTGTAGTCGTTATCATGACATGATCATAAGAATAACAAAAACCACGTCCAGTAAAACGACTCTATTTTTTCCTGCGCTTACAACACCTCCTGCACTGAACAAGCAAGACATGCTGTCAATAGCAGGTAACATTTCTCCCACTACGTTCACGAAAATTAGACAATGCGTTGACAGCGAGATGGAGTAGGATGGAAGCAGAAACGGAAAAACAAACGGAGTAAAGCAAAAACTGCACAATTAGTTGGAATTCAAATTTAAGCATGCTGTCCCATCTTTTTTAAATGGCCCCACGGTCCGGACAACGGATTCACTCACATAGCAGTTTCGATGCGCCTCTTCTCGTATTCGGCGTGTCGTATCGGCGCCATGCGAGTGTACTCTTCAGCAATGACCTGTCGCGCCTTCATCTCCTCGAGATGGTAAGCCCGAACCATGTGGTCGAACTTTTTCTCCTGTTGCTGCAGTCTCGCCTGCTGCTCACGGCGTTGCTCGTCCATGCGGTCACGTTGCTCACGTAACACTGAAAAGCAATCATAAACAACGATACTCACATCCAGTTCAACCATCAGGAGATACTTTCAAATGGTATCTCTTGGTGGTTGAATGGAAACATGAGAATCGATGGAATTGCATTCCTCCGCTTTCATGACCGTAGTTCGAAAACGCAGAACTATTATACAGACAAGTCGCATTTCCATATTCGTTTCCAACCACTGACTATGTATCATCGGTGTAGAGAGATCTGAGATTTTTACGTAATGAGAAAAGCGAGGACACGATTGACGGATCTGTCAAATACCGAAAATTTTGAAAAGGATGATGTAGAAATAACAACGTAATATATACTGAAGAGGAATATTTTGGTGAGTAGGCATCTCAAACGAATAAAAATTTTAGAGAATACATCCCCATCCTTTGTCCTATTATGCCCACGTTGTAAATAAAAATATTCTTAAAGAAATCCAATCACCACTTCATTCTAAATGCGTCAAAGTTGAATTGAAAGCATAATAATGGGCTTACCTGAATCGGGATCCATATTCTGGAATGCTTCCTCCCCGTGGTCTTTCACTATAGCCTGGTAAATTGGGGTTGCTTGGATCTTCTTCATCTTCTCCGCTCGCACCTTCCTTTCAATTTCTTCCTAAAAATTATTTCTTTAAGATTACAAACAACGAACAGTACCTCTGACCTGTATAAAAAATTTCAAATAATCGGAAAAAGAGATGAGCGATTCGATGAAGAGATCCTGATTAGGATACTGTATCGAAAACGGTAAGGACTATGTAAGAGAACAATAAATATATCAGTCACTAGGCTCCCTTCCCATCTCAAGATGACGCTCCTCCCGGGCACTCTGAGATATGCAGTAATGCTATCAAGTATAACCTGCTCAGCCAATTTGCGCATTTTCTCTTTTTCGATATTTTCGAGCTCGAGTCTGCGCATCTCCTCAGCTCTTCTCTGCTCCTCTCTTCGATTCGCCTCCGCCTGCGCCTGCTGCGACTTCTCAAGCTTCAGTCGTTCGCTCGTCTCCTTATAGTTTTCAATTTTCTTTCTGCGCAGCAAGATGCGCTCGTAGTCAGCGTTTTTGCAGTAGGCGTAGATTTCTGCATGTCGTTTTATCTGGAAATACCTTACTCACTGCAAAACTACCGCGGCAATAATTTGACAACGGCATGCACTTGCTACCCTCAATCGCGCCCGTAGTTCTAAGATTCGAGTGCGATTTTGCCGTATTTTTAGCGTAACAACCACAACAGGCACCTGACTCGTTTTCTAAGCCAATACCACTCGCTTATCACTTAAAGCACATCGTAACAGATAGCGCACAGTCATAAACGTACTTAAAAAGAACAAATAGCCTCATTCTCATCAATTACTTAATAAACAGAAATATCCATAACTTCTACAACTATCAGCTTCAACTCGTGCACATGAATAGTGCCAAACTTTCAGAAATACGCTAATGGCCGGGCCACTCCACATGTAATCGTGTGAAGCAACGAACAATGACTGAAGAAATACTTACGTGTTCCAAGCCAGCCTTTTTGTGCTCGTCAGCATTGAGAATGCTGGCCACATCTCGAAGACTATTGTACATCAGCTCCAAATGTCCTCGAATGCCTTCCACGCCAACCTGCAACCGTGTGAATTCTCCTCTAATAATCTCCAAATAACGACATATAGAAAAAAAGAGAATATTCCATGCGTTGCCGCTCTGCGGCCGCAGCATCAAATTTACTCCAACTTAGGCAACTTTAATTTTAAATAAAAACGGCATTTGCGCAAGCCACAAGCGCTATGTGCAACACTGTACCATCCTCTACCCTTTTCCCCTGTGCGCAAGTATCCCAACTAGCGCATTACTTGAAGTCTGAATCAGAATGCAATCAACACACCGAGTCCCTTTTCTTTGGCCCACTAGCGTGCTAGCGCGACTGCAATGGATCCACCACTGGTAGTGGTTTCCACTACACTCGAAAGAGTTCGAAAGCGTTGAGCAATTTCGCCTCGCGAACAGTAAATGTAAAGTTTCACAACGCTTCTCACCTGAGTCAGGCCCACTGTCAGTAGCCATATGGAAGGTCGAGCAGATGCAAAATCAGACTTCCATCCTTGCCAGAGAGGAATTCAAGGCTTGGGAGCGCGAAAAAAATAAGCGCAGACGCACAACGTCTCGCCGTCATTTTGATGCAGTAGCATGGGAAGGATCATTGTAACGAAAATTTTTTTTTAAAAAGCGCGCAATTACGAGGCAGTTTCGTTACACATTATAATCGTATTCCAATGCATCAGCCACTCGGATCGAATTCCGGGTGATTGGTGCATTAAAATGCGTGTGATAAACCCCCTTCAAAATCTCCTTCTCCCTCCGAAGGGGTGAGGGATGGAGAAACTCCTACTATAATATTATTATTCGACAACACTTCTGCAGCACCCCTCTAGCTTAACCACACATGCTATAGGTCCACAAACCCGTTTCAAATAACGTTTACGTGAATTGCGCTATTTCAGATTAGGCTAATAGTGGAACGAATGAGCAATGCACAATTTTTCTGACACCGCCTTTGTTATTTCAATGCAAACAACAGTTGTGAGCAAGCGCATCGGTGACAAAGTTATACGCAGACAGCAGAAACAGAAGAAACAACTGCTGCACCTCGCCGTCATTTTGATGCAGTAGCATGGGAAGGATCATTGTAACGAAAATTTTTTTTTAAAAAGCGCGCAATTACGAGGCAGTTTCGTTACACATTATAATCGTATTCCAATGCATCAGCCACTCGGATCGAATTCCGGGTGATTGGTGCATTAAAATGCGTGTGATAAACCCCCTTCAAAATCTCCTTCTCCCTCCGAAGGGGTGAGGGATGGAGAAACTAGTCTCTCATATATTGGGTAGCGGACGATCAATATAATTCTTTCTTCCTTCCCCTTTCTCGACAAAGTAAACAATGTAATTAATTGTTCAGGGATTTCCGGCTACAACTGAGAAGCGAAAAGACTGAAAAGGAACGTCCAACCACACCAACCTTACTCGAATTCGTAAAGATGGAAAACTGATAGTCCACCCGAGCGATATACTACGAGTACGAAATGACAGACACCAAACCTGAGTGGAGTCACCGCTAAACATGTTCGATGGCTCATTGTCGAGTGCACCTTCCAGTGTCGCATCTACAGCACCGAAATGCACACATTTCTCGCGATGATCGATTTGTGCCTACAAATTACTCTCATCTACTATCCAGTTACGCGCCCAAATATATCACCAAAACAAATACTTACTTGGCTGCTACCCAGCCATAGCCTAATAATCCCGAATAATTGCGAAAGTTGCCAAAGTAGATAATCAACAACGAGCTTGTACGATTAGAGATGCTCCGAGACAGACCTTAAGGAACGCCTGATGACTTTTAAAAAGTGTTAAAAATGAAAAAACTGTTGGCATCATAGGTATACTTCATATTTTAAAGAGGATGAACATTTAGTTCCCTGAATCAATTGCAATTTCCAATTCAAGCCGCATTCGCATGCGATTCCATTTTTTCTTTCACGCTCTTTTATTTCAGTGAGCGAACAGCGACTGCTAGCTCCTCCTTACAAACCGTTTTCTCAGGTTTGACACGAGTTGCGACCACTGATCGTAATCATATTCCGATTAACTTAGCACAAAAATGAGCAGCGGAGACATTGGTGGTTAGCCTAATTTGGACATGAAGAACGGTTAAAATATGTATAAGGACAGTTGGAGCTAAACCACCGAGACGGTAAGGTCAACGAGAACCGTTGCTTAACAAAAACGATGAAGCAGAGGTATGTAAAGCCAGAAGATCGCATCATGCAACGCATCTGTTCACCACTATTAATCCCGGAGCATATTGCTCACAGATAACGTATCCTTATGGCAAACCATAAATCCTATCTTACACGACAGCCTAGCAGAAATGCACGCAATACAAATCCACAATCGACTGCAAAAACAAATGGAGGTTCTCACAAGCTTTCGTTAACTTCAGACTCCCCATTAATCAAAGCGGCTCCACTGGGATGAACTACGTCGTACAAAATCTCCTTTGATTCTAGAAAGTGGCGCGATGAAGTAGTAGAGCGGAATGCAAAGACGGAGAGCGAAGGATGGGCCTCAAATCGAATATATAAAGAAGCTTATTAAGAGGGACGGCCACCTAACACGCGAATAACATAGAAGAAAAAACAATAATATGCATTAGAAAAAGCAGAATGTTGCAGTAACTGCCCTGTGTAGCGATGAATCAAAAGGCATCATTCCGAGATAAACCGGAAATGGCCAAACCCGATCATCACGATTCTATATTGCACTCAGTACAGACGTTCCACTCGATAGTACGCCATGGAACGGGACGAACGGTGCGTTGCGTTACAAATTACCACATAAAAATGATATTCAACTAAGCATAAAAGCGCGTTTCACTATCTACAATATAACTCCGAACAAAGACTCCGTAAAATTTCTTTCGGACATTCGTCATTTTAAGCATGTCGAAAAACTGGTTTCTCCCTGACATATATTCCATTCGATCAAAAATGCTAACGACTGTCATAGCGAAAAGCACAGTGTAGCAAAAGTTAAAATAATATCCCTTGCTCGAAACAGCATCACTACACCTTCATAAAAACGTAACTTCTTCAGGAGTTTGATTTGCAATAAAACCGGGGCTGAAGACGGTGCGCTCCTTAATATTACAAAAACCGCACAGTTTACGGAAAAGTATGCACACCAAAACACATTACTGAATTTGAAACTGAGAACGATATCTGAGTCAAACGAAAAATGCTTTCGGTTCAGAATGTGCAGTAGCACAGCTTACTCATTGCAACCTAAAGTAACGAAAATTACTCGCAATATGCCGTTAATGAAAACAGACTCCGATGAGATGAAAAGATTTGAAAGACGTACCATGTCACCAGCTCGATATGCGCTTCGCCAACCAACTGATTTCGTAAACCGCTAGCAATTAACGTAATATGTCCAATAATGCAATGACATTTCCACCCTACTGACCGACCGCACATGCAATGTAGGCAAATATAAAATGAGCAGGAACGAAACTCCCATAATGCGTTTTGCAATGCATAAACATGCTAAAGGAAGAAATAAGCAGCATACCTTAACATATCTATGCTTCGCGATACCGACCATGGCAAATATAAAATGAACAGGAACGAAACCCCCATAATGCGTTTTGCAAATGCATAAACATGCTAAAGGAAGAAATAAGCAGCATACCTTAACATATCTATGCTTCGCGATACCGACCAAAAAGCGTTCGAGCTCGATATCGTTATAAAACGGGATCACCTTACGAACACGTTCCATCGACAACGTGTCGTAGATGAGTGATATCTGCTTGACGATCTTCGTTGCTGTAACACCTCGCAGCGCGTCTACGTACTGATTGTATTCCGGCTTCTCCAGAGTCACAATCTTCTTCAGCTCGAGTTCCACTTGGCTGGCCAGACGTAATGGTGTGAAGTGGCACTCCAACTGACTACAACATGAACTTCTGCACGTAGATTGCATAATTTCCTTTCAAAGTTTCTCGCTATGAATAACTCAGCTCTCTACATAACATGACGAAAAAAAAAGCTGCTCTTGGCATGGAATCGCCCGCATATCACTTAATTTTCTTTCGCCATTGAAAGAACAGCCAGAGCGCTTTTTTCGCTTGCACTTTCTTGTTTTTTTTTTCCTACTATAATATTATTATTCGACAACACTTCTGCAGCACCCCTCTAGCTTAACCACACATGCTATAGGTCCACAAACCCGTTTCAAATAACGTTTACGTGAATTGCGCTATTTCAGATTAGGCTAATAGTGGAACGAATGAGCAATGCACAATTTTTCTGACACCGCCTTTGTTATTTCAATGCAAACAACAGTTGTGAGCAAGCGCATCGGTGACAAAGTTATACGCAGACAGCAGAAACAGAAGAAACAACTGCTGCAATGTACGCACAACAAAATTTTTCCAGACAAATGAAGAGGCTCGATTACATAAATTTAAATACCTTTACAAAGTACTGCATTATGACACACCAGAGAGATGCACCGAGGAACTAGTTCTGGAATTCCAGCCTTTCATGTCGCGCAAATATCGAAGGTGCTAAACAATTTCAAAATAATCGTAGTTTTTCGAGTTTCGACTCCGTTGTTAAATAACCTCGTCTACTGCAGACCTTTTACATACAAATAGGCTCAGCATCTAAAAGAAGAAATGCGCCAAGGAGGGCAAAAACTAACTAATATAGACTTCTCGCGCTTTCGACAGCGATTTCCGGAATATTCAGTCGACCGATTTCTTTGAGAATTCCTGCACGAGATGGTGCAATCGGCAAACGCAGCAAGTTCGACAGCAAGCTGAAAACAATTACGTACGTTACTGACACAACACGGTAATCAGGGAAATATCACACCGTATGGTCCATTAAATCATGCGATCATTACAGAATATGAATAGGGTAAAAATGAACTTTGTACGGTATAAAAGCATCGGTCGCTATCATTTCTAGAACTTCCATTAGATTTCATTTCTTTAAGAGTTCTATTTGATCAAGAAACGTAAAAACAATCTCCAACAAGACATCTACGCTAGCTACACTCAAGATCGTCGGATGGAACGGAGAATGTCATATGTTCCATTTACAGAAATTCATAAAAAGTATTCTTTTTAAACTCTTGTAACAATATTCAGCAAGAATCAAAATTTCCGCTCATGAAAAAAAGTTATAACATCATTTCCTAAATTCGCTGGAGGGAAAGTAAACATCTTTCGAAATCATCTACATGAAAAGTGTACATCTGCCTAGAAAGCCCAGCGGACTGGAATCAGCTGGGTTACCGTTTGCAGATGCTTATGCTATTGCATGTATTTTTTTTTCGAGAAACACAAATCAATATGTGTACGAGTACACGTGAATAAGACCCCTTGTTAAGCGAGGACCTACTTCGGTTGTATTCGTTAGCTGATATTGCATGCTTAAAGGATCGTCTCTAATCAGAACAAAGAGACGAAACGAGAACATGCATAAAGTAACATGCCAGCACCTAATTTTGCCCTCTGTCTCCCACAGTTGATCGCGCTGACTGTTGAGCATACGAAATCAATGGAAATTTCTTTTAGCATTTTAGTACATGCCGCCCCTTTGCCTTGACCCTTGACCTAAAAATCGCCCCACCCCCTCCAACAAAATTTCTTGAACCAGTTTCATAACCATCAAAAGCGACCAGCAAAATGATATAAATAACGTGCTACACTTTTCCAGTTAGCTATTCGACTACCGTATAGCTGAATCATAAGCAACCAAAATTGTGTCTAAATATAAAACAGATCCACTATGACCTTATCAAATCACTCCGCTATGTAAAATTTACATTACCATCGTTCAACTGTGTAACCGAAGTACACCCTAAGCAATACTCAAACGATGCCAAAGCACCCCGAGATGAAGCATTTTACGAGCGGTAAAGTGAAAAACTTCGCAATAAGGAAGCAGCTACGAACCTTATCGAAGTAATTGACATAGCTGGCAGGTTTTACCATACGTTTGTCCTTGTCCTTGCTTAGCTGCATCATGCCGTGCACATCTTCTGCACTACGATATGCCTCTTGCCATAGTTCCATCTGGATAGCAGTATCCAGCTGGATGAGACGCGTATCCTGCATCAACGTCAACGACTCTGCACTTGTCAACTTCACACTGAAATAAACCAATTGCCTTTCAACAGAAAACTGAAAAAACTCGACCGTCACTCAACAAAGTTGTGACGCCGCACAGCTGTCTTCAGTTTTCTACGCCCGATTTTGAACAAGGCCAATCGTATAGTTTAAAGTAATAAACTGTACAAGAAAAAAACTCTGCCAGTAACTTATCCACACCCTTGCAGCGGTCAATAATTATCTTGCAAACCGCTAATTACCTTGCAGCACAAAAAAACCAGTAAATTATCCATATCTTGCAGCAGATCGCTAATTATTCCACTTCTTCCACTTCTTAGAGAAGTTGAGTAGCTGGTCAGAGGAAATGCTTGTCACCTCACATTGACGGCGTACGCCAAATCTATCCCGTGGCATTACCCTTTTTTTTTTAAACCAAACATGGAACACCAACCAATGCATTTTCATATGCATGCAAGTTATTCAAAAGTAGGAAAAAAAACTTGCAGATGTGCTGGACACTCGTTGAATATTCCCAATTCATGCTTCAGGGAGGTTCA
Organism: Toxocara canis; assembly: GCA_000803305.1. NCBI lineage: Eukaryota > Metazoa > Nematoda > Chromadorea > Rhabditida > Toxocaridae > Toxocara > Toxocara canis. The sequence continues at coordinate 35,822 of JPKZ01000808.1, forward strand.
GGAAAGGGCTGCCCATGTGCATTCATGATCACAATTTGCACGTCGCTCAAGTATAAACTACTGAAATAAATGCTTGGTGAGTACCTAACTTCATTCATGAAAACATGTCCTACTGCGCTACCTAAAAATGTCCCTCTACTAGAAAGAAAACTGCAGTTCATAGGGCCATATATAAGCGTTCGACACTCCAGAACAGAGGCAGCAGTGATGCTTTTCTGCAAAAATTCGTTTCCATCCATGAACGACAACATCAAAAACGCAATGGCATCTGTAAGTCAGAAACACCTAGAAA
>JPKZ01000808.1:37413-54229 GCA_000803305.1 Toxocara canis
GGAATGATGTACACCATAACCTATGATTTCAGAAACAAAAGCCGGTTAGCTGATGTATCAAGGCCCATCAGCAATATAAAATGGATGCGCGTGCACAAATTTGTCTCGCCCTCCTCTCGCCCATCGATTTCACATGCGCCCTTGATTCAATTTCCACTTATCAGCAAACGCAAACATTTCCGAACAAACAATGATTACGACTATCAATGACTAATAACAATAAACCACCCACACGTGTGCGAGATGTTGATGTTTCTGAATCTGACTCAGATGCATACGAAGATGGTCGCACAATTTACGGAACTCGGTACGTCGCTGATACTTGGCGCAAAACTCAAACGACTGACGCGCGATACGGTGATACAATTGCTCGACCTATAATCAGACGATTTTATCTTATGGAAACCATTATTTATAAAGATGTATAGAAACTCAAACACTGCAACGCTCAAGCATCCTCGCATTTGAATTGGCAATGTGGAGCCTTAACAACGCGCAAAACAATCAAAATCTATTTCACTTGTAGCTTAAATGGATTTCTGGTGTCAAGCTGACTGAGACGAGAAATACGACTGTTATACCTTTTATGCAGATTACACAATGATAAGCTAGAAATGACATAATATCACGAAAACACAAAAGATCTCGCCCACCCGAAAGAAGTCGCGGATTAAACTCTTGATGAATTTTTCACCTCCCAATATCGCCACTCTCATATCCAAAGCACTGGCCCTTGGTTCGCATATATTTATTTTTCGGTTTTTCTCACAACACTTCTATGATCTACTTGCTCGAGTCTCCGATTCGATAAGCACAACAAATCAATTCATTCGATCGTAACGCACTGCGGTGATGAACGATTCCTAGAGAATTGATTAAGGTCTCTAAAAACCAGCTTCACAAAAGTAAACTGCAATTACTTCCTTGCTTGCTCACTTTAGCAGCACGTTTACGCCGATACTGTTAACAGTCTCGTCGTGGAGGCAAACCTTCGCCCAACGATTTTTGGCCATGGCGATAATATTCAATACTCTCATTGATTCTTCACCGTGCCAGACTATGATCATTTCTTACCGCAAAGCAATTTCCTTCTCTCTTTAACCACCACGATGAAAGTTCTGTCACCAAGTAGCTTTGTACATTCCCTTCTAGTCTCTTTGCGATCTTCGTCTTTTCCAGATATGGAAGTATTAACACTGATAGCCTTTGGTCTTTCTGTAAGCACTATATGCCCCAACAAAATCTCGAAAGTGGAAGGGAACTGAACTTCGTGAACATGCTGTAGGCGGTCGGCTTCAGTATAAAGTTATGCTTACTGTCCTTGTCACTGCGCCTTTGCCCAAACACGGATTTAACGAACCTCCCTTCAGCTAAATCCAGTTTCAGGCATCGTGCAGGGAGCGCACACGTCAAAAATAAACAACACGCATTTTGTATACCCGAAAAACTGATTTTTTTCCCAGGCACACTTCGTGCTATCTCTGCCTTGCACGAGCCACCTGCCGCTAAACGGATGCGAAGATGCGCTGATGTTTCATAAAAGTTCTTCGTTAACCTTCAGAACAAGCGTAGTTTTGAGAAGAAAACAACTGACAGAAAAAGCAAAGAGATGAATTTAGTATCAACTTACAAACCGGGCGAACACGAAGAATACCAGACAACAAGAATTTTAGGAACTTCGTAAGTGCTGTTTGCAAGCAAAATAAATCTCCTTCCATGTCATCATCAGACAGCCGATCCCAACTTTCTCCTCTTGTCAACTCGCATAATAAAGTATAACAACAGACAAAGAAATGCGCACCACAGCATTGTTGCGGAGAAGATCGAGACAATTTCTGTACGAATCCCACAGAAAACGCAGCCATGGACTGAGCACTGTACGATCCATGCGATCTTGAGCTGCCGCACCAGAAACCGCCGAAAGAAGTAAACTGAAATGACACGGCTCAACCAACCCACTCAACTTCAGCTCACTATCTCATATTGTTCTGTGAACAAGTTACGAAAATAGCCAAACAGCAACATTGAAAAGCGGCGGAATGGAGGGCATCGGAGGGTGAAATCATCGCCACTCCCTTCACTGAAGTGGCAAATAAATTGAACCGGGTTGATGTTGACGGGCACAAAAGCGGTGCAAAAGGTGCGCGCGAATCCTGAACTACCCGCTTCTCCTACCCACCCAGTCCACCTCGGACTGATAAATTACACGAGCCAATTCGCAAATTATTCGAAGGTGAGAATTGGAGGCGTATGATATTTTCGAGAACCATAAGGAACTATAACAAAAAACTACTGCCATTAATTTCGACTTCTTTGCGGGCCACGATAGTTTATTTTCTGGAAAACTGGAAAGGGAACTTCGGAAAAACGATGGAGCTTCTGCAATACTCATCGCGTAATTATAACATCTCGAAAATTAAACGGAATCAAGAAAGTTTTAATCCTAAGACCAACTTTTCCGGTGCATCGGCTTGGTCAAGATCATCAATCTCCTCCACCTTCTCAATCGAAGTCTTCTGAGCTTCTTCAGTTTTCTGCTGAGCCAACTCCAAGAATCTCAGGATCACAGTTTCTAGAGACTTAACCGCAATCTGAAAGATAGCTGTATCTTAACAGCTCCAACTTCGAATCGAAATTAATATCGAGCAAAATTTCAAATACCTTAAGAGCCTGAACCCTTCCACTCCTCCCACCATCAACATACATCTGAAATGAATTATTCGGTTTATCAGTGTTCTTTGCAGTTCAATAGTGCAGCCCATTGTGTGGGTCGCTAGTCTGCTGGCCAAAGTGAGTTGTTATAGCACCGCTCAGAATCACAGAGGGCATACAAGTGCACTCTCCATGAACTGTATCGATGCATACACGAAGAAACTCTAAGTGGCCTTTGTTCACTTGGTGACATCATCTACAAATGACAGCGCGGAAAAGTGGCACGGCGTATAAACAGAAAAAAACTGACAATAATAATGTTCTAATATAAATAAAATCTAATAAACTAATAAAAATCTGCCCTGGTTGGCAATTATATATGCAAAAGCTCTAATAGTCGTATTTTTGCGTACCAAAAAATATCGCACACCTCGCTACTGTGGCCCATTATCCATGACATACGCTAAATTACGAGAAAATAGTATACGAGCCAAAACAGGGATACGAAGAGTGAGGCTCGACTCCTACCGATTGCTGCCATAATGGGCCGAAAAAAGCTCAGCAAACATGCAACTATGCTGATTATGGGGATAGTTGGGATATACACAAGAAAAACTATAATTTCTTAGTATTGCATACCCTCATTCAATTTGCCGCCATCGTATTCTCTTCGAATATGATGAATAATACCACCCACCTTTAAAAAAATGGCTGGCCATTTGGCAAATCAGAATATTAAAAAAAACAACAGCATGAACTTTTGTCGCTGGCAATGTGAGCTCCATAATGTAAGCGTACCTGCTGTGTGAGTGTTTTATATTGAAAGAGGGCATCTTTGGCCATATGCGGACGACGCAGCATGACACACAATTCGACATGTTTCAACATGATCTGCTCATGTGTTTTCGTCCATTGCTTATGACGCTTTGACTGAAAACAATTTCACAATCGTATAAGTTATGCAAATTTAAAATGTGTAATAAATCAAAAGCCAGGCACAAATACTAAATACTAGGCCATCTGAGTAAGAGAATTATAACGAAATAATCGGATATATGATAGATTACTTTGATGGTATCGTGAAGCGTTTCGAGCGCGTCGACTTCTTTGCCAACCGAAATCAATTCTTGAGCTCGTTTTAACGCCGTTTCCGGCTTCTGGAAGAAATTCGGTGGCATTTTCGACTCGAAGTTGATCTATTCGCTCTACCCCTCAACCACTCCGTCACCCTGAAGCAACAGTTAGAGCATGCTTCCATAGCGAAGATACATGAGCAATGCTTCTGCATCACAAATAGCGCATAATATCGACGAAGCCTGCTTAAAAGGAATGAAACGCGAACTTGAAACAACAGTTTGCCATATTTTGCAGATGGCCATGTATCGATGGGATGATCACAAACCATTTTATATTAAACGTATTTCGCGAACGCCGAACGGGTTATTAACAAGGTAAATTCTCTCGCGCTGGTTGTAAAATGTATACCGCAACTATGCCAATAGGTGCAGTGGCACAGTAGAAGTGGTGTGAACTGTGAGGAATGATGATGGTGGCAGGCAATCATGAATAAAAAAACGGATTTAATTAAAATAAAGGCAGTGAGGAACTGAAAAAAAAAAAACTAGAATAGAAGACAGCGATAGAAACGATAAACGATCTTATCCCAATGCAAAAAAGCGACAGCCTCGCGGTTGATTTGCGCCACCAATCCAATCCATACGATCAATGCTACACCCTACGCATGACAATCCTTTCGTAAATATTCTCGGCACATTTCTTAACACCCATAGTAGTAGATTTACTTCGAAAAAAACGGCCTCATTCGACTGTTCTCGCTTAGCTAATTAAGTACTGTGAATCATTCTAAGTAGTACGGCGATATTATATGATTAAGAATTCACTTTGTAATCCTTTAATGGCCGTGCTACGTACATTGACGATACTTTACGCATATGGTTTCAGGAAAAATTTTTTATAAAGCTTCATCCTTCCCACTGAATGCGTTCTTGATTCGACGCTTCACATAACTTTGATACAGTGCCGGCGGTCTGGCACCTATCAAACCGACCTATTTTATAACCGCTTGCAAATGATGAAAATTCAGATTTTAGCACACTTGACCATCCCTGAAGACTTGTTTGTCTCGGACTTTACCTACGAAATATGTAGCACGACCGCTTTCAAAACACATACAAGCTTTTAAGCTTTTTACGAAAGGAAACAAAGTATGAGCGTCCAGATCGTCGGTGAGCTGACTTGAAACTGATATGGGAGGTCATCTAAGACTTGCACCATAACAGTAAAGTTCAAAACAATGACTTCAGCGGCTCTGGAGTTGAAATTAAAGAGCAGATATGGTCTGCCTAAGCAAATAAGAAGCACAATTACATCGACGCCACTGGACAATTTCGACGTTCGCATATGCTCTGCAAATGACGCGCCGGTGATAACAGAATACCCCCTCAGCTTAACGCCCAACCCCTTCACCCTCTCCACTCGGCCAAAATGAAGACTGGCGAGGGTGGGATCAGAGTGCATGAAGGGTTCATTCCAGTACTCACCTGCACGTCACGCTACGTACAATGAGGGCCAATAGCTACCAAGTAACAAAAGAAAAGTAGCAGTCCCAGTGATCGACAAAGCGAACAATAAATGGAAAGGGATAAACAGTTTTCATCTGCCTTCCCATGTATGTGCAATAAGCCCCAACATTCGCAAATTAAAGAAAGTTTAAACAAAAAATATGAGATCCACTGCTTTACACGACAAGCGGCAATGTAAAATACAACAATAACTAGTTAAGAATCAAGCTGCGGAAAAAAAATTTGCGTAATTCCGTCGCAACATTTCCTCGATTTTTTTTATTCCGCCTAAAGCTTACTTCGAGAAAAAAAAAGTCTATTTTTCGAACTGTAAAGTTATTGGCGTATGCGCGTTGACTGTCATGAACAACGCTGTGCCGAAAACTGCTCTAAAATAGGAGCAAACTGAGTGCGCAATTTAATGTGGTGATCGCGTTGTCGGAAACACTGATGCCACTGAACCAATGAAATGAGCCCCGCTTACGAGAAAATATGGTCCTGCAATACGTTCTGATCACAAATAAGCCCCTCCCCCCAGGTAAGGTGGAGAAAAAGAAGTGGTGGAAGCGGGACGGGTAATTAGCAAAATTGGGAACATCTGAGGACGGGAGATGGGTGGCCAGAAGGGAGAGGAGTGACTCGCAAAATTCGGAACATCTGAGGACCGATCCGCATCTCCAACGAAAAGGAGCACTGGAAAAAAGTGAGAATTTCGTAAATATGTACTGTAAAGATGAAATTTTGATAATTTTAAGATAAACGACGAAATTTTGCATGACTGCCACCAGAACTACTTTCTTATTTTCGGACAGTTCCCGCTATCTGATGCTTCTGCACTTTGCCCATAAATTCTTTATCAAGACTTTGCCCTATCATTTCCCGTCTAAGAATTTTTCCGTCACCCTGAAGCAACAGTTAGAGCACGCTCCCATAGCGAAGATAACATGAGCAATGCTTCTGAATCACAAATAGCGCATAATATCGACGAAGCCTGCTTAAAAGGAATGAAACGCGAACTTGAAACAACAGTTTGCCATATTTTGCAGATGGCCATGTATCGATGGGATGATCACAAACCATTTTATATTAAACGTATTTCGCGAACGCCGAACGGGTTATTAACAAGGTAAATTCTCTCGCGCTGGTTGTAAAATGTATACCGCAACTATGCCAATAGGTGCAGTGGCACAGTAGAAGTGGTGTGAACTGTGAGGAATGATGATGGTGGCAGGCAATCATGAATAAAAAAACGGATTTAATTAAAATAAAGGCAGTGAGGAACTGAAAAAAAAAACTAGAAAAGAAGACAGCGATAGAAACGATAAACGATCTTATCCCAATGCAAAAAAGCGACAGCCTCGCGGTTGATTTGCGCCACCAATCCACCCCTTACGATCAATGCTACACCCTACGCATGACAATCCTTTCGTAAATATTCTCGGCACATTTCTTAACACCCATAGTAGTAGATTTACTTCGAAAAAAACGGCCTCATTCGACTGTTCTCGCTTAGCTAATTAAGTACTGTGAATCATTCTAAGTAGTACGGCGATATTATATGATTAAGAATTCACTTTGTAATCCTTTAATGGCCGTGCTACGTACATTGACGATACTTTACGCATATGGTTTCAGGAAAAATTTTTTATAAAGCTTCATCCTTCCCACTGAATGCGTTCTTGATTCGACGCTTCACATAACTTTGATACAGTGCCGGCGGTCTGGCACCTATCAAACCGACCTATTTTATAACCGCTTGCAAATGATGAAAATTCAGATTTTAGCACACTTGACCATCCCTGAAGACTTGTTTGTCTCGGACTTTACCTACGAAATATGTAGCACGACCGCTTTCAAAACACATACAAGCTTTTAAGCTTTTTACGAAAGGAAACAAAGTATGAGCGTCCAGATCGTCGGTGAGCTGACTTGAAACTGATATGGGAGGTCATCTAAGACTTGCACCATAACAGTAAAGTTCAAAACAATGACTTCAGCGGCTCTGGAGTTGAAATTAAAGAGCAGATATGGTCTGCCTAAGCAAATAAGAAGCACAATTACATCGACGCCACTGGACAATTTCGACGTTCGCATATGCTCTGCAAATGACGCGCCGGTGATAACAGAATACCCCCTCAGCTTAACGCCCAACCCCTTCACCCTCTCCACTCGGCCAAAATGAAGACTGGCGAGGGTGGGATCAGAGTGCATGAAGGGTTCATTCCAGTACTCACCTGCACGTCACGCTACGTACAATGAGGGCCAATAGCTACCAAGTAACAAAAGAAAAGTAGCAGTCCCAGTGATCGACAAAGCGAACAATAAATGGAAAGGGATAAACAGTTTTCATCTGCCTTCCCATGTATGTGCAATAAGCCCCAACATTCGCAAATTAAAGAAAGTTTAAACAAAAAATATGAGATCCACTGCTTTACACGACAAGCGGCAATGTAAAATACAACAATAACTAGTTAAGAATCAAGCTGCGGAAAAAAAATTTGCGTAATTCCGTCGCAACATTTCCTCGATTTTTTTTATTCCGCCTAAAGCTTACTTCGAGAAAAAAAAAGTCTATTTTTCGAACTGTAAAGTTATTGGCGTATGCGCGTTGACTGTCATGAACAACGCTGTGCCGAAAACTGCTCTAAAATAGGAGCAAACTGAGTGCGCAATTTAATGTGGTGATCGCGTTGTCGGAAACACTGATGCCACTGAACCAATGAAATGAGCCCCGCTTACGAGAAAATATGGTCCTGCAATACGTTCTGATCACAAATAAGCCCCTCCCCCCAGGTAAGGTGGAGAAAAAGAAGTGGTGGAAGCGGGACGGGTAATTAGCAAAATTGGGAACATCTGAGGACGGGAGATGGGTGGCCAGAAGGGAGAGGAGTGACTCGCAAAATTCGGAACATCTGAGGACCGATCCGCATCTCCAACGAAAAGGAGCACTGGAAAAAAGTGAGAATTTCGTAAATATGTACTGTAAAGATGAAATTTTGATAATTTTAAGATAAACGACGAAATTTTGCATGACTGCCACCAGAACTACTTTCTTATTTTCGGACAGTTCCCGCTATCTGATGCTTCTGCACTTTGCCCATAAATTCTTTATCAAGACTTTGCCCTATCATTTCCCGTCTAAGAATTTTACACACGTTTTGGTTCGAAAACAGTAACCCGCAACTGCTGTCGATAATTGCGAACAGCCGAGTCCACCTGTATGTCATAATAACGTTCGAATAGTTCAAGCTGAATTCTGCTACCATACGAGTGATTTTAAACGCCCCACTCCCCCCATGCAAATTAAAGCTGATATAAATAAACATCCACCACTGTGTGGCACGCAAGAGTCAAAACGCTATTAAGAGGTGCGATACCTCGCGCACGATATTTGTTAGTTGGCTAGTCGATATGCAGTTTCCAATTTGAATTTATACGGTATTTTTAAAATTGAACCTCGAATTCATTGCAACCTTATTACAGCAACATTATGCCAACATTTGCGTCGTTCTAACGCCGAACTGGGTGATTCGACGATCATGGAGGGTCATGCGTGGAGCAGCCAAAGTGAGGCGTCGGACTTTTTTTTGCAGGTAGGGGAGGGGTTATAAGTTATTATAAGGGCCTAAACGGAGTCCGAGAGCAACTGCAAAAGATCTTTCATAACGATGTGTTTTGTAAACTGCGTTATTTTTTTTTTGTGAGGGCATAGTTTCACGTACAAAATTGCATCCTTTAACACGTTCGTTTTGCTGTCAACTGGAATGATGAACGGTACTCGTTCCAAAACCGGGAAACAGTACACAAAAAGATGGCTATATAAAATGACAGATTGACATGTTTTATGTTGACAAAACATATTGACAAAACACATAAAATGACAAAATGACAAGTTTTATGTAATTAAGGATGAATTTCAGTATGCGAAGAGGACAACAATAAATTAACGAACGACTTCAAAGTATCAAAATAAAGTGTGACGCACATGAAAGATGTGATTAATGCCCGGGTGTTGGCTGCATAAATCGCATAATGATAGTTCAAGGAATGCGTATTGTTGTTGTTGATGGCGAACAACTAAATGCTTATCAAATTCCCCTTTAAAATTTCACACAATTTCGATAAGCACACTTCTTGTTGTTTGCAAAACTGTAGTTGATTGGTTCTGTGGAGTTTATTTAACTAAAACCTATAAGTTCCTGTATTTCTGATAATGAGTCCATCGTCGATAATTGTGTTATAAGCAGAAACATCGAATTTATTGCGCAGTTAGTGTTGAGCAATAAAATTACCATTAGCAATAACATTACCTCTTTTCTTAATTGTAGTTCTTAATTAGTAATTCTTAATTAGCAATAACACTTAAATTTTATTGCCTTACCACTTTGAATTTGTTAAATGACGATATCGCATCTCGAAAAACATCATACTTTAAAATGGCGAATCACAGTTTCGGTTCCATGCAGAAGCGAGGTTTTTGCTTGGCCATCCACGATTTTTTTAAAATTTTTCTGCTGCCTTTAACAATATATAGTAGCCACATACATGCATTTATATCATTGCAATCACTAGAAGAAATCCAGTAAAATACAAGCCGGACTGATCGCGCTAAATCGGTTCCTAACTTGCGCGACAGTAGTAATTTGAAACAACCGGACCGGATCATAATTTCCTGAAGCGACCGAGATTTGTTTGACGTTGGAAAAATTCGTAGAATTTCAACAATATGAATTTGCAACATTAAAAAAATCCGAATTTGAACATTTTTAGCAGTTTCGCTTGTGCAGGACGAAAAAAATTTCATTTCATTTAGCACTACAAAGAGTCAACAATGTCAGCGATCATTTCGAATCATTTTCTTATTTGTTTGAGCGGACAATATGCAAATGTTTGATGTTTACAATAATTTATCCCTTGGTTAGAATGTTCCCTGGAATGGAACATCCACGTTGGGATTTCGCAAAAAAATAGATAACCCTTCGACTGAGTCAACGATTATTATTCGCTATTTTTATTTCAAACTGTTTATTTCACTATGATGAGAGTATTCCGTTACTTTGAAAATATGCACTTAATGATTCGAACGACGATCATCACTTCCGAAATCGACCCATAACGCTTTAGAGATGAAATTATCTTAACCTTTATAATATGTGCAATGTTAATGCAACTGTGTATTCGAATAGAGCCAAAATATTTTCATAAGAGAAATAATAACTGAACATTATGTTGTGCTTGAAGAAGAGATACACATTAGTATTGTGGTAATTTTGCTGTCAACAGCAACATTTTATGACTTAGTTTCTCTTGTGTTCCCTACCTTCCTGCCCACCTCCCTCCACCAGTTTTCCCTGTGTTCCCTACCTTCCAGCCTTCCTTCCTCCTTCCCTTCTCCACAATCACAATTTTTTCTTCAATTCAGCCATCATGCCTTTCATAGAGAAAACGTCCTTCGGGTATTCCACCAGTGTACTGCTGCAAATTCCGATGTGAGTGATTTCTTCGGTGATTTGAGAGTATTTATGCCCGAAAAGGCATCCGCCGCTTAAGGGAAATTTTCTTCTTTTCTTACTTCTCCAGTTGGAAAAGTAAAATGGAAGACCCTCTGCTCATGAGGGTCTTTCATTTTAGAGGAATCCTAGTAAATGAAGCACGTTCGACACAGATCGCGGAAGTGAAGCCGCGCATGTTAAACGGTTATTATCCATGGCTGCTAGTCAGTAATATTTGTGAGCGTTCAATGTTTGCGATGCACGGAATCAAACCATCACCACTCGTTCCGCTTTTCCTCGAATACAGGTTTCTTCTTCTTATTAGTGAGTTGGGTAGAGGCTGCTGTACTTGCATGAGTCTTATGGCATTCCAACTAATATGAAGAGATGAGGACTGGAAAAATTTCATTATTTTAGTGGCGAAGGGGAGGGGGATGGGGAGTAGAGGTGGAGAGAGGGACAGATAGAGTTGTCCTGATTTATCCCTCTGGGTTTATGCCATGGATTTTTCTTTCGCTTCCATAAACAAATCTGAACAATTTCTGTTTTGCAATTAAAAAATTGCCAGAAAAACACACACTGTTAAGTATCACTAAACTGCAATTAAAATTCATTTTTGCTAGCAACGCTTCTCCACTTTTTTGCAAAACCTCCAGACCTTTCTACACCAAATCTCCTTTTCGGCAGCCTCGACCTATAATTCAACTTCTTCTCTTCCTTTGGCACTCATGGCTGCGTTATGATAAATTACTTATCACAATTTGCTTTAATTCGTAATAACTGTGATTTGTTGATGTGTTGTTGTATGCTTTGACTTTTCCATTCTTCGGCATTCAATTATGAGCATTGCTTCCATTAAATCAGCCAGTAAGTTACTCATTTAAAAATTCCTTTGTAATTTAAGGAGAAGACCAAAGAACTTGAACTATAGCAAAGCTATGTCTCGTACATATGACTGCAACAGAGTGGTGACAAGAGCGACATTAGCAAATCGAAAGAGCAAAATGTGCGCTGCATGTTTTATGCATAAAGGCGCTGCTTATTTTTATGCGAGTGTCCTCCATTACCAATTTGCTACGACTCCAAATACGTAATCGCTGTTGGCGGAGTGTCAAAAGCAATGTCAAATGCAAATTAAATTCTTTTTCATAAATAGACAAATCGCAGTTTTTGAGAGTCGTTCAAGGGGAAGGGGAGGGGGTCAGGGGAATATTGGTTTTGTTGGCTGAATATTGGTTTTGTTGGCTGAATATTGGTTTTGTTGGCGGAATATTGGTTTTGTTGGCGGAATATTGGTTTTGTTGGCGGAATATTGGTTTTGTTGGCGGAATATTGGTTTTGTTGGCGGAATATTGGTTTTGTTGGCGGAATATTGGTTTTGTTGGCGGAATATTGGTTTTGTTGGCGGAATATTGGTTTTGTTGGCGGAATATTGGTTTTGTTGGCGGAATATTGGTTTTGTTGGCGGAATATTGGTTTTGTTGGCGGAATATTGGTTTTGTTGGCGGAATATTGGTTTTGTTGGCGGAATATTGGTTTTGTTGGCGGAATATTGGTTTTGTTGGCGGAATATTGGTTTTGTTGGCGGAATATTGGTTTTGTTGGCGGAATATTGGTTTTGTTGGCGGAATATTGGTTTTGTTGGCGGAATATTGGTTTTGTTGGCGGAATATTGGTTTTGTTGGCGGAATATTGGTTTTGTTGGCGGAATATTGGTTTTGTTGGCGGAATATTGGTTTTGTTGGCGGAATATTGGTTTTGTTGGCGGAATATTGGTTTTGTTGGCGGAATATTGGTTTTGTTGGCGGAATATTGGTTTTGTTGGCGGAATATTGGTTTTGTTGGCGGAATATTGGTTTTGTTGGCGGAATATTGGTTTTGTTGGCGGAATATTGGTTTTGTTGGCGGAATATTGGTTTTGTTGGCGGAATATTGGTTTTGTTGGCGGAATATTGGTTTTGTTGGCGGAATATTGGTTTTGTTGGCGGAATATTGGTTTTGTTGGCGGAATATTGGTTTCTGTTTACGAGAATTGATTTTTAAAGGGGGATAATGAAAAGTTCACTAATGAAAGCAAAAGTTTATGATGTTATTTTTATGAGTGAATGTTAAATTTTTTAAATTTTTATATTGAAAAACTGAATTTGTGTTTTGATGATTAGACAAAATTTAAACAATGTTCTACTTAGGCAAACGTTTTATAACGGTAGTGGATTCTCTTTAATGTCTTTAACGCATCCAACTGAACTTCAAGCGAAATTGTCGTTCAGTATCGAGTAGCATTTATCCATACAACGGGACTCTGCCCAAACGTTTGGAAACTGTATTGAGATTACCGATAAATAAATTGTAGCTTTAAAGTCAAATATACTCGTTGGCAAGTAGTTAGCAAAACAGTTCCCTGTATGCAATTGAAACTTCAGTTTCATTGTGAATTTCAAGCAAGCAGTTTTTTTAAAATGCTTTTTTTTTGAACGCTTTGGACATACTGAGCAAATTAGCAAAAACCGTCTAACTGCGAAAGTGCGTGCGTGAGACGAATGATATGGACAGTAATGCTATATTTAGCGGCTTTTTTTGTTAGAAAGTCTAAATGGGACAAGGACATAAATAGATTTTGACAAAATTGAATTTTTGACAAAATTCGCAAACGCTTCAAACTATAATTTTTAGTTGACTCATTTTGACCGACTCGTAAAACCTTTTTTAAATAAAGGCGCTTTACGCTTTACAGAACCTCAAATGTTTTCATTTTCCTCTGAAAGTGACAGAAAGTAGACGATCTTTTTCAAAAATTCTTTTCCATTAGTTTCTTATGCATCATTAGCTCTTCGAATAAATATTCTTTTATTTATGATGTTTTTTTTTCAGCCAAAAAATGATAGTGAGAAATAATGATTCGATCAGAACAATCATTTAAAGATGTATGGAAAAATTGAAAACACAATATTAAAGATTAATCTTTTTTTCCTCTTTGTGCGTTTTCAATGGCGTGTGGAAGCACTCTAATGTGCAAGGGCTTTGAATAAAATTATATTCTTGGCAAGGGAGAAACAAGAAATTGATGAGCATCATTTTTGTTTTAAAATTGCTTACAGTAGTGCTGTTATCTATTAATGCCGTTATCTGTAAGTGTGGAAGTTATCGTTTTTGTGACCTTTTAAGGTAAATAGTTCTAAGTAGCCTCGTTCGAGTACAAGAACGACGAGTATAATAGTGGAATTTGAGGTGGAATCAATATATGCTCGGTCCATATATCTATGAGGACATTTATCAGTACGAGTTTCCAGAATGGAGGTTTTGAAAACGATGTTGAAAAAAATTTAATTTTTTTACCATCGTCAGTAAAGACCATCACTTGTACCATCCTCGTTTTCGTTCTTTTCCTCTCATCTTCCCCTCTATCCTTCTTAGAAAGTCTCAGACCGTCTGTGGTTGATGAGCGATGCAAAAAATGCTTTGAAATTTTAAAGAATTAATTTCTTGGGACTGCTCACTAGCTACTCTACATTCCTAATTATGAGACTTACTTCAACAGAAGATTCCTTACAACTGCGCGCCCATCTCAGGATTTCAAGAAAATGGTAAACCCCATAATTATATCAGCGGAATTATACCAGCAGTTTTTGCTAATCGAAAGTAGAAAACCCCTGTGACGAAAGATATATGCGTTTTGGTTAAGCGAGACTGTTGAGCGCTTCACTGATTTGTGTTTCATTAATTCGAGAGAGCGCAAGAAAGCGAGGGAGTGCAGACAATGCGGTTCATCGTACGAAAAAACTATTGGAAGTGCAAAATTACAATGGACTGCAGAACACTGCTGAAGGATAGTTCTCTACCGAAAACCAATGCCTGACAACTAGTTATTACAAAGGTTTCAGTCCAGATACCACAATAGAAGCAAAAAAAGGTTGAAATTATTGATCGAAGACAAAAAAAGTTGTGTGAATTTTCAAGAAGGGGTAGGGAAATGGCTGTCAATGCGGCTGCGTATGTCTGCATATTGATTAAGGACGGGAGGAGTGGGGAGTGACGGGGGGAGGGGGGGAGGAACAGGTGAAGGTTGCTTTCAAAATTTCGGGTATAAGTTCGACCCGTTTCGAAATAAGCCGCTGTTGGAAACTGTAGCAGTTTTGTTGCTCATTTGAACTGCACTAGCGAACGGAACGTCAAATCGGCCCAATCGGAATGCCCTTCCTTTCATGCCCCAATTTATTTTTGGTCGACTTTACTCGTCCCACATTTGATCATATGAGAGCCGCATGACGGGTTTTACAGCAGTCGCAAACTCATTGGGTAATTAAATCTATTATTCGTTGAAAACGATGAACGTTAGCTGTTTGACCGCGATCCGTATGTCAAGACACCGATCAGCATCAGTGTTGATATCTACACTGCAGTAACCACATGCACACTAAAAACCTTAAATGATGTAAGAGTGAATAAGTAACGAAGTAACAAAAAAAGTGAAAAAGAAGTAACAATTTCGGTTAAAATTTGTAAATTTTAAAAGTGATCGGCTGACAGTGCATTGCAGCTATTAGTGAGGGTTGTGCTTACCGCCGTGCTCATGGCGTTGAGTGCAGTGAAGCGGGAGGGAGACGGTGCTGATCGCGTTGTACGTCTGGCGTACTTTGTTGCATGGTCATACTAGCATAATATGCGGTAATCTCTGAGAGCACTATCCAATTCTTTTTGATCCGTTGAACCGGATTATGCTCGAAAGTAGTTCAAAATCTGCTAAACTCGAAAGCGTTTCAAAATCGTTGCATTGCAGTATTCAGCAAACATAATCGCGGTATTCACTCCTCGTGCTTCGTTGCAATTTTTGCTTTGCATCGAGCGATGCACGAGATGCGAAGCCCAATCACAGGGAAACCATGAAAGCACCTTTTTATTTTCCTTTTCTGTTTTTAGCACTTTCTTTTTCGTCATTTTCTCTATTTAGCATTTCCTGTTGGCGGTCACAACTTGTTCTCGTTTGTTTTTAGGCGCTCTTTTATCAGCGTTCCCCTGGTTTTTCAATCTCTTGTTCCATTCAACATGACTTATCTGTTTCTATGTCTGCATATTGATTAAGGACGGGAGGAGTGGGGAGTGACGGGGGGAGGGGGGGAGGAACAGGTGAAGGTTGCTTTCAAAATTTCGGGTATAAGTTCGACCCGTTTCGAAATAAGCCGCTGTTGGAAACTGTAGCAGTTTTGTTGCTCATTTGAACTGCACTAGCGAACGGAACGTCAAATCGGCCCAATCGGAATGCCCTTCCTTTCATGCCCCAATTTATTTTTGGTCGACTTTACTCGTCCCACATTTGATCATATGAGAGCCGCATGACGGGTTTTACAGCAGTCGCAAACTCATTGGGTAATTAAATCTATTATTCGTTGAAAACGATGAACGTTAGCTGTTTGACCGCGATCCGTATGTCAAGACACCGATCAGCATCAGTGTTGATATCTACACTGCAGTAACCACATGCACACTAAAAACCTTAAATGATGTAAGAGTGAATAAGTAACGAAGTAACAAAAAAAGTGAAAAAGAAGTAACAATTTCGGTTAAAATTTGTAAATTTTAAAAGTGATCGGCTGACAGTGCATTGCAGCTATTAGTGAGGGTTGTGCTTACCGCCGTGCTCATGGCGTTGAGTGCAGTGAAGCGGGAGGGAGACGGTGCTGATCGCGTTGTACGTCTGGCGTACTTTGTTGCATGGTCATACTAGCATAATATGCGGTAATCTCTGAGAGCACTATCCAATTCTTTTTGATCCGTTGAACCGGATTATGCTCGAAAGTAGTTCAAAATCTGCTAAACTCGAAAGCGTTTCAAAATCGTTGCATTGCAGTATTCAGCAAACATAATCGCGGTATTCACTCCTCGTGCTTCGTTGCAATTTTTGCTTTGCATCGAGCGATGCACGAGATGCGAAGCCCAATCACAGGGAAACCATGAAAGCACCTTTTTATTTTCCTTTTCTGTTTTTACCACATTTTTTTTCGTCATTTTCTCTATTTAGCATTTCCTGTTGGCGGTCAATGACGAAAACGTGTCTTTCCGAGACCACTTCGAAAAGCTGGCCAGAAGCTGCTC
>JPKZ01000809.1:8107-19705 GCA_000803305.1 Toxocara canis
TACAAAGCGTTCTGCCCCAAAAACCCCCCGGCATATCGTGCCCTCGATTTTTCGAGAAGAAGGAGAAGACAGAAATTAAAATACTAATCCAAGTGATTAATTTGTTTGTCCATACGATAAAGCAGAATTGCTCAACGCGTCCAACACGAGATCGTGATCTTTGGTCAAACGATTAAGGAAAGTCAGAGAAATAACCTCCGAAATAAATCATTCTTTTCCTTTACCGAAAACGCAGTGAACGAAAGTGTCAGTTGGATGGGACGGCCAACATAATTTGGGCAAATGTCTAATCGGAGAGTGACGTAGTATGGTGGGGTTTAAGGTTTATATCTATGAAATCCAAGTTCCTATCTAACGGAACTGCACAAGCCTTCAGACTTCGCTGATGCAGCTTTAAGCAATGCAGAAAACACGATGAAAATGCAGCAGCTCGAACAGAATATGATGCTTTATATTTTTTTCAAGCATTCCGGAGTAGCTAACGAAACACTAGCAGCCAAACAGGACAGATGGGCAACTCCCATATGCTGTTCACTTTCATGAGGGAGAGCTAGGAAGAAGGGGGAGTAGGGGAGAAAGCTGCCGAAGCTGCCGTGCAACCTAGTGTCCACAACTTCATTAGGGAGTATGGCTGGAAGAAACTGATGGAGTTAGGGATTGTGCCAGTGTCAGAGTCAGCTACCACATGCATTTCCCAGCATCCTGGCTGAAGCCTTCCTGCAATTTCTATAAGTTTTCAAAAACGAAATCCGGAGAATTTCGCACTGCATAAACGTTTCTGATCCACGGCCGCCCTTGGCACCACACATTGTGAACGACGGATGATCGGGCGAGAAATTCGCAAAAAGTGAACCCTTGTTGCTGGTCGTGCCGATTCAGAAGTTTTCGCTCTCATGTCTTTAATTTCGTCGTTTCTCGCGAACAATTTCACAACTGCAGCTCTGCCCAGCGCACTTTACCTCAACTATCTGCATCACTAGCTCATATTTTGTCACACAAATTGAACATTTGACCAAATATTTCAGCGAAATACTGTTTCGATCATCCATATATAACAGAAAATTTTTAATGATATTGTAACCTTTACCACACCTAATGTTTACTGTTTAATGGCCACATGTAGCATTGAATTTCGATACGGTGAATTTACCAGGTCAGACGATGACGGTTTCTAGTCCGATGAGGACGAAATTGATAATATCGAAGAGAGACAGAATAAGGGACTTGATTTAAGATTTCAGAAAAGAAAGGCGCATAGCCTGCGCGCTATCAGTGGCGCTGGTAGATGGTCCTAAGGCAACTGAATGCCATGCAAAATCAGTTGCAGTGGTGGGGGCTATATTTGAAAGTCAGGGAAACATAGCTTGCGACGGAAGGTCTCTATGCAGAGTCATGTGTGGATTCAATAACGCTCCGCTGTACTCGTTGGAGTTCCTCTTTTGTGCTGTGAAGCGCTACCTTCACATTTAGGACGTCGCTGAAGTACCTGTTCCTCGAAGCTCGAAGGAAAAGAAACCTTTCGTTTATATGAACCATGCGACCGTGTGATACGTTCCTTGGGCAAATGTTGTGGGTCACTTTCATTTGTATCCATGCTTTCTGTTTCGGACCGCACCTGAAACTCTTCTGTCGTGTATCGAGCAGTGTGAGGCTGCGATATAAAAAACTGTTCCTTAGGAATGCGCACAACTCAGATATACAATATTTTATTTTCATAGTTGGGAACGATGTACAGCCCTTTTATCGTAATGGTCCGTTAATCCATCCACCGTTCGTGCTTCTTTACTTGCTTGCTCCGTCCTACGCCCCCATCGCATGCAAAGAACGTCGAGGCATGGCGAGTGATAGGGGATTCAAGTCGACACGACTGGCAAACACACGGACACACCCTAAATGGAAGCTTGTCATAACGTGATAACTGCTTTCGAGTTCACTATGCATTGGTTTCTGCATTTTACATCAGGGCGTTCTGATTCACCGACTAAATTTTCAAGTGAGTTCATTGAGTGAGGAAGACCCGTACAATACATAGAGTTGGTAAGGTTTCGCTGTTGGAGGTTTCCTTTCTTCCTTGTCCATTGATAGGTCAGGAATCCACATGACAACAGCAGCAATCCCAGGTGGGGTCCGAAACGGCTGTGGAAAAGTTGGGAAAACGCTAAGCAGAAAGAGAGAAAAGAAGAAGAGAAAAGAGAAAGGAATTGAACGAAGACGAAGGGAATGGTCATATAAGCGCTGCAGGTGAAAAATGAGGTCGCAACCAAGTCCTGGAGCCGATCGTTCACAAGCTGAAATATGTAGGAGAAAAGCTTATCGAAGCTTCTTCACTGATGGCCGCAAGCTTTCGGGTGTACGTTCTGAAAGATTGTTGTCTGTTTTGTTTTGTACTGTACTGTACAGTACGTTCTATACTGTACAGATTCTCTACAGACGCTCTGTACTGATATGACAGTATGCTCCATTTGAGCTTGGCTGTTGCGGCAAACTTTTAAAGCAACTGCTCAGTAGACGTCACCGTTCACCGAAAGTGAACTAGTTTCTTAAAGTTAATGTGCGTTAGTCAGCTTTGAAGGACTGCCTTCCGACAAAACTATGAACTTTCAGGGCGTTTTAGTAACAAAATCCAGCCACGTGTAGAAGCTATGGCCACTCCTCTTAAGCACGAATTAGTATATTCTGCGAAGTTTTCATATGCGGATGTGACAGAAACAATGTGATGCAGGAAAACGCCTTCTAAATGCAGGCTCATTGCTGAATTAGACTATAACATCTCTAACGAAAACTGGCTCTCGTCATCGTAGCTGGGGAGTAAATAGCTTCCGTTTGATGCTGTTGCTTTTTTATGAATTACTTTTGGATTTTTTTGCCACAGGAACACGGAACAGCTAACGACCGAGAGGGTTGCTCTATGGACATTTGTGCCCTTAATGGAACTTCAGAACAAAAATCAGCCGTTCGTTGACTTCCTTGTGTCCCCCTTTATCGAAAGTATTTGGCGGTATTGTCAGCCTGCAATTCTCTTCACCTTCGATGTCCAATTATTTCTAAATCCTGTAGATATTAAGAAATATTTTCTGTTCAAGACTATGACGTCCTCCAGGTCCTCGTATCTGCTCTCCTGTTCTCAATGCTTTTGAAATTTCAGCACATTTTCCGCTCATCGGCGACACTATTGATCCCGCGGCAGTTGAAGAATTCGGCTGTTTTCGTGTCCTGCAAAACCGTCCCTCTTTGATCGGAAGGGATAGTTATAATTGCATTCAATACAAATAATAAGTGAGTAAGTCACGTCAACATCAGCAACAGTTAGAAGCATTCGTGTTGCATCTTCAGCACAAAAGTGTGCAGGAAAGAAGCAAGAGAAGGTGGGCACGTGAAAACGAAAGAGCTGCAAACGAAAGCAGATAGTAAGTACCCTCCAGGTTGCCGCGCTACACAACTAAGCGTTTTCATAGGAAACGAGAAGGAAATGCAGCGTAAGTACTTAGGCTTAAGGACAGCAATAGATCGGCATCCCTTCTAAGTGCTGATAGAAAAGAAGTCATCTTAATCTTTGTGAAACTGAAACACGAAGATTTTGTTTTGTCATTTCAATTTTGCAAGCACTTCACGTGATATATTATGCCGAACCATATCATGAAAAAAGTTATTTGACGCTTGATTTGGAAATATTATGGGAATATTATGAAGTGAAAACGCGTAGGGAGAGAAACTGCTTTACTGATTATACACACCGGACGGCAATTAAATGAAGTTGATAAGAGATGAAGAATTGAATCAAAAGGAACTATTTTGCATCTCAATGAGATGTGTACTCTACGCGAATTCACCATGTCGCCCTGCTAGCCTTCAAGCACGCCTCATGAGCCTTCTCATGATATATACGCATTTCGTCGAGAAATTTGATTAGTTCCGCTCGATGAACCTCCTTCTTCTTCGATAAAACTCGTAACATTTTCAAAACCTCAAATTAGAGCCTTTAACGCTTCAAAATTTCGGTGTCTACTTTTTTTCATCAACCTTGTGGCGCGTAGTGCGCAACAAACTTTTAAGGTCAACAACTTAATGTTCACCTTTTTGTAGTGAAGCTTTCTAAGAATCTTAAGCTGAGGCTTTCAATGCTTCAAAGAGTTTTTGAGGGTTATCTGACTTTTAAGACTGATAAGGATCTCCAGCGTGCAAATATAAGTAAGCATTCCCTTGTCTAGCACTCCAAGTGTTCACCTAAAGTAAATCCAGTAAAATGACCCTTAAACCCCTGTAAAATGCTCACCCTGAAACGAACGTGTTTTTATCTGCCTACCTACATACTATACACGTAAATCCGCTGAAAGCCGTACTCATAATCTACAAAAACCGGGGCTATCAATTAGAAGTGACTCAGTTTACATATAAAATCCATGCCATATCTGTTACTTCGTCTTCCAAACGGGAAGCTAGAAAAAAAATATCTAACTGACCGAGCGAACGCTAAGTGACTTCTTTAGGAAAACATGAGAAAGCACAGTAATAATTTTAAATGGGCTCAGAAAACCCCATCTTACAAGCCAGCCATAACAAAATGTGGGAGGGGAATTTAAACGAATTCGTTGAGGCATATTTTGCTGGTTAGCAAGCAAAGCGTTGAATGACCAATCCAAAACAACCTTTTAACCCCCTTACACTTCAGAAGGCAAAATTTGTGGTTGCCGGAGAGTCAAAACAGGAGCAGCCACAAAAACATTTTAACATGCGGCAAGCAAAAGACAAAGCGCCAACCCACTACTTAACTTGTTGTAACGTTTTGTCTCGCCGACCTATATGTCGTTGCTTGGCCGATTACGAGGGCTGTTTTGTTCAACTTCCAGTGAGCTGACAAAACAGGTAATTTCAATAAAGTATGATTTCAAATTTTCTGACGTTTGCACAGGTTACCTTCATATGAAATGCTAATCCCCATGTGGTGGTCATATTCACTAAGGCACCTATGGTTAGAAAACGTGGGCCTATGCATCCCCTTCTCGAGCGACACCAGCCTCAGGGTCGCTGAGTGCCAGGCTATGACTGCTAATCCACTCGTGCGCGTTCTTGCTCATCCCTTCAGTAGCCTTCAAACACTTCTACTCTTTCACCACCGAAATCACTTCATACCGAATTCGTAATGTGGACGAGTGATCAAACAGCTCCTCCGAACTTCACGGCGTACGTGTGCACGATAAAGGTGCGCACTGCTACCGCAAGCACATCGGTGACAAAGTATTTTGAGGCTGTAGCATGGAAGTCGCTGCCCCTTTACGGTAGATGTTCCGTTGGAATAGAGAAGTAACAACCATCGGTAAAAATTCCTAAATCACTGATGCTACCTCTTTAGATTGAAAAAAAACAGCTTTCGCTATGCATGCCACTAGTTCGTATAAAACTTTATACGGAGGTCAAGCATGTCCCATTAAACAAACAACAACTTTGTTTGCATCCAAAAAAGAATGCGAAGGCCCAACGAGAAAGAAAGGCCACTTGGAGAGCAGTTTTTGGCATGGGGATTTACCGATTCTCACGTTTAGAAACCTTTGGAATTTAAGAAGCACCAACAAAAAATATTATTAGGACGTCCAGTGATCTTATCACTCTTGGAAGGTAGAACTTGGTATGATTGCAACGGATAATTTCTCTCAGCTGCCATCAGAGGCATAAATACTGCTACATTTCGCAAAAAGTTCTTCTAACGTGCTACATTCTTCATTAGGATTTTGCTACGTTATGGCGAGCTATTGCTGTTCTTGCCAGTTCTCGCCTCAGTAAACACAAAAATGGCCGGTAAAAAAGTCGGTAATTTTGAACAACATGTCATGACTTTACTGTTGTATATGCTTCCATTACCTCTACCTTTATTTCCTGGAAGGAAGCTGTTACTTGGGTGCCATAAAACATACGATCCTATCGAAGGCCCGTCGGGCTGCTAAAGGTATCGAAGAACAGTCAACGAAATGAGCATAGCCCAAGTTAGGCCTCTCCTAAATGGATAAGTGGAAGATGAACCGCTGAACTTTTAGCCGCCCGAAGCCGTTTGTAGCATAACTCTCTGCGCTCCATATAAAAGATTTAGCACGTGCCCGGATTTCCCGTCCCGAGCGTCCTGTTCTTCGCATCAGTGACGCTACAACTACGGGTGTGTTTCACGTTACCTCCGGCTGAGCATTAAGCAGGACGAAGTTGGCAACAAACTTTACCTTATCGCTCTGCTGGTTGAATCTTGAAAGAGCAGCATCGTAACTGAGTTTGTTCGACTCGCTTGCATTGGTTGCGTAAGAGTATTTGGCAAAATCCATTTCCTGACGACAAGCTATTAGGGCCTGCTTCTGTTCGGTCAATTCTGAGTTTACAGGAAGTTAGTTGCGTTCATTGATTTCTTACTACACCTTGGGGTAGTAAGAGATCAAAGAACGCAACTTACTTTTACCACTCCAAGAAGGCAGTTTCGATCATTGCGAACATTACAACTTAAATGAGCGATGCGTCATCGTATATGACAGTGAGAACAATGCTCGGGGTGTAAGCGAAAACACATTCCCCGACCCTCTTCTCCACAGCAGTTACCGCCTATGGCCTCCATTTTAAGTAACGACACTATGGCCATGACTATTGGCCCTTGCATAATTCACATATCTAGATTGAACGACGGAACATTGAAAATTCGCTTATAGTAGAATAACTGGTGAGACGCATTTGCGACGGAAAGGATCAGTAGAAAAATTTTCCAGAAATAAAAAAATCAAAGTCACTAGTCCTGAGGAAGAAACGAAAAATTCCATATTTCTATACCCACCTTTTTGTACCCACTCTTTCCGTCAGATTGAATGTACATTTCAATTGGGCCAGGCCACTTTGCAGAAGTAAATGGTGTTACATGCAGCGATAGAAGAGAGTATCTACGTTGTAGGCTGATGATGATACTGCCCACATTTTCAGCTGCTTACATGAGTTTTGATGGGACTGACTTAGACAGAATAGATGTTGAAAGTTATCGATTATCGGTGGCTATTTTTGACCCTCGCGATTGCGATACTCCCAAACTGTTCACATGGCTGAACGACAATCCTAACGGGAATGGCGTCACCGAAGAAAATACCTCCACCAATTCGGTCCATGATTTCCCGCAGCAATTGCGCGCTCCATTCTCACTCGAAGCATGCAGCGCACTCAACACATTAGTCACCAGCGTTCACGCTCCACTTGCGGAGAAATATCGTGAAAGCTAACTCGATGGCAACGTTTCGGCAATGCTTCTGCGTCACAACAGTAGCATAATGACAACTCAATTGCACAGTCTTAAGTAAAAGAGAGTTTACCAAAGCAGTCGACGTTAATGAAAGTCCTCATGAAGTGCATTGCCCTTCTGCCCTTGCGTTGACATTCGTGATCCATCGTTGCCAAATTCCGACAAGTTTCTATGCTTGTCTAAAAGAGCAACTCACCGAAATTATTAAAATTTCTATCACAGCTTCATCAATACAATAAAGTAGCAATATACTCTAGAAATACACTCTTTCCTTCTTTCCTTTCTTTCTGTCGGCACCATCAGATCTGTTCCACTGATTGAGAAGAACGTATACGACCCATTTACCAGCGACTGTTGAAGCTATTCGCCTCTGTTTTTCGTAGCTGCACTCATCTCTCTTAAGACTGGAAGAAATCTTACGAACAATTTTGCACAGCAAATAACATTCAGATTTTTCCTAAGTTCAGAAAGGTGAACGGTCGCAATTATGCCAGACAATTTATATGGCAAAGAGATCAGCGCTTTGCGCTCACCGTTAGGATAGAATAAGTGCCGGGGAATGTTCACTAAAACTTACGATCAAAAGACCGAAAGTATTAGAACGCGTCGATGAGATATTTATGCGATGTGCAGACGTATGCATAGAATACAACGTACCTCTAAAGAAGGCATGTGCTCTGCGAAATGCGCTTTTACTTCCTCGAGTGTCTTGGCAAGCAGTTCATAGGGATGCTTGCCCTGCTCGCATTCAACGTTCATCGTCGACTCGGCCGCTGGTACTAGTTGCGGGTTTGGTTGTAACACACTCTTCATGCTCACTACCACACGACACAGCATTTCCTATAAATGCCAAGTTCGCGAAACACGCAAAGCTAGCAACTGCAGCGAGGATTGTGCAGGAAATACTGAACGATTACTGGTTTCATTGTTAAATCCGAAACTTGATGTGCTGTTTGCAGCAGATTCGGTTCGGCCGATGAGCTACCAGCGCTTTACGTGACAAGAGGGCTGGAAAAGTCGATTGCAGCTCTCATATCCGTTTCCACCGCAAAGCAGAGAAGATGAAAAGCGCATAGCTTCTGCATGACACGTTGGAGTCGGAATGGACGCCGTTGTCGAGGAAAGGCGAAAGCAAGCAGCAGCTGTCCCTAGATGAGCAGTATTGAAATTTTCCTTCTGCTGCTGTGAACCGAAATGTTCCAAGAGGAAAAGTGAACTTAGCGGCTATGCTTCGTCGGGCTTCTCTGACGTCAATTCGTAACGTGGATAATGGCAAGTTTTGCTGCTCTTCAGAAGTACTTTCGCGCTCTCATTTCCCCTTTCCCTTCCCTCCAGCTCTCATTATCACCAAGAGGAAAACCGAGGCAAGTCTTGAAGCCTTGCTGGCGACAGTCTGGGAACTGCAGTGCAAAACTGGAGGAGATGTGCCGATGAAGGCGCAACTGGCTGAATGACGTATTTATCCAGACGGGAGCACACGGTCAGCAGCCATTTGGTGCAATGACGAAATGCGCGTCCTAGTAGTGATCGTTTATTCTAAACGTCGGGCTTCTCTGACGTCAATTCGTAACGTGGATAATGGCAAGTTTTGCCGCTCTTCAGAAGTACTTTCGCGCTCTCATTTCCCCTTTCCCTTCCCTCCAGCTCTCATTATCACCAAGAGGAAAACCGAGGCAAGTCTTGAAGCCTTGCTGGCGACAGTCTGGGAACTGCAGTGCAAAACTGGAGGAGATGTGCCGATGAAGGCGCAACTGGCTGAATGACGTATTTATCCAGACGGGAGCACACGGTCAGCAGCCATTTGGTGCAATGACGAAATGCGCGTCCTAGTAGTGATCGTTTATTCTAAACGTCGGGCTTCTCTGACGTCAATTCGTAACGTGGATAATGGCAAGTTTTGCCGCTCTTCAGAAGTACTTTCGCGCTCTCATTTCCCCTTTCCCTTCCCTCCAGCTCTCATTATCACCAAGAGGAAAACCGAGGCAAGTCTTGAAGCCTTGCTGGCGACAGTCTGGGAACTGCAGTGCAAAACTGGAGGAGATGTGCCGATGAAGGCGCAACTGGCTGAATGACGTATTTATCCAGACGGGAGCACACGGTCAGCAGCCATTTGGTGCAATGACGAAATGCGCGTCCTAGTAGTGATCGTTTATTCTAAACGTCGGGCTTCTCTGACGTCAATTCGTAACGTGGATAATGGCAAGTTTTGCCGCTCTTCAGAAGTACTTTCGCGCTCTCATTTCCCCTTTCCCTTCCCTCCAGCTCTCATTATCACCAAGAGGAAAACCGAGGCAAGTCTTGAAGCCTTGCTGGCGACAGTCTGGGAACTGCAGTGCAAAACTGGAGGAGATGTGCCGATGAAGGCGCAACTGGCTGAATGACGTATTTATCCAGACGGGAGCACACGGTCAGCAGCCATTTGGTGCAATGACGAAATGCGCGTCCTAGTAGTGATCGTTTATTCTAAACGTCGGGCTTCTCTGACGTCAATTCGTAACGTGGATAATGGCAAGTTTTGCCGCTCTTCAGAAGTACTTTCGCGCTCTCATTTCCCCTTTCCCTTCCCTCCAGCTCTCATTATCACCAAGAGGAAAACCGAGGCAAGTCTTGAAGCCTTGCTGGCGACAGTCTGGGAACTGCAGTGCAAAACTGGAGGAGATGTGCCGATGAAGGCGCAACTGGCTGAATGACGTATTTATCCAGACGGGAGCACACGGTCAGCAGCCATTTGGTGCAATGACGAAATGCGCGTCCTAGTAGTGATCGTTTATTCTAAACGTCGGGCTTCTCTGACGTCAATTCGTAACGTGGATAATGGCAAGTTTTGCCGCTCTTCAGAAGTACTTTCGCGCTCTCATTTCCAAAAAAATTCTTTCCAATTTTCTACGGCTTATAATCGACTTTAATTTGCTCTTTCGGCCGTGGGATGTTAATGGGTTAATAACAGCAGCCTGAACAGTTCGGAAACTAGTAGGATACGGAACTCGTCGAACTACGACTTGTAGAAAAGTTAACAGAAGTTAACCGTGATGAAAAAAAAACCGACCGATTTCGACTAACTGACTTCACATTACTCTTTACAAGCAGGACTGAGTTGTTTAGCTGAATTTGTTGCATATTTGACATGATTTTGACATGACTTTTTGATTTTTATCATACACGCAAATCGGCTTTGATATTTCTCAGCCATATATTGTAGTAATTGTTCGAATACTGAATCGTATTAAAAAGGCAGGGTTCGGAATGAGGGAAAGGAGCGAAGAACGTGGGTGGTTTAGAAATGAAATGAAGGTATGGTAGGGTTAAGGGGGGGGGGGGAGGGGGACTCCGACTCATTTGAATCTCGACTACGTCTGCGTTAATTACAAAAGATCTTTCCAGCCTGCCTCAGAAAATCTCCAATACTCCCGGAAATCGCTCCAGGTTTCCTGTTCCCTCTCTCTCTACGCAGACGAGCTCGACAGTTCATCTTCGTGGCCGAGCTGCGTACGGCAACACAGAGGGACCAAGACGTTATAGTAGCTTCTCACTTTACCCGCATCCCTACTACATAAACTTTGTCGTACACTCATCAACCAGTTTAAACATGCCGTGCTCCATATGTAGGTGCAGGCGGAATGAACTATTCATCCGTATAGATCTTTTGGCAAGAGGAAGCGCAATCGAAGTGTGATCGTTGGATCACCCCAGCAAGCTCTCTAGTACTACTTTTTGTTTTAAAAACAGTCATACCAAAGGATGAATAACTGATTCACGAAGAATACTACCAGGCATACAGCTCTGATAAAACAAACGAGCAATTACAAAATGCAACAAGAAGGCATCGACAAACAGCAAGAGAAAAGATAACACAGGAAGCCAACAAGACAACAAAGGATAACAAGAAAACAAAAGGAAGAAAGGATAACAAGATAACAAGAGACAAGATAACAATTGCTGCCGAAGGGTGCTTTTAGGAAAAACTCTTTTTCGAACGCCAACAAAATCATTTAGACTTAGCACACTGTCACCACCACTGCACAGCGCTCATAGTGTTCGAATCAGGGTTGCCGTGTCAATACTACTGAAGTAAAACTCCGCTACAGTACCGCTGTACCAGTAATACTACAAAAGATCCAAAAATACTAGTGCCATATCACCAAAAAACTTGCACAAAACTGTGCTTGAAAATCTCTGTTTGAAAAACTCCACCACTACTAGAAGAAACACTTGAGCAGAAAGCGAAGGTGGTGGGACGCAAATAAAGAAACGAAACGTGATACAGGCCGAAGTAGAGGAATCAGCTAAGTCTATATCGTCTGTTCTATTCAAATGGCAAAGAAGAGGACGACGACGGGAAGGAA
>JPKZ01000809.1:20974-44345 GCA_000803305.1 Toxocara canis
GACGAGGAGGATGGAGGAAGAGATATATTCACTGCGACCGCTTAGTTCTTGTCTGACCCCTTTGTCGACTACAAATCCTAGGCCATCAGCATAAAGGAAGGCAAAGAGGAAGTTGACCGAACCATTCATTTTTTGATTACATCCCCCTCTCACCCACTCTACACGTAGGCTTGTCCGTGGAAGAAGCATTTTATCATTCAAATGATTGCGTTATCGGCAGAAAAGATTTTGGTGAGGGGCGGTAGTGATTTGTAGCAATCTTTCCCCGATACTCTGGGGCCGGAGTCCTTAAGAAATGCCTATCCATTTTAAATTTTAGTGCCTTCGGTCTGCCATTTATTGTTGGAATGAATTTCTACGAGTCGTTGCGCTAAATTCATACAAGAGATGAACTGAAGAATCGTACTAAAGAAAAGTTGTCGTTCACTTGCCAACAATTTTTCGTCAGGGTCTAAGGAACAACATCGAAATACGACAAAAAGCATTAGAGAACCACGTTGCTAACCCTTTCGGAGTTGAACACTTCGGCGCATCCTTCGCGCCATCGGCGTTACCCATACTTAGCCTCTCCGGCGAGGAATCGGCCGGTGACAACTTCTCTTTAGAAACGAGGTGCTCCTTCCTAAACGCAATCGACGGCGGGTCTTTTCAGAATAAATCTACATTGGCAGCAGTTTTTTTTGCATAGCGCTAAACATTAGCAGGTAAAAAAAAGACGTATATTATGGGATTGAGAAACAAGCTCCTGGCTTCATCTTCAAAGCATTGGAATTCTGCCGTTAAAACTTTGATACAGGGGTCATTTTTTGCTTCGTGGAAGACACAGAAATAAGCTGAGCGCACCAGTAAAATGAGCAGTCACCAAGAATTCAGTCACAGACGGCGTGCCATTTCATATTCAGAGACGGAAGGGTGGAAGGTGTATTTGAATGAACCGAATTTGAGGAGGATTTGTGAACTGGTGTCCGCTGAGGGGTAAGGGGACGGGGAAGGGGGGACGGAAATGTGGTTTAGCGGTTCCTTGCGAGCAGAGGGGCATGATTCTAGCATGACGCCGATTTAACGAGGCGGACCTTCATTGAGGTCTGTAGACAAGATGTCATCGAACAGGACTACGCTTATCTGTGTCCGTGCTGTGGGCTCTTTCAACTCTCTTGAGCTGCCACTGCCTTGAGCTAGCGTCCCCCCTTCTTTAATCGTGCTGCATGCATGTCGCAACCGCGTTTCGCACCCCTTCTGCTAAAAGAGTGCCTGAGGTCACTTCATGCATCTCTCTTTAACGGTTTGCGCGCTGCAGTGTGCAGCTTTCTTTGTGCAACTGACGTGTTATTTTAATCATCTTTAGACGCTTCTACGTGAATGTCGTAAAGGCCGATGAACGTATTCCTTAACAATTTCTAAACGCTGCTGCTACCGTTTTTTTTGTTTTTTTTTTTAAATCTTCCTCAGTTCCGTTCTCCAAACCGCCTTCATTTTGTCAGTGAGCTGCGATATCAATCAGAGAAGACTTAGTGATTAGTGACCAACGTTCCCGTGTAAAACTTCATCCACGTTCACCAATGCCACAATTGTCGCTTGCGTCTCCACTCCTGATTCTCTCGATTGTAGGCGTGATGCACAAATCGGTCTCACTATGTAGCAGAATAGCAAGAGGCACCAAACTCACCAATATCACCTTTTTTCCTGCATTCCCTTCGTTTTTTCTTCCTTTTTTTTCAGAATTTTGCACGAAGGAAGGGAAATGACTTGTGAAAATCATATTTGCCGAAACTCAAATTAGCATAAATATAGTTTAACGCAAAGGTGATTACAAAGAGGCGTGCAGAAAAAGTAAAACGTGTTGTTTTTGGTGTTGTTCGTGGTTGCAATCAATCTGGAATTGGTGCGACGAACAGTTGAATAAAATGGGGTAAGTTTGCTTAGAGATCGCTTAGATATTCATTTGCATAACCGACTGCGTTGCATTCATTGATCCCTCATTATTCCTTCAGAGCTAAGATGCCTTTCACCGCTGGTTGACTCCTGCTGCTTTCGAAACGAGCAGATAAGTTCGTAAAGTGATCCGACTTTATAGTTGCCCATCACTGTTATCGGAGCCACAAACTTAAGCTGTGCGCATGTCAGATTATATGCACTCTTTTGTTGACACATGGTAGAAAGTCGATTATGAACCTATACTGCTAACACGTCACCCCAAACGGTCGAAAATTGGTAAGCTGTGAGGATAGTAATCGGGATTTTCGCTGTTAAACGACGATCGCGATTCTTGCTGTTCGAGAGACTCTTTTCTTATTGTCAGTAATTTTCGAGGTACATTCTGTATTCAGAATTTATGTGCAATCAAATAATAGATTTGCCTGGGTGTGTAATGGCGATTCGTGTTTTGCATTCAGGTTTTGCGGTAAACTTTGGCACTTTAGCGCTGAACATTGGAAAGTTTCATCCACCGGAAGAAAAATGTTAAATAACATGACCAGCGTCGTGATTCCATGCTATTGTCCAGTTAAATTGCTTAAAGCATCCTTCATCGAGCTCCACCAGGCCCACAACTACTGATTCGTACCCGAAAAGCATGTCGACGTTGCCGTCGTCCTCACCTTCGAAAGCTCTACTCAAATGTTTTGCAAGTTTTTCTTGAGCCAAAGTTCAGTGGTGATACAGGCGGTGTTAAGATCGCACGAGAGACAAGAAAGAAACAGAAACAGTAAAAGTAGCACGCCTCACACGTAGACGTTTTTAAATTGATATGTGATGTGAAAATTATCGGACGCCGTACGAAAAATCTCAAATCGCCCACAAACCTTCTGCAGTATTTCCATATATAATAACACTTCGAAAACGACACGTGAGAAGTGCATTTTGTTTCTAGCCTTTACCTGTTCCTTTTCGTTCCCCAGCTGTTCCTTTCTCTAATCGTTTTTTCTTTCAGCCTTATATAGAAAACACATATGTTGGAAGTTGAGAATTCTTTTTCTGACCTGGGTTACTGCGTGCATTTGGGATGGAATAAGTTGAAGTTTAAAAAACCACATCGTGCACAAAGCGAAAGTGAGTTGACTCCGGCAACATGCCAAAAATCAGCTCCATGTCAAATGGGGCAGGTGAACTGTTAACATTTGCATGAAAAGAAATGATTTTTTGCAGTACTTGTTCTGCCCAGCGTTTATGTGTTCTGGTGGTCACTGACTGCACAAGATATCGCTGTTCATCTTGGAATCCTCGATTGCATCGCGCTCCTTCGTCGCTTCTATTCGCCCATTTGCTGTTATAGTCGCTGCGCTCCTCCACTTGCAAGAAAACTGGTTAACTACCCCGTCGACCGCCTCTCCCCCCTTGGGGAGTCTTTGGCAGCCGCCCAGTGGACAAGCGTGGCCACGTGTTGATAGATATCGTATTGCATTTATGGCACAGCCTAAAGAATACTTGGAATTTTTCTCCTGATACTGTGGCATTTATCATGTGAGAAAACTGTTCGTACTATGTAAGTCCACCTGCTCGTCTCTTCGCTTAGTGGCGGCCGCATTTTACGGTGTAATAAATGACCGAAATTCAGTTTGGGGTCGGGAAGATTTATTTGTTGTTGTCATCCACTGTTTATCTCGCCCTCTGTGAGCGCTGCAAACCGTCGACGGTCAATGCTTGGCCTCCCACCTTCAGTACTAACAGTTCTGCAGCTCCCGGATTATGTTGAGTTGCATTAATTGTGTGTATTCTCTGTTCTGTCGGGCATGTTCTTGTCCGCACCAGTCTCATCGCGGAGCGGTTTGTGAGAGCGAAATGAGAAGTGATCACCTTTGCATACTTTTAAACTTATTTCCTTTCCAGATCGAGTGGATGTTTATGTCGTCTGAGAAAGCTGCAGTGGAAAGTGTCTAGTTTCGTTCTGTGTGGGCTATATTTTTCGAACTTTATAGCTGTGGCTTCCGCGATTTCTCAGTTTAACATTATCGCAAAGACAGCCAGATATGCACATGAAAATGCATTTGTAATGGATCGCTGCTATGCCTTTGTAGGCTCAAATTTGCTTTTGCGCATGAGAAGACATTTTATCAGAAAATTTAAACGAGCGGTTTAGTTGGATAAAAATTTGAATGGGTTGATGGTCGTTTGTAATACGAAAAGTTGAATCCTTGTGGTCAAAGAACTTCTGCGCCGTTGCACGTTCTGTTAAGTTATAACACGCAATTGGCTGCTAATCGCATAACATTGTGGATTTGAATTTCAGCGTGGGTCATTGTTGCTGACTTTGTTGGTGCCAGTTAGTGTATGACAAGGGATCCTTGGGGAGATGGTTTTTATCGGGATTGTTCTGCTAGGAATCTAGGGAGGCCCCCCAACAAGACCGCGTCAGCAAGTCTTCTCTTTCAGCAGTTTAGGAGAAGCTTCCGCTGGATTTTTGATTCCTGAGCACAAGCAGCAATCCATTGCTCTATTATAGTTCGATGGGCTGCCCTAATAAAAGCATGGGAACGACTCCACAAAGCTCTGTCGGTCCGACGTCTAATAAGTTTGTCTCAGACACGCATTCTATTTATACAGCCAAAAATGTAATTGCTATAGGCGGTTTTGGGTTCGTGTTTATGGCTAACAACGAAACAGGAAACAGAGTCGCCATCAAATTACAAAGTATGCAGTCAACTGCTCGCGAGGTAAGCTGCACTCTTCATGCGATTTACATATGGTTCAGGAATGCCTAACCAGTGACGTATGCAGGAGGGGCGGAGAAGGCTCTGCCTCCTTTGCACTCATCGCACGCCTTCTGGGAAGTTTTCCTGGGAGCATGGAGCATTTTTTGATGGTCGGCCTGCCCGATATCCATTATCCGTTGAGAACTTTCGAGTTCACGTCCGTGAACGATTTCGACTTCTTAGCGGAATATGCTGTTTGATGTGATTTTTTCAGTTCTCGTTTGACTTTATTACGAGTATGCAGAGTCTGTGTATGTATGTGCACATAAGTATGTATGTGCCTGTTTGTCTGTTTGTCTGTTCAACCAGTAATTTTATGTTCTCGAGTTCGCTGAGTTCTTCCTATTCGTACCATCGGAAGGGACCACCAGAAGTATCAGACTAAAGACAGGGGTTATAAGAAGTAAGTTAGATGCAAGGAGGAAGTTTGTCTGCAACCGCGTGATTGAAATCTGGAATAATCTATCCCGCAATGCTGTCATTGACTTCACTCCTTTTGTTATGGCCTTCAGGAACGCTGCTATTTCTTTAGGCCCAGAACGCTGCCATAAGTTGAACTGTCCAGATTAATGACTCCTGAATCGCTGTTTTTAGTCTTTATCTTTGGAATTTTTTTAATGCTTTTGCTCCATGCTTTTTTTTCGCTTTCCTTTTACCCGTGTTTCCACCAAAAAGGCTAGAGTTTCCGCATATATTTTAGGAGAGGTTGAACTGCAAACCCCACTGGTCAAATTGCAAAAACATAGAGACTTGTAACGGTATAGTTGGGTCCTTGTAACAACGGCGGGGTTAGAAATAATTTGAATTTTCGTCATTTGGGGCAATTGCGTGATTGAAATCATCAAGGCCCGTATCATTACAGCTTCCTGGACACATTCTCACCCAGTTGAATGATTCTGTTGCGTGCTTTTTCAAATTTGTACCCTGCCTGCACACATTCCTTTTTATTCGCCTGATACAGACATTGATCATAATCATCATCCCACCAGGACTAGAAATGGCCAGAATGTACTCAGAAGGAATTTCGGTGCAATTTCTGGAGTTGCTGGTGATTCCACTCTCCTCCTGCTACGGAAGGGTTTCGTGCCTGCATGGATATTTTTAGCACACTCTGTGTTTAACATGTGTTTCGGCTAGAAAAGGAACTACAACCAAAGACGTGAGTTAATCAGCAAGGACGGGGCGGGCAAGGGATGGTTGAGCGCAAGCGCGCTGATTCTGCGGTATTGACACCTCTTCGAAAGCCGACCCAGCCAGCTTTTTGTCACTTTATAAGCATGAGGGTGATGGTACCCCTCCTTTTACTCCCCCTTCTGCCTTTCCTCTCGTTTCGATTAACTAGATAGCAATGGAAGAAGAGGCCATTAGCACACCAACCTTGTGCTTTGTGTTCTGAAACGGAATGCGTTTGCAGTTGTGATTAAAATTAGGAACGATTTGTTGTTAATTTGCTTATTGTTAAATTTTTTTTTTGTTGAGTATATGGTGTCCAAAATTAGCAATTAAATTAGCAATTAAAAATAAATTAGGAACGAACCAATTTGCTTATTGAGAATACTCAAATCATAGTGCGGTGTCCAAAAGCAGTGCACAGTCATAAGCTCAGTGCCTATACAAACAACTTTATTTTGGAGTATTGCAGTGATATTTGATAATTCGTCACTGAGCCGTAAAGAAATTTTCAGTGATAAAAAAGTGGCCAGTTAAAGAACACCTGGGCTTTTATCCGCTCTTTGCAGTTGGCCCTTCGGGAATTATGAGTGGTGAGAAATATCCTTATCCGTTAGAATCCTGTTTACCCGTTCAGTCGAGCTGATTTGGTCGTACTATCAGGCAGTCTTGTGAATGCGAAAAGTACACACGGAAATTTGATTCAAATCTCTGCTGACATCCCGATTTTGCCAAGTCACCAACAGCAGCAGATATGACGAGTGGAAACTCAGTAAATGTGCTCAGTACGCTTCCTTCGGCCTCTTAGTCGCGAATAGCGGAATCGTTTTCTCAAGTCTTGTCGTTACTTCTTAGTATTTGGACTCGGCTTGACCTATCTCCCTGAGCGTTCACGGTAGTAGGTTACCTCTGCTGGCCACATGACCCCCACATAGAACGGCAACAAGTTCAGCTTACATAATGATGCGCCAATATTTCAACCGAGCTAATCGACTGCATAAATTTCCTCTAGAAATTCGTTTCATCTCTGTTTCCCACATTACCTACGCATACTTTAAACATATTCTAGCATGTACAGAGGCTCTGGAAGCTGACAGATTAGGCTGAAAATTGCTATTGAGAGTCAGTTTTCTATAATATGGATTGATTCGATCAAATTCTCTAGTGCAGTGCTTCGTGGACTCCGAAATTTAAAGTACCGGAAGGATAGATATGCACACATCACAAGTGCTCCAAAGCAGAGACCAGAAGTGTACTTCTGACAGTGCAAAAAAGGCTGGTGATCTTTAGTTTTTGCATACGGAAGCGAATTTTACAGGTGGACGTTATACGATCCGCATCTCATTGCGTCCACTTTTGCCGTTATGTTGACACGGGAACCCAGGGCACGATGGGATTCATCGTGATGGAGTTCATCGGACCCAGTTTTACGCGTATTCTCAGCGAACTTCCCAAAAGGCAGTTCACGTTCTCTTCGGCGATACGGTTGTCTATGCAAGTACGTACGTCACTGTTCAAGTTCCCCAAATCTATACTTTCCCGTCAAATGATGTCCCACCTGGGGCTCTATTTCGTTCTTGAAGATCAGAAAACATTTCGGGAAATTGTTTGGGGCTTTACTTGAGGGAAAAATTGATTGCGGATTTATTCCTTTTCGTTCATTGTTAACCGGTGGTTTTGTGATATTTTCTTGATGGATTTGGTATGCTTCCAGCATGCGTTCATCGTTACAGTGCCTACACGCCATTGAGGAACTTCACAGCATTGGTTTTATATCGCGCGACGTGAAGCCGGACAATTTCGCGGTAGGAATTCCCGGCAAGCTGCAGAGATTAGTCCGCATGATCGATTTCGGCATATGTTCCAGGTGGATACCATTTAGAGTATTTCTTTCAACGGCACCCCGTGGCTTCTGACCTTCGTCGTACTCAGAGAGTGGCGTTGTGCTTGCTGCGGTTTATGAGAAAAAATGGACATTTTTCAATTACGCGTTAGAACACATGTCACGTTTCTGTCGCGGAGCAGTTTCATCGTCGCCCAGTGAAATGCAGAGGTCAGATAAGAAGTCGAAACTCTTTCGGCAAAAAGTACGCAAACAGAACGTTTGTTGTACTCATAAAGGTAGTAGACAACATCGTGGTTTTGCTTTTGTCTTGCACAAAAGTGGCTGCGGTCAGCTGTATGGATAAGCGAACGATCGTTATAAAGGAACATGCTCGATAAACCATAGGTTTTTCAGTCTTTTTAACGCTTGCTGGGGAACTGAAGTTCATTGCCTGACTTTCAACTGCCCTAAAAATCTTTAATTTTTTTTTTATTCGCTCCCCGTATTTAATCAATTTTTTTTCATTCGCTCCCCGTACTTAATTATTCGCTTGCCGATAAAACCGTGGGCAGAGATAATCGAGTAATCTTTTACGACGACCGACCTGTCTTTTATCCAGTTAGCTCTCCACAGCACCGGATGCGCTCATATGGAAGTGCCCAGTGAGAGCACATGCCCACTGACTGTTCATTTCCACATGATGCTTCGCAATTCGTGGGTACTCTGTGAAACGTTCGACAATATTGGCGCTGCTGGTGTGCTCCAGTGGCGGTTCAAAGCGCAAAGCCTGAAGGACCATGACGAGCTAGAGCGAAGTCGTTAAGTTAAATCTGATAACCGTTGAATTTTCCGACTTGTTCGGCACGCGTCAAATTAGCTACCTTTGATGGGGTCTGGACTGGTGGAAGGCGCTGTTAATTTTAACTGCGGATGGAGATATTTTATGGATTAAAGTGTGTGCCGCATAGGATGATGCAGAAAGTACGAGACAGTGGAGGATTTCATGTAGCAATGATGAAAATGGCGTAAGGGATAAGTAAGCAAGTGCGCGTTGAGTTGCCGGCCTGTGGCAATGACGAATTAATATTATTGAATGATGATAGATTGAAGTGTATCTGCTTACTCTCTCCAACGACAGTTGATTCTCTGCGATCATACCTTCTTCAAACAAAGATCGTATAAGATCCACCTCGAGCTGCTACATATCCTGAAAGGAGTTTTGTACTTTTCGTCCCAGAGGCATGTCATAGCTGTATCCTGGGTCCCCTCGAGTTACTGCATACTGTCGACAGTAACAAGCTTTTTTCTCAGGAAAAACATTAGGACAGTCCTACAGATTGCGGTCTTTTGGGATAGTCTGCAGGTTATTACATTTCGATGTACTCATCACGCCCCAGTTCTGCTAACATCAGCGCGCAGCATGCCATATTGCAAACAGCTGACGTTGGCTATGGTTAGGTGAACCGAAGGCCATCTCGGCGACAAGAAAGCACTGACTGCGTCCAGATATGGGCCAGTGAAGTTTCCATATTGAAAAGTTTATTATTTTTTGCGCGATCCAATGCAAATGTGAGAAGACACTAAGAAATGTTTTATATAAGCAGTAACTGAATGGAGGCCATCCGTATGCTGACCACGGTGTCAGTTTCTTGTAAAGATTCTCAAAATGAAATAATTCATCTAATGTGCGTGAAAATTGTCATAAAAGCAGTTGAAATACAAGTGAACATACTTTATATGGGTGTCGACGCTTGGATTTCTCAATCGCAATAGGTAACAGGTAATTGAGAGTGTTGGAACGACTCTTACGCCAATGAAGATAACATTAGATCGAGAAGGCTGTTTTTATCAAAGTAGTAACCTGTCAGGGCATTACCTTTGCAAGCCTCATCGAAACCTGAGGATTGCCGTCTATTGACCTGATAGGTGCAATCGTTAGTAATTAAAACACCGTGCCAAGAAAATAGTCGAAATAGCAGTCGAAGTTGTCATCACTGGGTACTCTTAGCAATATCCAAATACCGGTCCTGAAAAGCTTTTGATGATATTCTGGAACAGATTTCACCTATTGACGTTCGTGCATGCACTCTTGATAAGCAGAATGCGGCGCACAAATGCGCCTACGTACTATCAAGCGGACATTACCGCGGTAATAAATTTTACCAGATTTTCACCATTACTACATGAAATCATTGTTCGCAATCTCTTAGGAAAACCTGCATCCTTCGTGGCGAAGCTATCCAGATAGACAAGTCAGCGACGTTTTCAGATGCCACCAAGGTAATGGTAAGGCATCTTCTGAGAAGCAGCATACTGGGTTGATAGGCACAAGCCGTTATTGCGCACTTACCAGTCATCGTCACCAGGTCGTTACTTTAAGAAGTTTCTTTCCGGCCACAATTGTTTAAAATTCCTGGTTCAATCATGTTGGCCACGGCTGCGCACAGTATAAATTCAAAATATTCGGAAAATCAATAAAAACGGTAGCTCACCTGTGTACTCAAAAAAGCTGCACATAACAAAGTGGCACAACACTTGGCCGAAACCAACAAAAGTAGGCGTGGAATTTTTGGCTGCCAAAACTGTATAAACCAGCTAAAAGCATTTTGTATTAATTACTGTGAGGAAACCTTTCGATCCTTACATTCTTCGCTTGTAAAATTGAAGTCGCCGAGAAGTGCGACGACAGCATAAACGAGCAGTGACATGCGAGCCTGAATGCTTGAGGTGCGACGACGGAACGGAGGAAGGGATTAAAACGAACTGAGAGGAATACTTAAGAAGCGCAGGTGGAGAAAAAATGTCATTAACATCTGCTACTATAGTGGACATTTCTTCGTACGCTGGCCATTTCAGTAGCTGAATATGCGGACAATCGAATCGCGGACAGAGCGGTCTTGTGTCAGCTTGCCGGAAACCAATCAACTCACACGTTTAAACGATGCATTTCTTGTTCATCATGAAATGAGGGCGAGGGTCATAAGAAGGTCTGTTTAGAATTGAACCATATGGTTTGTATGAAGTGTTTTGTTCCAGCTTGTTTGATTTCTGAACGCTTAAGTCAGAAACTGGCCCATGGAGTTTCACACTATTATTTGTCCGAGTGGACCCATCGAAAAATTTGCAATAAGCACATTCACAATTGTTCGATTTATGATGATGCATTCTAAGTTTCAGGAGCAGTCTAAGCGAGACGACCTGGAGTCATGGTTTTACATGAGCGTGGAAATGGTGGCCGGTTGCCTACCCTGGTCACATCTGATGGCTCCTGAAAGGGAACTAATTGCGAGAATGAAAGTACTCTCCCGCACAGTCTCTCGAAACAAATTTCTGGGCAAATGTCCCGAGCAGTTCGATATAATTATCGACGTGATTGATGTGTGGGACAGTAAAACTCAGCCAGATTACGACGGGGTGAGTAAATTTTACCAGTATCTACAGCCATCAAAGAAAACTTATTTCCCAGCATATCTAAATCTAAACGCAGATATCTCCTTGTATCCAAGCTCACCTGTCGGTTCGAAAACGAGTGCAAATTTTAGCCTTATAAATAGAAAAAAACGCCTCATTTACTTCAAGCCAGGGATCTATTTTAGGCCTTTAGAAGACAATCATTGTCAGCATAGGGCACTCCATCACGTGGGTGTTCCTTTCTCGGTGCTGTGATAATATTATCGAAGGAATGCTTTACCTTCATGAGCGACTTGCTGCGGATTTCAAAACTACTATGAGTTGTTTCCCGCCTTCCCTACAAAAGACTGTTAAGGCCGCACCAGAGGTTTTGAAAACAAAGTAGGAACTTCAAGAAGCATTGGTATTCCAGCTGTAAGTAGCGCTGTTAGTACACCGGAGTCGGGAGCTGGAGAACGCCAGAACTTGGAAGTCGAAGTTACCGTTCAACTGCGGCGAGTATCCATTTCTACAGTTGGGTATCTTCGACAAATTTTTTGACACGCATCGCTCATTTGTCAGCGCTCGACTGCGACTGTTGCTATCACTTTATTGAACATGAATCTGGGTCATCAGAAAACTAGTTCCAAACGAATTGTGCGAAGGATCGAAGAAGGGAGGAAGGGATGGGGAGGCGCGTCATCAATACATCAATACATACATTGTTTTGGAGTGATAAGTACGATCAGCTAGGGTTGACTTGCAATCGCTCATGAGCCGTTCCGAATGTACGCTCGCATTAACCGTCCCCTCTCCATGCGCTTCAACTCCATCAGCACCTTGCACTTCTGTTGTTTTCAGTTGTTCGTGTATTTGCACAACATCGTGAAGGAAAGACGCATCAGTCTTGATGAACCGTACGATTGGGAGGAACTTCCGCAGTATAGAAATGAACGCATGATTGCAGGACATCGTTGAAAGACTATTTGCAACCGACTTTTGAAACCGCTTCACCAGCGAGCGGTCAGCCATTCACCTCGGGGGTCCTGCATTGTAAAAAATTGCAAACGAACTTTTTTCCCTGAATCAGGAAAATGTATCCCGAAAACAATCGGAAATTCGACAGCTACACACGCCCACATAACACCCGGTCACTGACCAGAGCTCAATCGTAGCATTCGGCAGGCGGACGAAGAAAGTTGAACCCCCCATTGGAATCCGCCATTCGAAGTCGATGGTTGATTCAGCTGCAAAAAAAGAACGGCTTCGGGAAGACCATCCCGAATTTTACGATGATGCAGTATGGATGATCGCTAAGCTTCTTGCACAGATTTAGAAACGCGACTGAATAATTACTTTGCTAAAAACTAAATCTTAGCATAGGCTCGTTAATGGTTACTGGTCATTTCGGGTTGATCTCAGATTGCAGTATCTCTTTTGATACAGCAAATTCCACCAGCTTTTATGTCATGCAGGAAACAGTGTAGCGTGCCTCTCTTGATATGAAAGGGCATCTTTTGACGTGAAGGATGGTGTCCGTGAATCATCTTTCGCGTTTCTTTCGATCCAAGTATTGTCGTGTTCTCTGGGTGGATCATGTTGTCCAGTGCTAAGCCTCATCGCGTGGTTATCGTGGTGCATTATTTCGACTTTGACCTGAGGTATCATTGTTGCTGCGACAATTGCCTATATGCACAAAGGCAACCCATCTTCCTCAAGTGCGTCCGACCCGCGGCACATATGCGTGCCATTTTGTGCAACGCTTCAGTCTGCACGGCAGAACTAAAACCACTATTATCATAATTGAAGTGCGGCCCACTTCGGAAGTATGGTGACCTTTCAAACGGATTACGGGCTGCTGGCGATGGGTGGTGGTGAGGGAGGAGAGGATGGGAAAATATTGTATCCCCAAAATGAACCACGGTAGCTTTTGGAGTTGTTGAAGGATTCATCCGGCTGGACCAAACTAATTCCACAAAGTGCAAAAAACGACAAGGAACTTACTGTAAAGCTAATTTAGGACGCACATTTTCGAAAAGCTGTTGTATGGCCGGTCCGTCATATATCTTCCAAGCTGCTGAAAGACAAACCGAAGGAAATTTCCCGAAAACTGTGATTAAAACCGCTGGGTTTCGGTAGTTGAACCTGTCAGAGCTGGCTGAGCGGAACTGTTTCTCCAAAGGTCGACTAAATTCGAATGCAGATTTATTTAATCGAGGGGAAGAAGGTCGAGCAAACCCTACCCTGAAAGACGCGACCGAGTAATTTGGCGTTTAATTGTAGTTCACACAAGAAATCGAACCCCTACAGCCATGCTAACCCACCACTCCGGACTAGAACAACGGATTTCGTGCAAATCGGCCTTACAAACATCACGCGTTTTCAACATTAGACCGCAACAGAGCTGCCAAAGAGAGGTCCATTCCTGCTAATCTCTTAAAAAAACCATTGCCCATTGGATGAGATACAGAAAATAGAATACCATTTAGCCGACGAAAAATAAACAAAAGACACTATCAAATCTGCTGCTGAAGAGATTCTATCCAGGCTATTATATTGCCCGTCCTCCCCATAACTTTCGACTCCAGCCACCACCCACATTCAGCAGGCCCAATTTTGGTGTCCAAATGAAAAATGCGCAAACTCAGAAATACCATTGCATTACGGAGATATTTAAAATGGCAGCCTGGCCAACTCCTATATTTTAAGCTGTAATGCCCGTTTAGCCATAAGGGACGCTGAACGAATAAAAATTTATACAAGCTGGAAACATCAGCAGTTTTCGAAACAAAAGATTAAGGTTATTAGTTTAGAAGGAACAGGACGAAACAACTTCGAAGCAGGCACGGATATCACTCATTCACATAAGCAATTAACAACTTGCCTGCCCAACCTACATCCAACAAACGTGTGAATTTTTCGAGAAAGTGGGATGCTGACAATGACCTTAAGACCAATCATAAGTATATTTTCCAATCCCTTCATTGTATAGTTACATTTAAAATAAGCCAATGTTTCCAACCCATACGCCTAGCCTCCAGCATTCAAGTAACTAAAAAATGAACCATAGTAAGATGTAGTTCCAATCACAGGAAAAAGTCGAGCTGGAAATGTGAAGGAGATGAC
Organism: Toxocara canis; assembly: GCA_000803305.1. Taxonomy (NCBI): domain Eukaryota; kingdom Metazoa; phylum Nematoda; class Chromadorea; order Rhabditida; family Toxocaridae; genus Toxocara; species Toxocara canis. The sequence goes on from JPKZ01000809.1 coordinate 35,174, forward strand.
TGGAGAAAACGATCAAGGAAGGTGACAGGAAGAAACGTAGGAGGAAGGGGTGGAAAAAACAGGACCAACGAGAATGAAGAAAAGCAGAATAGGGAGAACGATCGATCACAAGTGCACATGAGCCATCATCAATCGATTACAGAGGAATTACTGCGTTAAAATAACACAGCAAACGATGTAGAACTGGCTTGTCATACATGAGGTGGACATAAGCTACTGGAACAGGGAAATGCAATACGGAGAATGCGATGAGCCTGAGAGGCGATGAACCAAATCAATCGTGAGCAGCGTCGAATGTTAAGGTACTGGAACAGACACGATTGTAAGGTTCAAAAATCGCACTACGCTCCACTTGGTACATATAAAGCCGCTTTGTATCACTGAAAACAACTATGCAGTCACAGAAGACTCCACTAATTACTCTCCAGCCTAGGTTACCTTTACCTAAATATGTGTTTCATGTTTGAAGTGCACAAGGGCATTCAGCAAAGAGAGAGACAGGGATGGGAAATGACGACGGAAAAAAATATAAAGGCTCAAAACGAGGCTGTTAATAAATAAAAGAGATCAAAGGCCATGAGCAAAATGCTGTTGGACAGCATGGTTATTCAAAGCTGCATAGTAAAACGCCCACAAGTGACAGGAAACGCGGCGACTGAAATAAGTGTCAATAGAGGCGAAAAAACGACGAGGCAGCCAAATAAAACAAATTCCTAACATAAACAGGGCGCAAGCAAAACGAAAAAACAACTAAGTTGTAAGTGAGGATATGACGAAGGCAAGACCGCGTCGATGCTAGAATTGCGCAGTTATAAGTTAGGGAACCTCTAGTGTCAGTCCGAGCCAGTAGACGCCGGTAGCGTAATGGGGGTCGGATCGAGAAGAGATAACTGCAGCGCCTTTGACGCTGGAGCAACGTTGATGAGCGAGGTGGCCGCCGGGAACCTTGACGACTATGGCTGGTAATCGCCATTCCCCATCGACAAAGATGTCAGGGCTGCAGCATCCGAAGACAAATGGCTGAAAGAGATGAGCTAGGTAGCTCGACATGACGCAACAACCAGAGAGAACTGTAGGTTCATTCGACCATGCCCACCTTACCTAGAAGACAGGAAGGCGTACGAGCCAGTCGTACAATCGGCGCCAAGGTTTAAGTTAACCCACCCATTTCCAAAACTGGGGAACTCTGAACGACGGCGACTATCGTGACGAAAACACCCAAAGTAACTCAGCTGACATAAGCGGCGTTTATAAGATGGCCTTTGTACGGCAATAGCCGAAACCATGTTCAATATATAACCTCGTCATAGCACATCCAAAAGATCTCTAAAATTGGAAACCCAAAAAAGACGGTCTTCCGATTACCAAATCCCGAGCAGATAAGATTTCAAATCCGAAAAAAGAGACTCGAAAGAAGTTAGCCCGAGACTCTGATGCTTCAGAAATCAGTGTGGATATCCTGTCAATGTATGAAAACGACAAAGTGGGGTTCGCAGTACCCCTGGCCACAACTAATCAGGCGCTCCACTTACTATCGTATCTCACGATCTCATGCGCGAAGACGCACTATTTACCCACATCTCAATGATGTCCACCCGCCCCCACCCCACCCACTTCCCTCACCTTTGGAAACGACAACGTATACAACAAACTGCCACCCGTCGCAGCCCAGTCCTAATCTCCACCCATGCACAGCCTCTCATTAACGTTGCATGACTGTTTAACACCGAACCAACAGAATTGACAGTTCATCAGTTTAATACTTTTCTGCGAGTGGCAGAAGCCGCAACCGCCAGAATGGCACCAAGGCCATGTCATGCGCTCCTTTCCTGGCCACAAAAAAACAAATGAAATTCAATGAAGTCTCACTTCATTAGCACACTGCAGTCGATGTTGGGTGACTGCACGAAACAGTTCGCCGTAGGTACACTGCTCGCCTGTGTGATCGGACTTCCCAGAGGAGAGATGAAACTGCACGAAACTGTTCGCCGTAGGTACACTGCTCGCCTGTGTGATCGGACTTCCCAGAGGAGAGATGAAGATCGCGTGAAGGCAGCGAACCAGAATAACTGAAGTCACCAATTGTGGGCTACTTAAACGCCACAGCCTCTTTGTGCAAAAAAAAAGTTTCGGTTCTACCTGTACTACATAAAAGCAAATAATGCCTGCAATGTGGGCATGTTAAGGACTTGGTAAACAATAAGAGCATAGATCAGCGCGCGAACGCCCTCTGTTTCTCTCTTACCACCTTCCGCTGCTTCTATCGTTCCCTCGCCTCATTTCACTCACTCATAAAAAAGGGAAGGCGCAAGCTATTATATGCATTTGCAATATTCATTATGGCAACGAAAACGCATCTCTACCTCCAAATCTAAACACTTCCACATTTCTCTTGCATAGTTTTGCAGTCGAAGGAGTAAGAAAATAGTTAGCCGTGACGTACGTATTTGTTGTTTGACGGGTCTGTATGTCCCGTTAAGAATCGCCAGCTCCGTAAGTTGTTTGCGCTTCAGATCATCCTCTCCTTCTCGCTGAAAATGATTTAGAAAATTACGTCAAGCTACTCTGCATCTCGATAGCAAGGTCTAGTACTTTAGGCTTTTATGCTCAGACGACTTTTGGCATTGCACAGAAAACCATGGAGGACGGAATATCAAATGGAAAAAACTCTGAAGTTCCTGGACCCAAAAAACGTTGCTGAAAGAAACAACGGATTTTCAAATGGCAGGAAATTTGCTAACATCGCGAACAAATAAAACCCGTCATTGCACCTGAGAAGAAATTAATATTTTCATCAGCCATCTCAAAGTGCTACAAAAACTAACAAGAAGAAAAAGAAAACACCCATTTTGCGTGATCATTGCGAAAAAAGAAGTTGCAGAACTATCATACAGCACGCGATTCGGCGCATCCTCACACTGAACCAGCACATGCAGATCGTCATCAAGATGCTCCCAACTGGCTTTCCTCGTTTCAGTTCCTGCTAAAAACCATTCACTCGCCCGCTGAGCTATTGCTAGTTGTTTCCCATTTGCAGCAAATAAAATTTACGATTGGTCACCTAATCGAAAGATTTCAATGTAAAACTATACTGCAGCAGATCTCGCTCTCCGGTGAAACTCTTATCATTATGACTTCTGAGACTTCTGACCAGTTAGTTCCTTGAAGGGCATACAACAATCTGGAAACGTTGCATGGAAAGGCAGCAAGATGAGGGTATTCGGCCTAACGGACTCACGGCAATAAAGATCTCAAAATGTCAGATAAACCTGTTCGGTCGGCCACGAGATAGGTAAAACACTTTGACGGATCGGGAGCGGGGGGAGGGTGTAGGAAGAGGAGGCGGCAACATTGATCGTAAAACGTAGTAATAATTCATCAGAAGCCGTGGAAAGCACAGCAGTTGGGCTTAAGGAAGAGTCGAGGGCGCAGTCACCACAGTAAGCATCACAGCACAACTGACGCGTATAGTTTCGCCTAACAATAAGTAACTTCCACAGTTGTCTGAGTTTTGCCCCAAATGGATTGAAAATAGCATCATTGAATCCGTCAGATTTTGAGCAAGAACAAATTTGAGGAACGGCAGGGACCACTGCTATAATGATTGCGAGCTACCAGGCATGCACCGCAAACCTATTTTACCAGGGCATTTCTTCAGTGTTCGAAACAGCTCGAGAACATGCATAGGCTGTAACGATCGCGCATGGATCATGCATACGCTGTAAGCATCCCACATCGATCCGCCTCCTCTGACCATGATCTTGCATCAAGTCTCCTGCTCCAACTGTTTCGCAGTCATCCCTCTCGGCCCCAGAAGGCACCCCACGAAATTGTGCTAAAAAAGTCATCATTCCTACACCACAAGCAAATCTGAGCATTAATCGCCAACATAAATGCATGCTGCAATATTCGTTGCCTTCGCCGCAAACACTTTATGCCTCTTCATCAACAATCGAAAAACCGATCACTGTAAAAATAGGCGCAAACAGCTTCGTCAACATTCGAATTAGCAAAATTACAAATATTTTGAAAAATCATCAAAAACTGGTTGAACTCAGCGAAAGGGTGATTGTTTCTAAAATTCGTGTAAGCTACCCTCACAGCAGCATAAGCCTTTACCAGTCTCAAGACAGCGGTGACGATGGGACCTCGATGTGAGGTAAGAATTTAACTTCCTTTTCCATTCCTCCTTGATCCCACCTAATACGAACAACGAGACCGCCTACCTGCAGCCAGGAAATACAAATGCAATATCCTGTGGAAGAAAACGCAGCAAACCTACGTCCGGATGCTCCTGATAAGGCAAGCAGACCTCCTGCACGGCGATCGAATCTGCTTTTGGTTCTGGCAGACTTACCTTGTCGACTGAGAAGTTGTACTTGAACAGCTCCCAGTGCACCCGAATGATCTCTAAAAAATTGGCCGTACAACATCAACCAGTAACGAAATAAGCAGCCGCTTGAACCTTCGCACATTCAGTGAAAGTGCAAGCTGCAATCCGATTGCTCAGAAAAGTTGTATGCTAGACCTGAGGGAACAAGGAGAGTTGTGCAGTAGGAAGGGAGGTAAAATGGGGAAAAAATAAGTTTGGAAGCGTCCCCTTTCCCTCCCCACCACACCGTCATCTCGAACAGCAGCCAATTTTGAAAATCGCAACAAGATGGGTGAAGCTCACCTAGCACAACACTGGAGGGTGAATGAGAGAGGAATGCTGCCCTCTTTATCAATGAATTCGTCATATGTCACGCCGTCACAAGTTAGGTCTGCTACCCATTTGTTTAAGCCCCACTTCAGCAATCCCAAAATACGCTCGGTGCCGCAACGCGAAAGACCTTATTTTAGAAGCAAAATTTTGACGCGTTACTCTCCTATGACGTTTATGTCGCACAGAATCCAAACCTACCAAATAGCAATTCAGGTCAATGCTCCTTTCTTGGAACTAGTACGAGCACTGCAACAACAGACATATGAAAGAGACGCCTGCCAATGCTTCACATGAAACGCGCCTTTCCTCATGTTGCAATTAGCTTCAAGAAACTTCGTTCCCAGTTCTTAGTTTGCGCAAAGTTTGCTTCCCACCACCCCCGCTTATGAGGAAGTTACGCGTTGAGTGAGAGAAAAAAAAAAGAAAGCAAAACTTCCATATCAACACCATCGAAGAATTCTCTAACGGCTTTTCTATCAAAAAAAAAAAAATCCTGATTCACCTTCGTCGATGAGTCACTCTATATGGGGGAAGAATGGAAATATTCCCAATTGCCTGTTCTCCTTCATCAGATCTGCCAGATACTCCATCGTGCAGTCCGATGCAGATATGCCTTCCTGAGCTGATAAGGACCCTTAACTTTTAATCCACATTAGCGATCTTTCATGTAAGACTTCTTTAAACTACAACTTCACGTGTCATGAAACTATTTCTCATGAAAACAAGAAAAAGCCTGAATGCAGCCAAGTACTGCCGCGGAGCCGGATGGCACAACCAACCGCAAAGAACTGCTCTGGAAGAACAGTACGATTTTCAACCGAAAGGGTGAGTAAGCCGACTAGAGAACAACCTGGCCACCTGACCGGAAAATAAATATCTAAATAAATACTGCTTAGAAGGGATCCGACATCACAAGAGTCATAACGACACTGATTTCAGTGACGGCAGAAACTGAAGCCAACGACAGCGAACCGGCTCCACAAGAAAATGATAACAGTACCTTCGCAAGGAGAAAAACAATGACACTCTTACACCTTCAGCGCCGAGGGAAGAAATGCTCCTGCAAGCAGCATCAAATACGTAAATCACGCACTCATCACTGCTGTGAATCAGAGAGAGCTTCCCCTGACAGCTCCTAAATTCGCTCGAAAAGAAAGAGCGAGGGGCTTCATGGGCTGCGAAGAACAGGTGATGAAAGGATGGGAACAGATTAGAACTTTATTCTCTCTCTTTCATTGCCTTCCTCCCCCACTTGTCGCCAACTGAAGTCACAAAGAAATCCGGGAACCGACTCTCGGGGAAAGAAGACTGATTGGCAGGGAATTCGTCGTCGCGAAATGAATTGGACCGGCCAGGGAACCCAATCTCCCCATGCATTCTTTCATGGGCATTCTGTTAGTACGCGCAAAGTCTTTCCAAGTGTAGCCCACGTTGCAGTGCCCGAAACAGCTTTTGCAAAGGTGAGAGACATCTTTACAAAGAGCAAAAGCGTGCTGGGTCATCTGATGCTTTTGATGTGAATAGTTTTCAGTGCTACGAAAACGATATGGGGATTAATTGTTAGTCTGCAACTTTCAGTGCTACGATAGTCTGCAACTTGCACACGGTTCCATCCCCTGTCTATATTGGCACTACGCTGAGAACGAAGTTATTGAAAGAAGGTGTATCGAAACTTTTGGCCTAATTTGTATTCAAGCTTCCAGCGTTTAAACGGAACCCGCCCTGCCATTCGCGCGGATGTTTTTGTCGTTGCTGAGAAACTATGCTGTGCTGCTGCTAAATGATCTCATGGATATTTAGCAAAATGGTATGCTTTACGGCGTTTGACGGATTTGAAAGTACAGAACCAAAGCGCAAGACTGCAACTCGTTTACCACCTGCATCGCGTATGTCTCGCATCGTGGATATCGCATCCGTGTGTCCGTGCCAACCACGACATGTCTGTACCAGTTATGATATGAAGCTGCCTTCGCCTTCAAAGCTTTGGAGCATATCAAATGAAATTGGAACAACGGAGGGCTGACTGGTGCATTATTTTGTTTTGTAGATGCAATGGTCGTCGTGGTCCGTATGCGACGCGAAAAGGATGAAACATCGAATACGTCTGTTTGGCGATCACCTTATCTATGCCTCTGCGGTGAGTAGGGAATCACTGATACACGAGACGCGGAGATGCGAATCTGCTACACGTAATCGAACTTTTAAACGAGATCAGAACAACACATTGCCTTGATGTAATCGCAATTGCACAAGCTCAATTGCTATTTGCGCTCGGCATCAGGTCTCTATTACTTAATGATTTTTACAGTTCGCTATTTTATAATTTCATTGCGAATCCCGTCAAACATTTTGTCAACTTCTGTCTCGCATGCAACCAAACATTGTACCACCTTTTGCTTCATAAATTCCGTCCTGAGCACAGTCATGCTTGTTGGTTTGTTTTTTTTTAAATCACAAAATTATTGCGAGCATATGGTGCTATTGTGTTCAAACGAACAGGTCCCAACAAGTTGTCAGTTCGCGAGTTCCATTCGTGCTTCGGAAGAAACGCGGCGTAAATATAATCTACTAGTTCACTTTACTCATTATTTCATTACCTAATCTCCGCATTTGGGTGCTTCCGGTTTTAATGAAAATTAAATTTCAATTTGTGTGAACGCTGAATGAAGTAACGCGAATAGCCACAGGGAGGAACCATGCATCTCGATTCGTGTCCTGCCTCTAGCTGAAGGAGCTGGCTCCATGTCCAGTTCAACAAAACGATTCCAGGGAACAAAATTCCGCACGTGTACATTTATAAAGTATTTAAACAGAAATACAATTTGGGCACTCATAAAACAGTAAGCAACACATATAGCGGAACAGACAACACTTTCCGCAAATTTCAAAATGTTGCACATCGACGGCAGAAAGTCACTCGTGGGAATGAACCCGCCATGTGACCATCTAAAAGAAGAACTTGTTCGGAAAGCTGATTAGATGCCCTAAATTATCGCTCTCTCAGCTATTGTAAAGTGGAATTTGTCGGTTTAACTCAACAGCTTCTCTAAATTTTTGAATGGATAGAGAAAGGTTATCGGTCTCAACATAGTAATGTTTTCTTGCAAGGAATCAGGAACTTCGAAGGGATACGAACAAAAAATTTTATAGTAAGCCGAATGAAGTAACACAATTTCCCATGTATGTGTCATGTTTAGTATAGTGTACTTATATGTTACATGTATGTTAAGTGCCGGAATATACGCCTCTTTTGGTTCAACGTTCATTACGCGTTGGATCGTCAGCGCTTCACCTCACCTCGGCGGCACTTCTACTTGTGGACATATAACAGGATATCGACAAAACGTTGGTCTAGATTCAGTTTGAATTGACTTGGTTTCAATATGAAACACCGATTTGCATTTGCGCATGAAGCTTAACGAAGCACTTCATTTACGTCTGTCGTAGATTGATGACGAGGATGGAAATTTTTATTCAGCGAAAAATGAACTCGAAAAAGAATGGAATACGAAATTCATTCTCAGAGAAATTCCTGGAGAAGTACGACTGTGAGAAATTTGTTCATGAAGAAATTTTATGAGTGGAAGAAAAGAAAGGCAAGAAAACGCACAATGAGATTCAAAAATTAAGGAGATACATAAAATTACAAAATGCTCATTGATAGAGCTCCTAAGGTACAGCTGAGTGTGGTTGACCGAAAGTGGCTTCCACTAGTGCGACCACGAAGGTTTCGGTCCTTCTATTTCGTTCAAGAAATTTTCAACTTTGGCCCACCTTCGGTTTTGATCAGACATCTTATGATTCAAATTTCAGTCCTTCCAGACCTCCACCCGTTTATGGAGATGAGAGTTCACAAAAGCCCTTTGTTTGCCATTCTCCAGCCTACTAAAATTTTTTTCATTGTCGGACACGCCACCTCCCATGAACATTCATTGCGCTCCACCCAGTCCGCATTTAGACCCCATTTGGAAATCACTTGACATGAGCCTCCCCTCGCCTTAAAATCATCTTCCCCCTCCTCCACTTCCCTGACGTTACGGTGGACTTGAACGCTACAGTCTGCCACATATGAACTGGGGGATATGAACCTTTCTCCTACTCTCACCTCTTTACATTTCGATACTTTTAGTCAGTTTGAAACTTTTGATTTACCCTTCGCACCTCAATAACAATTTCTGTCACCCTCGCTTTTCAAAAACTCACTCACTCGGCAAAAACGCTCAGATATTGCCCTATTTGCGCTCTACAACGGTCCATTCCCCAGACGTGAATTCTAATGTGGTCAACTGCTTTCCTGCATAATTTCGAAGCAGAGCAGATGCTGCAATTGATACCCAATTGGAAAGAAGCCAATCGTTTTGGGAAAACAAAACATAACGAGGAATATTTCAGAATTGTCAAACACACAAATTCAGCTGGATCGGCTATCGGCTCAACAGGCAAGGATGGTATAACTTCCACGACGCT
>JPKZ01000810.1:0-12963 GCA_000803305.1 Toxocara canis
AAGCCTAATTCATCCTATTATTGGAAAATTTTGCTGAAACAAAATCTTTTCATTTTAAACAAAATTTTGCAATGGCCGATATAACGCGCATATATCGTAACCTTTTCGAAAATTTTATAACAATAAATTTGAAAGATCAACATAATGAGTAATAATCAGTAATTGAAATTAATTAAAGTTCGTTAGTATCGCAATATCGACTAAATTCGCTAAGAGCAGCAGTCGCTAACTGGCCTTATTTTTGTGTATAGGCGATCAACTTTGGATTGCTTTGAATTGTTCACAGTTTGCGACCCACAACTTTAGTGTATGCATTAAGCGAACTTTTACTAGTTGTTAGCAGATGGTTGGAGCGCTTCATGCGCTTCCTCTCTAACCGATAATTGCCTTTCATTTGCTTAATTACCTGTTCTTTTATAAATAAAGTTCACCAAGTTCACAAAAATCGCCCTAAGATACAAACGTTGTTTCCAAGTTGTGACCAACAAATGACCTGCACGTCATCGCTTTGTTGGAAAACAAAAAATTAAAAAGATATTTAAAGTACTGCTTGCTTATTCATCGCTTTTCAATTGGCTTAGCTGATTGAATTTACAGTATTGAATCATCATGAAAGCAGTTTATCATGCCGTTCGCATCATGGATCCTATATGACGCATTTTTGCCATGAGTGATACTCTTTAAGACGCCCTTTTGCGACTTTAAAGCCTCTCCTCGGCATACTCAGTGTATTACGAGTGTATCTATCGCCGTTGACGGTCTCTCAAATAACATCGTTTAGGGAATTCATAGTAAGAGGTAAGGTACCAAAAAACCGTCTTTATTGATCACCTTGAATGATCACCAAACATCGATCGTGAAACGTCTTGTGGTTTGTGATCATCATATAGGAAAGTGTCGATGTGACGAGTAACTGTCGTTTTCATTCTAGCGTTTATTACTAAAAAAAAGTTTGGTTTTCCAGAACGCTCATCACGACGAATGAAGATGAAATTCTTCTTGTATTTGGTGAGTAATTTGTTTCTGTGATTTAAGGTAAAAATAAATAATAAGTAGAAAGTTGTGAAAATGTCTATTTTAGTTACCTTGATGAGTATCGTCTCATCGAATTGAATTTTTGAGAAGTGCAGCTCCATAACAACAAATTTGTTGTGTTATTTTGGTTGAAAGCTTTTTGCTTTTCGTGGCACTCACTGAAGTTTATAATAGACCGGATCCGTCCCCGTTAAAGTTCAATAAATCCATCCATCGTTAACGATAGCAGACGTTTAGTGTATGTCGCCGCCTTATCGGTAACTCCCCCTTTTAATGCGGTATAAAATTGTCAGCCGCCTCGAAAACAGCGCTTGTTACTACAGTTCCCCCTGCTGAACGGTTAAAATTTGCATAAGTGAAGCCGTATATTACGGCGAAGAATTAATTTTCATTTTTGCAATTCGTAAATGCCGTTTGAACATTCCATTTTAGATCGTCATTGCATTCATAATTCACGACATTTCCGCAGCTATTTTCACAACACACGGTATGTTATCGCGTTGATCTCATCGTTGATCCTAAACAAATTTAGTTTGCTCTCGTTGCGAATTTATTGCGGTTTTGGATTGCAGAAGTTTCAACGTTGTGGCTAGTGTGTATCTTCTCATTTGGGAAATGATCTATATTGCGATAAGTATACTTAACGACCGCTAAGCCAATGAATATTTATCGCCAACCATGAAAAGAAGGTTAACAATAAAAAAAGTTCGCTTTCTTTATGGGCACAAGCCTTTCAATAGCCATTTTTCTTAGCATTTTATAAGATTTGCATCTTGCCGAAATTTTACCTTATCACCTGCCGTTATTTATTCCACAAAAAAATCGATTCCAGTTAACTTCGTTTGCTGAGTGCATATGCAATACGTGATCGTCGGTACGATACAAATAGTGAATTGGAAAAATTACAGAGAAACTCGACGTGAAAGATCCATGCAAAGTGGCATGTCCAAAGAAGGATTTCAAACGATGTGTTAAAGAGAGGGATAGTGTTTTTCCACGATGGAACCTTCGATGTGAAACACGACTTTGATGACAATTCGAAATTTTACTTTAAACATAAAGCGCATCCTTTGAACATTTAAACGATTGAATGGTGGTAACATGAACACAAATGAACATATCGCTGTACATGTCGCAGTTAGTTTGATATTGCACACCTATTATGCAATGAAAATGTTTAATGTGATCTGAATAGTAGTATCGATCGTTTGCCGATAGGAGAAAGGTAGCGTCGATCGTTTGCTGATCGAAGAAACGTAGCATCGATCGTTTGCCGATCGAAGAAATGTGGCATCGATCGTTTGCCGATCGAAGAAAGGTAGCGTCGATCGTTTGCCGATCGAAGGAAGGTAGCATCGATCGTTTTTGTTTCCATTCGGTAAAAAAAACCCAATGTGCTCATAACGAAATCCATCACATTTTGTACGCGTTTGAGAATGATGGAGCAAACTTGTTTGGGATAAATTCGAAATTATTATTAGAAAAAAATCGATATTGTATATTGGTCAAGGAATTTTGAGAGTTAAAATTTTATTGAACAGAATTATTGTAACGCATAGGCAACAAAATGGTTAAATAGCATGGAAATAACGAGATGAATTTTTACAAGTTTTTAGTTTTTCTTTTTTGGCATCTCTACTGGCTATTAATGGTTACCAGTTGCCTGGCGCGGTCAACTTCATTAAAAATACGTTGATTCTTACAGCTAGTGACAATTTGTTGCCCAATGAAAAAAAGTAGGGAGCAACTCCTGAAATGTACATATAAACTTTATATATACAACTTTATATGTACGTTGAAGCACATATGTGTAAACAGCATTTATACCTCGGTTATATGGAATTAATCAAACTCTATAATGCTTCATAGTGTTCGCATGTAATGTCCCATCTGTGCGTTCGCATATTCTTCACCGCTTTGCACTGTTCGTACATGGACGGAGGTGGGCAGAATTTTTGGCATGGATTCGGAGTGTTCAAATCCGCTGAAATCATAAAAAAAGCAATATAATATAAGTTTCACATAACGTAATAAAGGAAAGCACTGTTGGGGAAGATGTTGGCGTAATACTTACTATTAAAGGGCGCTGAAAAAATAATTAAAATTTAGCGCATAAATGATGATTATTGAAAAGGAAAGTCAACTTGCCAATTGCGACCTTCATTTTAGAAGAGAGGAAGAGGAAAAGCTCTAGTAAATTGCAATTGACTGCTCGCACTGTAAGGCTTCATTAAACCACAAATTGAGCAAAAAGGTTCCACTGATCTTAACATTTGAATCATGTATAATGTAAAACATGTTTATTTGCGTGCAAGTGGAGTCCTATTCACGGACCTCAACGTTCAGCTCCCTTGGAGCGGGGGTGGGGAAGAGTGAGAAACGGAAATGAGACGGTCACCCAGATTGGGACCGATTCTGTTCCAGCTGAGAAGTGAGGGGGAGATCAACGATAAAGCCGAAGATCATTCGTCGAACTGGCGAACCCTGTTGCGAATGTCCGAACTTTGAAAGACAGGATTGCTCCAAAGAGAAACTTGAGAAGTAGTTCAACTAGAAAACCGGAGAACAATTCAGATGGAAAAGGTGGAGGGCAAAAATTAGGAATTTGCTGCCCGCCAGTTTCTTCTGTATCCAGTTCAATCGTCTTGGAATGGGGTCCGCGCCATCGCTAGATCCAAGTATTCTAGGTGAGTTGCACGGAAATTTATGTGAATAAAATTTGCAAGGGGATTTCCCTGTCCGTCGTCGAGGAGGGATGTCTAGGGGGGAGGGGGGAAGGAAGGGGCAGGGAGGAGGGGGGCAACACTGGGGAAAGCGAAATGTTCAGAGAGGTCGATGTCAACTCGAAACTATCTCTTACCATGGAAAACGCTTAGCGCTGCGGACGAAGCCACCTCTGGTACTGTCACGAGAACCTGAAAGAGGTGAAGAGGTTGCAACTAAGGTCAAAACTTTACTTGGAGGAAGTTGATCAACTAAACTCGGGATGAGAAGTAAAAAACAGATATTTTGTTCCATGTGGAGTTGCTTATCCTAATCACTAATTTTCGCACATGTACGCATTTTTAAGCCGAAAATATAATTACAGTACACAAAAAAGTGTAACTGTATGTCTGTAGTTAGTAGCGTTATTCGGCAGATTGCATGCAATATTCGCTGATAAGCTGCTTTTTGCGATTAGTTGTTGCGGAAAAAAACGTAGAAACAGTCTCAATCGCAGCGTCGCCCATGCCCCATTTATAATAACAACTCCTGATTCGCCTGAGCCTCTCAGGTCAGTAAGAAACTCATCAAGTAAAACACATCAAAATTTCATAGCAAAGGTCGTTGTTATCGGATCTGATCTGCTCTGTGCTCTCGGGACCATAAGCAGCTGCTCGAGAACTACTTCGACGTTCACAACTTCAGTACTGCCAAACTACTAAAATATATATATATATATTTTAGTAGTTTGGCAGTACTCTCTCTCATTTCTCTCTCTCTCCCTCTCTCTCTCTCCCTATATATATATATACATATATATATATATATATATATTGCATACAGAACAACGACTTTTTTCAACATCATTTGTAAAGATAAAACAAAACCGATGTAAATGGTAAGTGTTACGCGAAAAGCAACAAATTTTACCAACCATAGGAAGGAGCACCTTCAACATTGCAACGTAAATTTGGGAAGAACACAATCGATCATTGCGGACGTATTTCACATGAAACGTTCTTATAAGGCATTCGAAAAACAAGATCCAGTTGGTGCGCTGAGAATTCATTCAATTAGCATTCCAGTTTGAGTAAAGAATAAAAATTTCAAGTTCAAAAAATTCTCCTTCTGAACATATCAACACTTAAACAAAATTACAGTGTTAAGTTAGGCACCACACACACACACGCACACACACACACACACACACACACACACACACACACACAAACACACACACACACACACACACACACACACACACACACACACACACACACACACACACACACACACACACACACACACACACACACACACACACACACACACACACACACACACACACACACACACACACACACACACACACACACACACACACACACACACACACACACACACACACACACACACACACACACACACACACACACACACACACACACACACACACACACACACACACACACACACACACACACACACACACACACACACACACACACACACACACACACACACACACACACACACACACACACACACACACACACACACACACACACACACACACACACACACACACACACACACACACACACACACACACACACACACACACACACACACACACACACACACACACACACACACACACACACACACACACACACACACACACACACACACACACACACACACACACACAATACACACACATACACACACATACACACACATACACACACATACACACATACACACACATACACACACATACACACACACACATACACACGCATACACACAACATTGTGACGTCTATGAAAAGAATGGAATTGTGTAAAAAAATAAAATCACTAACTGAAAAAAGTTTGTGAAGAGAGATTGATCGAAACTTAAGGGGAACAACCATTGCGATGAAAAAAGTTTGAGCATAAATGAAAGTTGGCGAAAGAATTCGTCACTGATATGTTTTTGTTTTTTTTTGTCATGAAGCTACGCTTAACCTGCCTATGGGTGACTTTACGATTATATTTCCTTGGACATCTCAGCATCTCCAGTCCCTACATCCCCATCCCACCACCACAAGCCACCTAGGTTATCTCCTTCTCATCTTGAAGGCAAATCAGTAATTAGTTTTACTCAAGTAGACAGCCCAAAACAAAAAAGCTCAAGCAAGAAGAACAATGAGTAAATCTCGTACATACATGATATCATTTTAAGTCATCACAATGAGTGTAACGAAGCGCTAGAAAGAAGCCTTTATACAACTGGAACAAAGCATACGATTAAATAAAGTAACAAAAACAATTCACCTGTAACGAGAAGGGAAAATCCAGGCAAAACGGTATACATATTCAACTTCAAAAGTGCACAATAAATTCAAAACGCCGCCAAATTCAACAAAGCGTACAATTCTTGCACACAGAAATAACAAAATGGCATAACAAATAACGAAGCAAATAGCAATAAAGGTCATCTGAACAATCGAAAAGCTGCTTCTAATTAAAGTCTTCATTGAAGCGGAACTGAGAAGAGCTGGAATGTCAAGTAGAAAAAATCATTTCAGATATCCTCGAGAGATAAAATATCCTTGCACGAGATTCGCTTGGAAACGATAGACTTGAGTGGCATGCAATGGTGTCCAATCGGTTTTCCTGATCGTTTGAAACTTACCATGACTCGACGAAAAGAAGTTAATGGTGTTTCACAATCGTACGTATTATAAGCATATGCTAATTTAATTCATAATAAGTTATTTCTGAATTATAGCGTATGTCTGAGTGGCAACACTGGAAGAACTGCTATCTAGTCAAGAATATATTCGGCTATCTCGTAGAGCGATGAAGAACGAATTTGGCGGAATTCCTGAACTAAGATTTTCTCCATTCAAGACAGGTAGTGGTGATACATTGTAACTGTACTACTTCACAACCTAATTCTGCTTCATCTCAAACGTATTAACAATCACTGTTCTTTAAATAGACGGTGCTGATTTACCTAGATCGTCTCCACATAACCTAACTCATCATTGTCATGCATAAAATGGAACATGGTTAGTGCGGATCATAAAAAGCTGATTGTTTGGTAACAGAAAATGAATGATATTTATGAATTCTTGATGCACGTGGTAAGAAAAAAAGGTGAACAGAAATATCACAATTTCTTAGAAGAGACCAACACGGCGCTTTTCGTCAAGACGTTTCCATGGTTTTAATTTATCGAAATACTCTCGTGAATAGCCGAAAACGCTTTCGAATTCCTCATCGCTGAGATGATCCTCAAAAAAATGCTTACTTACTCTATAATTCTCACCTATCATCGTCCAGAAAAAAAATCTTTTTTTTTAAACATTAATCGATCAAATCCATTGGAGCCCAAATAACAAAGATTTCGTAATCAAAGAAACGATCACCAAATCAAAGCAATTGCAGCATTCAATACCAGAATTCAAACAATCATTCTCTCACATAATTAAAAATGTTCTAAGATATATACTAAATTGAACGGCCGATTTTATTTCGCTAAATGTGTGTCTTTAACCGACAGTGCAAAACTCAATAGCAGCATTGCGCGGCGAATCCGAAAAGAAAAAAATGTACCCATACATATATTTAATGCACATTGCATTCGACTAACCTTATAGATTGAGTAAATATTGACCAGATTGCTCACTGCGGCACATTTGTTTTTATGAACGTTGAACTCGCAACTTAAACTCTCTGCTCATTGAGTTACTGCTAGCCGATATTAGGCTTTGTACCATGGCATATGACACAATGCAAAATTTCATCTTGATATTTAACTAGTTTTGGTGATTATCATGCATTTATATCTGATGACGACGACTGACAAAATTGAATATTCAAATTTAATATGTTTCCTGTGGAAAATGAGTGACATGTTCGAAGGTCGTAACGCTATCATTTACATCCATGAATACAGGAAAAGAAGACCTTGATCATATGGGTGATGCATCAGATGCCTGAAACAAAAACCACATGCCTCAACCATACATCAGATGCCTTAAGGATAGATCGGATGCCTGAAGCGTACATCAGATGCTTGAAGCGTACATCAGATGCCTGAAGGATACATCGAATGCCTGAAGGATGCATCCGAGGCCTGAAGGATACTTCAAATGCCTGAAGGATATATCAGATGTCTGGAGCATATATCGGACGCCTGGAGCGAAAATCACATGCCTGAAGCATATGTCAGATGCCTGGAGGATGGATCAGATGCGTGGAGGATACTTCAGATGCCTAAAGGATATATCAGATGCCTGCAGGACACATCGAATGTCTCAAGGACACATCAGATGCCTGGAGGATACATCAGATGGCTAAAGGATCCATCGAATGCCTGATCGATGCATCCGACGCCTGAAGGATACTTCAAATGTCTAGAGGGTACATCAGATGCCTGAAGCAAAAATCTTATGCCTGAAGAATACATCAGATGCCTGAAGGATGGATCAGATGCCTGAAGGATGGATCAGATGCCTGACGCGTACATCAGATGCCTAAAGCATACATCAGATGCCTGTGGCATACATCAGATGATTGTAGCATACATCAGATGCCTGGAGAATACATTTGACGCCTGGAGGATACTTCAAATGCCCGGAGGATACATCAAATGCCCGGAGGATACACCAAATGCCTGAAGGATACATGAGATGCCTAGAGCACATATCAGATGTCTTAAGCAAAAATCACATTCCTGAAGCATAAATCAGATGCCTGAAGGATGGATCAGATGCCTGAAGGATAGATCAGATGCCTGGAGCATACATCAGATGCCTGGAGCATATATATATANGAGTTCTCAGGCTTCTACAGGAAGGGGTACGTTGCGTGCGTTTGTCGAACACTTATCCTGGCAAAAGACAGACCTACACGAATGAGAACTAATGCTTGTAGGCGACTTATAAAAAATCCGAAAACGCTTAAAATTTTTGTTCGCAATTGCGTCTAAAGGGACAGCAGCTTCGAACCCCAATAATCACTCCTTTAACACACAACTTTCGACAATTACAGCTCAGAAAGTGAGTTCGAGTTCAGTGAACGCTGCGAACTTTATGCGTTGTAAGTTGTGCGCCATGACGTTGAAGAATCCCGTGTCGAACGTTACGTTAGAAACTATTTCTCAATATTTGATCCCTGCAGATCGATCAGACGGAATATAGAACGAATGCAAATGGAAAAAAAGCAGGATTTGATAATGACTAAATTGGGAGAGAGTCAAACGACAATTTCAAAAATTCAAGCAAACGCACCCCTTTCATGAATTCGCGCAGAAGAAACCTTCAGAAGGTCATATCAAAATAATGGAAAGAATGGATTTCTTAAAAGAGGCCAAATTCACAAACCACAGCACAGTTGGTGACCTGTACTCAAAGAGATGCCAAAGGCAGCTGTTATTTCATCGATTCCCGTATCGATGCAGCTGACAACCATGACCGCGCATGATTGTTTTGACTAGTTTCGGAACGCCTGGTGGTCAGCTTGCTGGCGATCAGTCGGGTAAGCAGCCGGAAATCGAACCTAGGTCTTCCCGCATACGTAGCGGGAGCTCTACCACTTAGCTACTGCCCGCCCAAGCTGCACTCTGTAATGTTATATTTTTTTTTGGCACGCAGCGATCAAATAATTCAATAATAAGCAAAAACTCTAAATTGGCGTTGCGCGAAATATTGCTGCCGCCTCATCCGAAATTGATTCGAACTAGTTACTTTTAGCAGCAAATAGCGCGCATGAAAGGATCCATAAACGTGCTGCAAGAAATAAGAATATTCATTTCACAAACAACCGCTTTAACGTAAGCAATTCTCTGGAGGACCTCTTAGGAATGCGCAAGACAATTATGTTTGAAGTTATGCTCTACAGGTGAAGATACTAGGAACGAAGCATTAGGGATATAACTGTATACATGATCACTGATTTGTGTAGTAATCCCTCAAAATTCTATTGTGAGTTGACTTTTTTTTTGTGGGGGGGGGGGGGGGGGGGGGGGGGTTATCTGGTAGTTCTTGTTATGCATAAAAGTGAACTGCAGTGTTTTGAATGAAAAAAAAATGAACTGTTGAGGAATGTGTCGAAGTATTTTGTGTTCACGGCGAAATAATATGTGGGCTTGAAAATTTTTGTGTTGCATTTGTTTGGGTTGAGAAATAGTTTATATTTAAGGCGACGAGCTCGACGAGCCGCCAATCTCCACCATTGACTCACGCCACTCTCTCCTCTCTTGTAAACAAACCAAACGCCGACGATATGAGGTTTGTCCACTTTGCGTCGATGTCATTTTTGATTTCCTTCCGCTTCCGCTCTTCTCTTTACTTTGTCCGGACTTTTCAACTTCTCTCAATATTTGTTCCATTCTTAGTTCCGAAGCCGTGCTCTTAATTGAATGTACGCTAATAAATTTTTGTCCAGTTTCATATGAAGCCAATGAGTCTAAATCATGGGAGCCTGGCCAAGAGGGGTATTACTAGTACACGGAGGTGAGGATGATGGACTCACAGATCAGTTTGTGGGCTGTTTCTTAGCGAGGACGGAGAACGGTTATTCCTTCCCGTGTCCTTCACGTTGTTAACATTTACGGCAGTGCCTTCTCATTTTCCTGTGAGTTTTGTTTATGAACGTGTCCACCGTTCTAGTGCACTCTTCGTAAGCCTTCTTCGACATGATTCACAGTTCATTTTATTTGCATCATTCGGAGTCGAAGAAGTCAAAAAGCTCTTAATCTGGTAACCGATGGCTGAGTTAACTTTATTAGGGAAGTGGGATACTTTGCTATCGCCGTCGTGTATCAGTCTCGACGAAACACTTGCGTAGATAGTGATTAAGTATTAATGTGGTGGTAGTCGTGATAGTGTTGGGAGGATGGGGGGGGGGGGTGTTCTTCAACGAGTTCACTATAAATCATTTTTTGGGCTTAGCTTTACAAGAGTTTTCAACGAAATGCGCTAAAGTCGGCATACTAAGATTACCATGATCCAAGGAAACTTCATCCTTAAAGATACCAAGCTGTTGATGCGTTAGATGTGTCATAGACAGTGACGATGACAATCAAAGCGATACAAAAATCTTTTAAACTGCAACTACTAAATATGGAACGATTTGGAGCGATACAAAAACGTTTCATATCAGATCAAAGAGAACAAAAGACGCGAAACGCGAACAATCATTTTCGTTCATTTAGCAGCAATAGATTTTATTGTTCACTAGGTTATTTTTCAAAATATTATAAACTGTTTTCATCCATCTTTACGATCCGCATACTTTGTCATTAGACGACATAATTTATAGAAGTAATGAAACTCATGAACAGCATAATTAGCAATCATTAAATTTGCTCTATGCTAACGCTATGTAAGATTAGCGAGATTAATTAGATTTCGCAATGCTTTAACTCCTCTTGCCTCTACGATTGTAATACTCAAAGAGAAATTGAACCATATTCGACTCGGCAAACGCTCCAATAGTCGTTCTCAATGATACGCACCGTTGTATACGCTATGGGCAAACAATAAATACGCGCAATAGGGCAAGAAAATTGTAATTAAGTGAGTCAGTATGCAGTATGGCGTATGTCCTAAGAGAATTGAATATGACCTTTGACGAACAAAAATGAAGAAACGAATCGACCGTCAGTCATGAAGTGTCCATGCCAACAATGTCATTTATTAGGCTTTCTTCATTGCTAGCTTTTTACCTATATCTGACAATATACTTTTGATCCAGTTTAGAAAAGTTCCAAATTCCTCATCATCCTCATGATTCACCTTATTAACATCTAGTAAAATTTTAATTAAGAAAAGTTGAAAATTTTAATTAAGAAAAGTGCACTTAAAAAAAGTTGAACATAAGCATCCTCATATAAACGATTCATTGTTCGTTACAGAGATACAGAATTATCACCAAAAGCTGGAGATTGGACACGAAAGAGGGCTCATTTTAAAATCTCGGATTGCATTTTTATGAGAGTACTTTAAATTCTTTCTCCCCATCTAGAACGTTGAGACTACTTTAATACCGCGATTTATCTATGTGAAAATTCGAAGCGACCTATCCTCCGGCTGGTAAGTTTCGCTTCGGTATTCCCTTCTGAACACAACACTTCATTTTGTGGGTATTTCAACATTTTTTTTTCGTTCGAAAATTGATGCATCTCTCAGCAGAACATAGTTTTTCGTTGCAATAGCTGCAACACTCGAAAAAAGATCGACGAGATGGTAGCGCTATAAGCATGAGTCGGTCGGACGGGATACAACGTAGTCGTATGATGCCGCGCGAGATTATTCATAATCAAGCATTTTGGCGAACAAACGAGCAAATACATAGAGAAATGTGCAAAACGAGGAAAGAGATATTGGCGTATACCATTTCCGCCATTAGCATCTCTTTTAACAAAAGAAAAAAAACATACAAAAATGTGACGTTGAAACCGTTAGACGGATCGCATAAACGCGAGACGTCTAAGAAATATTGTTTGCGTATAAAGGTAGCCTAATATATATATAAGAGCATTACTTAACTATATCATACCTGTAACTCATTTTTGCCATATTTCACAACGTAAGCATAAGAGGGCTAGAAAGATGAACGTCTAAAATTATTCCTTGCGCATATGATAGTGTGCATTTACATATATGCAAAGATCGGTGAAGAATGCAGAAAATAGTTCGACGGAAAGGCGATTTGATCACAGAATCCGGAAATTTCACCTTTTCTATGTAGTTGTCGAGTTGAAACTATCAGATAGACAGACCGACGCACATATGCATACAAACGTATATGAGTTAGGAATTAATATCTTGCGCAATAGAAATGTATATATATATGTAAAGTCCATAGAAAGAAATTAATTAACGAGGGATCGCATACAAACTTCCATAACTAGAACGAAGCACTGAATATGATAAGAGATTAACTTCGCTAAAGGAAACAGTATTGAGAAGTGTACGGTAGTTTGCAGCTGTGGAACGGCTTCTTATTCCTTTTTCGAAAAACTACCGATTTTGGTCTCGAAGTGATTACTTGCATTTTTAAAATTCGTACTTTGCGAACTGAAAGATCGCCCTAAATTGTCGTCAAGTTAAATTTGGGTCGGCGCGTAGTTTGTGGTAGTTGTTGGTGTTGGGTTTTACGCCATAATTTTGTAAGGTGTTGTTCCCATGCTAGTGGCATTGTTGGGGGGGGGGGGGGGGTTTTT
>JPKZ01000811.1:10255-20892 GCA_000803305.1 Toxocara canis
CTTCCCATTTAGAAATGCGACACAGGCGGGTAATTCTTATTTTGCTGGTTTGCAGGAATAGATGATGATGAAATCGACACATACATTCTGTCGAAGGAAGAAGCGGAGATGAAGTCTCGACTGTGGATGAAGCTCAATAAAGAGCATTTGCTTGAAATGGAGCGGAGGTTTGCTTTTTTCCATCTTTTCACTTTGGTTTTTATCTTGTTCAGCAGTCCGTTCATTACGAATGACTTTCATTTCGCATTGCACCAAGTATTATGCAATTGATCTCCAGAAAGACTTGTTTTCTCCTTTTTTAAGAGCATTTGCTTGAAAGGTTGCTTTTTCTCAAAAAAATTAACTGCATATAGAGTATTAAAGTCGGTAAAGTAAGGAAGTCTAACTGGTTGTAACAACGTATGCTGCAGATTTCCCTTCTTAAAGCGCGCAATGAGTTTTTAGTTGCTTTCTTTTGCTGCATCTGCTAGATCTCAATATTTATTGGTCCGTTTATAATTTCTCGTTTCTTGAAATTCGGTATTTGAAATTGCTAGATGGTATTTGAGCATAAGAAGGTTCATACGCGAGTTTAGTGAGAGGAAAGAAGGGACGTTTAGGAGTTTTTAAAAAAAATGTCTATAAGGACTTTTTAATTTGCCCACGTCGTTTGAATACTTCGCCGCATCTCGTAATCAATAGAAATTTTATCATTTTCTCGTTACTGTAACAACCCCAAACTACTGCGACCATTCTAACAGATGGCAGGAGGAGGGGATGGGGAGGGGTTCTTGTCTACCTTTGCTTTTCCTTCCCCTGCTGCTCTCATCCAAAGAATGCATGACGATCGTGTAATTTGTCTGATACATATTGTTGATCAGCGTTTTTTTAATTTATTTTTAGGCAAAGAGAGCGAGCGGAGGAAGAGGAGAGGGAGAAGGATGGTTTGGCAAAAAAGAAACGCAGGAAGTTAAGCGGCGTTAAGAAAAAGGAGCCCATCGTTGCAGCCACCGTTCAAGAAGCTATGGTTAAGGTGATTCAGGCAAGTTCAGTTTTGGTCTTCGACACAAATTTTTTGAAATAATGAATTTTTCGCTAAATTTGAGCTTGTATTAGGTGATGTTTTATATAGCACTTGTTTTATGTTGAATTTACTGAACAATATGTCTATGGTATTTTGATTGTCAAGTGCATCAATGAAGATCTGTGTGTTTTTGAATTCCCCTTCAATGAAAACTAGAGATTGTGAGTGTCTGTAAATATCCATTTGGTGTTGAGCATATTAAGTTCGTAATCTACTGCCTCGTCCTCTCCCCCTTTGAATTACCTCGCTAGTGGACTTTGCCACGACAGGACGTTCTTCGAAACCGTCGATGCAAATATTGTATTCATAAGTGGTTTTCAGATTTGGCCAATCTCTTGCGTACTTCTCTTATTGCCCCGATAATTTGAGAATAAGGTTGAAGAAGACGAAAGACAAAAGCTGAAGTGCTGAAAGATTTGAGGTGAAACAGACTGTTGTCGTTTTCAGGAGAAGAAGTTGTCAAATAAGATTAATTATGAGATTCTGAAGGAGATCGAGGATTCAGAGGTCAAAATGGTGAAGCAGTTTTATCCGACTCGTTCAGAAATCCTCTCTTCATTAGCAGCCGATGTTCCTACGGGCCAAAACGGCCCTGCCGTCTCATCGTTAAATATGGCTCCTAGTCCATCGAAAACGGTTCGCTTCAACTTATTGCTTCTTCCTTGCTTTTTTTTGCCTCCTTCTAATTATAAAACCCATTTACTGCTTCCGCAGCTTGTGATATTTCAGTTTGCCGAGTTATGGGCCAATTTTTTTGGGAGGGGAAGGGAGAGAACGTCTTGTGAAATTTTGTTGTGACTAAAAGAGAACCACCTCAGGAGTTTTACGGAATTTCGACTGATTTTATGCGCTTGAGACAAGCATTTTCTGGAGGTGCTGGTTTTCGCTATTGCAGTAATTATATCTGCAGGAACAGGATGACAAGAACGAGGTGTCTAAACTGTCTCCTCGGCGTCCACTATCCCGACCTTTAAGTACGGTTCGGTTCAGATCTGCAATCCGTCCGAATCGACCGCTCTCGAATACACCCAGTGCGCAAAGTGCGATAAAGCAAGAAAAGCAACTTTCTGAAGGTTTCAAGCTTTCTTGTACTTTTAGATGAAAAACTGATGCTGTCTTTAGACAACTAAGCACTTCGCAGAATGTAAGCCATAATGGGACTAATAAGAAAGGAGGAAGACTGAGGATGACGTTAAGTTTCGGAAACTTGTTCGGTTCATATTCTCAGCGGGATGAAGTGCTTGTTCGGATAGTGGGTCTCATTATAGATGACTTAATTCACGGCGGCATTATTACTCAGTGCGGTGAGTTAAATTGGTTTTTTCGACGGTACTATGCAACATCGTTTTAGTGAGTTTTAGTGAACTGATTGATGGCGGAAGCAGCTACTCAATGGGTCTTACTACATGCAACCGTTTGGTAAATGGTTTAAGCAGTCGCTTACAGCTGGTGTTCCAGCGCTAGCTTTTGTTGTGAAACGTTATTTTCGAAAGTGACCATATGCGACCGATATTTAGGAGAAAATTCACCGAAGGAATCGCCTATGGACGGTGCGGACGATAAGAAAGAATGCAGAGGCAGAGAGGCCGAAGCTTCTTCGCAGATACAGAGGTTACTTTGCATGCACCTGTTTTGTCTGAGAAATTTAAATTTTAGAGCGTGACGCAAAAACCCCTGAAGGCTTGCAAAACCGGAAGAGAGGGAGGAAGGAAGGAGACGGAAGGTGGATCTTGTGTAATATGTTTTTACTGAAATGATATCAACGTGCTAAGCCGCGTAGGCAATGATTTTTGCTCTCGAAATGGGGGAAAATCGGGCTTCCAGTTGAGTTTAGTGATGGAAATGGCGGCTGAAATCAGCAGTAATTTAATTTGTTTGCTCCAGCGAGCGCTTGGAATTTAACTTACATTAGTGCTACCACTTTAGACACGTTGGTTTACCCAGATTATACGCAGTTGCTTAAGTCGCCTGCCTCCCGCCCGCCTCTCCTTCTCGGCCTCTCCTACTTTCGATTGTTTGAATTACCGGGTCCACTCAAGATCTTTAAATGTAGTTGGGTGGGTTGGGGCGAGTCTCGAATCGCGGCCTGATTTCAGTTTAACGTTGCAACTCTTCCGAAAAAATGAGGTAATGGATGTGCAGAGCGAAGCAAGAAAATATGCTCGCAAATCAATAAAACAAAGCTGAGTCGCGACCGTATTTGAAAGTTGCGGATGGCAGACTGATGTCATAATGGGCCGGCAACGTCTCATCTGCCGCTGCTCTTACTCTCGGTAAGCGCAAAAACAGTAATCCGCATGAACAGCAAATGAAATCATTGATAGTACAACGAGTTTTTTTACCGTGTGGTCGGGTTAGGAGGGTAGGCGAGAAAAATGCCGTGCTTAATGGCATTACCTGTTTAAGTACGTTCGCACATTAAAAACACTTGGGCCAAAATAATATTCGGCTGCAAAAAACGCTTCGTCTGGCCCAAAGGCATTTTCCTTATGTTCTTATCCTTCTCACCATCGTTATTTCTCCCGTTTCTTATTTTTGTAAGGCATAAATAAGTGATGAATTAATTGTTGGTATTTTTTGTGATGAACTGGTGCCAGCAAAAGCAACGACCGAGGTCATTCTGGTGGCTGAAAGAACTGACGCCGGACTGAGAGGACAGGAAATAATAACCGAAAACGAGGAAGGCAGAGGACAGACTGAACAAGATGCCCCTGCACGGGTAATTCGGAGCAGATACAGCAAAACGCGGCCTAGCTTGGCGGCGGCGAAAAGGATAGGGAAAGCGAAAGCTGCGCCGAAGCCTTCAGACACAGCAGTAGGTGCGAGCCGTGTTGATGAGCCGCTAAGATCAGCGGCTGAAACTGGTGCAGCTGGGAATTTGACAGAGAACGCAGGTGCTGTTACTTCCGCTTCGAAGCAAAGCGAAGCTATGTTAGACGTTGCATTTGAACGTGACGAAAAGGCGACACCCGGAACGGCACAATCCCTAGCCATGCGAACTCGTTATGCCAATGCGCGTCCAAACCTACGCGGCGCCTCTAAGCGTGTGAGTGTTGATGATGACGCCACTCCTCCATCAAAGAAGCGAACCGTCGAATCGTTGCCGTTATCTACCGTAGCAGAAGAGCATGATTTGACGAAACTGGAGACACCCGGTTCGCCAGTGAGTAGAAACCGTTATGTGGAAGAGGGTCCAGATTTTGGCGGTGTTAAACATGTTACGACGAAGAGTGAAGCTAATGTAGATGTAGCGACGAACGATTCCACTTTGGAAACAGAATCAAATGCCATTCCCAGTTCGCTGCTGAAGACGACAGGTGCCAAACAGCAGCCCAGCTCAATTTGCAGTGACGTGAGTACAGAGTCCCTCACAAACTTGGTTAAGACAATGCAGCCGAGTGAGCCTAACAAAGAACAGGACGCACCAGTTATTGATGCTTGCCAGCAGCGCGATATAACACCGTCAGTTGAGAGGAAAACGAGGTTGAGGAAAAGAGGCGCCCCTGAAATGTTGGTGACTGAGCGTAGTACGCGCTTGACGAGGAGTGGTGCTCGCAAACGGGTAACAGGTGTAATGGGGCTTGCAGCAATGGCAGCTTTAGGACGTGATTCAAATGCATCTTCCCCAAACGTTCACATTGTACATTCGTCGGCAGACACGACTCTCAAGCCATCTGCTGCCAGTAATTCGACGACCATCACTTCATCTGAGCTGTCTTCATCCGAAGTGTTGGAAAGTGATGCACTACGAAATCCCGATCCTAGTAATAACATCGCCAGCGTCCCACCGAAGAAAGTGGTCATGGTTGGAGAGTCATCTGATGGCGGAACGGCTTCAAAGCTCATTGACGCGAGTGGATCAGAAGCAACAGATACGCTGATTTCAAGGAAGGAGCAGCAGTCGTCATCACCCATGGACGTCGACATCTCCTCGAGTCAGGGCTCAAAGCCGTTGATCAGTGAAGCAAAGGCGGACACTCATGGAGCAGTTCGGAAGAGTACGAGGAGCCGATACGTGAAGGCAAGACCGAACATTGCTTGCGCTTCAGTCAAAGATCAGCGTTCAAAAACGGTCTTCCAAGAAAAGGTTCGTTTTTAGCTTTTACTTATTTTGAACTCATGAATGGCCCTTTTAAACCGTTATGGAATTACCGACTTCGTTGATGCTTAGAAGGTGCCGACCACTGTTGAATTTGTTAGCAACGGCTTAGACTGGACAAACTTCAAATCTATTAAAGATCGCAGAGTATACGGAGAAGGCGACAGTTCTGCGTTCTTTGTGTGAAACCGATGATATTAGATATAGGCGTTGCATCAATCGTTGTTGAATTGCTCAAAGTGATGCGTTCCTACGTTCTTCCCTTCTGTTTTGAATGTGAGCTTGTTTTAAGTCATTCCTAATATGTCGGGCGAGAAAGAAGCTGTTGGAACAGTATTACAATATTATTTTCTCCAGAAGCTTGTGAAAAGAAAGCTGTTGATAGGCCGTTCAGCTCATTTCGATCTGTTCGGCTCAGTTCTATTCTGTTAGCTTTTGGAATTTTGATGCTTTGGAATTTTCGACCCCTTCATTTCCACGCTTAATGAAATCAGAAAAAAAAACGAAAAAAAATGGAAGGGAAACTCGAACGGAAACACGAGATAGCGATGTCAATGTCATTTAGAGAAGCACACTCACTGTCCACTAACTGAATCACTGCACAGTTGGTAAGGACTGATTGTCATATAACTTTTACATTGGTTGCACTATGCGCGTATTAAAAATTTACTATGTGAATTTTTGAGTAAATTGATACTTGTTTCTACAATAAATTTGAGTAACTACCTTTATTTAAGCAGCTCTGAGTACATGTTGCTGTTGGACATGTAACTCGACCGCTTTTCGGCTGTTCCGAATTGTTCATGTAACTGCTGCCTTCTCGCATACTGACACGGACGACGGATCTTGATCGTGAAGACGTGTGCTGCTGCTTTATGCACCTCGACTGTGTTCGTCAGGTTGCATTTTCTACTCGTAACGCAACTAACCTATGCATCAATAAATCGGAAACAAGACTTATCAAATTGGCGCATCACTTCCTTCCCATCATCTTATGCAAAATCCATTTTTTCAACAGTGTGCTTACTTTGGATAACGTTTCAACTCTTGGTGCAAATTTCACTTGATGATCACTCTCCAGAAATTCGCATACAACAGCAAATTTAGCAAATTGAGTAAGGGGTTCACCAGTACTTAGAGGAAGCAAGGTGAGTACGAAGCGTATGCTTCATGGGTAGGTTTTATTGTTGAGTAGGTGGGACATTTATAGTTTAGGTCACATTTTAGCATTTGTTTATGTAGCTCGGCTGTTTGTATTTCTTAATTATGTCAGTTAAAGATGATATAATGTCGGTGCAGAGCTCTTTAAATTCATGTTGTTTTGTAAATGTTACGTATTAAGTGGTCATCACTTGTTAATGCAGTTTTTTTTCCTGTAGAGATAATCGATGTGTCAGTTTTTCCTTAAATGGTATAGGTGAACTAATGTTAAACCTCATTGCTAATTTTAGTCAGTATGTGTTTGACGCGTTTCCGATAATACGATGACAATATCGAAAGGGTGATTTATGTTGCTTTCCTTGGTCTTCGCTATCTCTACTCGCTTCCGTCCCCGCCGCCTTCACTTTCATATTCACATTCACAGCGCACAAAGAATAGTGGGGAGAGGCGATGGTAAACGATGTGCACACGAGCGAAAGGTTTCTTTGAGGGGAGAAAGGTGATTGGAAACGATAAAATGATACGAGGAAGAACAGTTGTTCACGCCAAATCAGCTGGAATTTCGGAACTAAAATGAGCTGAAATCTTATATGCGGACATCGTCGGTTCATCGAATGACAGTTTATGGTCGTCACAGTGTCGTGCTTAGTGGGACTACCGCTTACTGACGAGCTCGTTAAGCAGTGCATTCTTGCATAGCTGCAAGCAAATTTTAAGGCTAGGGACACGTGTTTTTTTGATAGCATTGTGATCTGAACTGATTGTTTTAGGACAATTTCTGCAGTGTTCTTGTCCGAGTCCATGCTTGGTTCCTTATAAAACACTAACGCAGGTGCATCCTTTGATTAAAAAAGAGGGGGGGAGGGGGAGAGAGAGAGTAAAAGGTTTTTGATCCTTATGCGCTGTTAACCATACTCGCTTGCGACCGTCCTCAGTTCGATCTCATACCCACTCATTACCCAAACGATGATGGAGAGGTGAAGGAGAGAGGAGGGTAATGCTTCTAGGAGTAAGAGAGATAATAATAGATTATTTTACCCGTGCGTTCACGGGTAAAGAGGAAGGGAATAACTCGAAGTGGCAAGGGGGGGAGTATATTATAGACGTCGAAGTGCACGTGAAGGGGGGAAGAGAAAGGAAGAGGAGAAAAATAAGCAGGAACCAGCCAGTCTGAGTTTAGGGGCACTACGCCCCTATCCGTACATCAACGCTGATTAGTTCAGCGACAAAAACTATAGCGTTTTGAGACATTTCATAGTTAGTGATCTCTTCTGTTTTTGTTACTTTTTTTGCAAAAGTTTGCCTTAAAGTTCTAAATGTGGTTATATTTGCATAATTTTTCCTCACTTTTCGGCTAAAGGAAATTGGAGTTGTATTTTCTGGCATATAGGATTATTCCATGCAGACAGTCGTGCTTTGCGTTCCTCTGTTTTTCTGAGTTTTTGTGAACGTTTGTGTAGCGCATGTCAGACATAGCTGTCTTCTTTATCGGAGAGGGAGGGCGTAGAAGAGAGGTGGAATTTCGAGAGGCTGATGCCACATTTTAAGTGTTCCAAAGCAAGCTGTTCTAGAAACCGTTGAACAAGTTTTTTTGCTTCTTTTTCTAAGGAGGGCGACAGCTCCTGCTCATCAACTCTTTGGTCACGGATTGACCTATTTTGGTTGCCACCGAATTGGAAATAAGCGATTGGTAATTTCTTCTGCATAGGGTGTCTCTCAAAAGTGGGCGCATCTAGCTTTTGTAAAGAGGTTACGGAGTTTACTAAAAATGTGATACTGCTTCTGGAAATTATGATGTAGTTGTCTTCTCCTGGTCGTGTATGGTCTTATCGAAGCAGTTAGTCCTGGTTCACAAAATCCCTTATTTTTTCGGTTTGTAGTAACTGTTAATTTTTTGATGGTGTTCGTGTAAACATAAAAGCAGTTGAAAGGGGGCTTATTGAAGAACTTGATTACAGTTTTTATGGACGTTTGGATCAGTAAGATGTTTCGTTGCAAGACTTTAGGAGAGCAGCTCGGAAATGAACATTCTTTTCAATAATAACCGATAAGTAACTCGCTAAGTTTGTTACAATAAATATGCTGGCGAGAGCATCGATCACTCTAAGTAGTTGCGGGGAGGGCAGTATGATACTGCATCGTTCTTGTGAATTATAGCAAGTTGTGAATAGTAAGCTTAACGTTGCCGTGTTGTGGCTGCGCTGTTTGACCGAAAATAGTTGCCAGTATCGGGCGGTCTTCATTCCGGACTCTGGTCGCCTCGGCGATTCCTCGCGACGGTGATATTCAGATTTCAAATGCGTTAAAATAGACGAAGTGACGAAAACAGTATGCGGAAATAAAGAAAGGCTGCTCTGATAATTTGTTTTCACGGCACGGTTTCCGCCTCCAGATGACAGTTTCGTGGGTGTTCGGCCTTCCCATCTAGGTACGTTTCCTATCTCAGAGAAGCCCCCTCACTGAATGCTTTTGCGGAAGGCGACCTCACGGAAGCACTTAATTGAATTATCTGTTTTCATTTTGCGGTTGTCATGGATGATCGTTAGAGAGGAAACGAAGTTAATTTCTGTGGTATGGTGCGGTAGCACAAGCTATGTTGTTTGAGCCACAACTCCACTATCGCACGATATTTAAAGGATTCACTTGAAGCAGTTCCAAAGATTTATCTCGTCGCTTTACTTCTCACAATCATTTTAATCATTTGTGTTTTCTCGTTCCTTCATGTGCATTTTTGAGCCGTGCATGTTTTCGTAGAAGTTACGTTTGGTCGGGTGCAATTCGGCCGTACTGGGCAAGGAAAGCAATACCTCAGTTTATGATAAAACGTCTGCAGTTTAATCACTGATTTCTCTTTGTGCAAAAATGGTTGCTTTATTTCAAACGGAACCTGAAGATGACCGGTCGGAATTATTGCAAACTGCCGAATGTTTACGCTTTATTGTTCGACGTTTTGCTGCTGTTGTTGAGTTTCATGTTTTTACTTTTTATCTTGTTATTTGTTGAGGGCAGTAAAATTAATCTTTGCCTCTTTATTGAATGCAGCTTATCTAACGTCTACAATGTATGTTATTTCCTCTTGGGTGCCTTGGTCGATAGGAATAGTAATGGGCGAGTTCCTTCGCGAAATGTACGTCAATCTTCCTTCCCATTTCAGTTGAACCAAGTGATGTGCTCGCTGCATGTAGCGTAGATGCGGCAGACGTGTGTCGCATGCCTCTGAGCAAAAATTAGCGTTTTAGAATAGCAGAACACGACCACTGATGCTCTTCTGCCATATGGAATTTTTTGCGAACGCAAACGTATGCAGCGCGATACAACGCAAGGATGAGGAACTTCCAGGGAACACATGCTAAACCCACGGTTCGAGAAAAAAAAAGCAATATCATCAAATTTATCGTCGATTCCATACGGTTGGCACAACGTGAGCGCTTTGCATTGCATATCAAATGCAAGCCCTAATTCATTTTGTAAGTGGTTGCCCACTATTAATATTACCTCTTTAAATTGATGAAGCACAGTTGTCGCCGATTACCTTACAGCAAAGCATTAATACGATGTCCGGAAATAAAAGCAACTGGTCACATGTGGGTCTTTCTTCTTCCCTTCATCTAATCACAGTTTCTCAGCTTACATTCCCACAAGCCTAACTTCCGAACCCAGCAGGACTCTTTATTCATTCCTTAGGGACGACGTGGAATATATGACAACGGATGGATCAAGAACAGACTGTCTCAAAACGGACCGGTCGAGGACGGACGTCTCAGAACGGATAGGTCAAGGACAGATTCGTCTCGTCTCAAAACGGACAGATCAAGGACAGACTAAGCCTCCCGGAGCAAGACCCTGTTTACCTCCGACCCTGACGTGTATCGTGAGTGCTCAAAAACGCTTCGGTGAGATTAGGCTAGCCCTACTTAGCCGCTTAACTGTCACCTAAACAGATGTAATACCCGTAGCTAACTGTGACTCAAACGTTAACGATCATTATTCCCAACCCCTGGCTGCCAATTCACAGAGGCAGGCACACTTAACGTTGCGTTTCTTCCTAAGAAGCCTCCTTTATAAGTAGCACTCAAAACTGGACGGCGCGCCGTTCATTGTTGCTTCGGCAAAAGAGCTCCAAAAACCACAATAAGTACAGTTTTTCATAGGCATCCCCAGTGTCCATATTGAAGAGCCTTTACTCATTTCACCGGTGAAACTAGGTACTCATAAGAAACGAAAAAGTACTTGCTGACATCCAGTTACGGCATACTTCCCAGTCCTGCCCTCACCAACGGAAACAGCAGCCGCTTCCGGTTGTGCGACTCCCCC
>JPKZ01000811.1:36602-47647 GCA_000803305.1 Toxocara canis
AATGTGGCCAGTCGTGCAACAAAACACCGCGAATCGCATAACGTCCGCACGTGACGGTTCGCCATCCCGTCTAAGCGCTCGCCTCCTAGGCGCGCTTATCGATGATATAAAGACTGTTGCAAAATTGCAAAATTATTATACTCGTATAGCATTGCGTAAATTGTTCATGTGGCCATATACACCTACTTATAGGGCTAGGTTGAAGACATTCGATCTCGAACCCCTTTTGTATCGCCAATTTAAATTTGACCTAGCTCTGTGCTTCAAAATTGTCAAAGGTTTCTCTGACATACCCTTAAAAAATCTATTTACGCTTCTTAATCATCGTGAACGTCGACCCCATCGTTACCAATTAGCACACAAAA
Source organism: Toxocara canis (assembly GCA_000803305.1). Taxonomy (NCBI): domain Eukaryota; kingdom Metazoa; phylum Nematoda; class Chromadorea; order Rhabditida; family Toxocaridae; genus Toxocara; species Toxocara canis. The sequence continues at coordinate 36,968 of JPKZ01000811.1, forward strand.
TCTGTTCTGTGAATCGCTTCCACTTCAGAAGTCCGTATTTGGAATGAACTTCCCGGTAGAATCGCTGAGGCGCAGAATCTTCCCGTGTTCATAAACCGTCTCGACTCATTCGACCTCAGAACAATTGCTCATTTAATTTGTTGTCAGATTTCTATTCGTACGCTTTGCTTACTTTATTATGCTGAATGATTCTGCTTTTTCTAAGCGTAACTTATCCGGAAGCATGCCACAAGAGTCAATTCCGCGTGTCATGGCATCGTTCGTGTGTTGACATTTTTCGCTCATTTGCATTGCATTTCGCTTCGACATTCTCACAACAGCACGCTACACTCCCTTTCCACATCAACATCATAAATCGTAGGTTGGCGGCAATTCTGTTGACTAGCTGCCATACTCTGTTCGCGAATCAAGTCACTACGGTACCAAGGAAGCGAACCGATCCCCCCCCCACCCCCTGCATGGTTGCCCTGGAACCACTTACGGATTCAGCACACGCAAACAAGCAACAAAAAAACGGCGATCGATGTTTTTCCCGTGCATAATTTCCAGACAGCAAAACCCCTTTCCTGCCTCTCGACGTGCAACGCACATTGGTCGATTTGTAAGCGCGGCATTCTACGATCCCTAAAATAGCACACCGATTGCGAACGCGTATATTGCGAAACAGAGGCGCATCCCGGCGACGTGCTCCGCCCTATCGATTTCGTCACTGCTTGTGTCGTTCCGCAAAAACTCGGACCTTGCTCCGCCCGCTGATGACTATGCCATATTAGCCACTAATGTCCGTCTGCTCATTCTGTCTGCCTTCCTTGCATACGCTGCGATCGACGCTTCCAGTATGTTGCTACTTTTACTGGGTAGCGAAGAACAACAGTAGGGTGATTCACATATGCCAACTGAATCCGCGAAGGAACAAAGATTCAGCTGAGCCAAAATGCCACACAAAACAAGCGAACAAAGTGCCGAATGAAACAAAGCAAAAAAGTAAATGATCAACCCGCCCCACCGTATACTTCTGACATGTGCTTCCCGCCGATCCCCGCTAACGCACTTAAATTTGCGCCGTAACTTTACTCCGAAAGATCGCATTACCCACAAATTCCATCGCACCGTCTCATTGCCTTCATTTTATGCCGACGAGCTGCCTCGATTAGCATTCCACATGCATCGCCCACTAAAACCGCCGCAAAAATTACACAACCTCACGCGCGCGCATCAGGCCCTCCCGTTCACTACAGTCCATTTTCGCCCGCCTCCTCGAAACCCACTTCCTCGAGTGGAACGATCTCTCCTCAAAGGCAAACACCCAAAAAGGCAAACCGTTGGACACACATGAACTCCTTTTCGTTGTGTCACCCCTAACTTACTGGGCTGTAGTGCGATCAGTGGACATATTCCAATCCCTCTTAACTCTCAGCACTCAGTCGTAAGCGATGCACTTCATACTTGCAATTTCTCCTCCCGCCTTGTTTTGAAAACAGCCGGACCCCAAGCAATTCCAACCACACAGCTCCACTTATTGCCACTTGTGTATAACAGCACTATACAGTAGTGAAGACGAACTTTAATGTTTCATCACCGTACATTCAGATCAAGAAGCAATAGCAGAACGGAACATCCAGATACCCGTAGGTAAGCAGAGAAATTGGAGACACTCGCGGGGACAAGCAGTGCACGGAAATAAAACGGCAATGAAACTGCAGTAAACAAGAAATCAGGACAGAAAGGGCGAAACGACATATATAAAACGAGTGGTACTGGGGTACGGTGATGGAACTGTGCGAGCTTCGGACTCGCTGGAGGTGCTGGAGACGGATGGAAGGAATGCTCCTCGCTCACTCTTCTTCCTGCTCCGTGTATTCCGTCTCGCCCTCATGGTCAAGCTCCCCCTCGTCCTCGGCCGTAGCATCCTGGTACTGCTGGTACTCGGAAATGAGGTCGTTCATGTTACTTTCCGCTTCAGTGAACTCCATCTCGTCCATACCCTCTCCCGTGTACCAGTGGAGGAAAGCCTTGCGACGGAACATCGCTGCAAAATCACAGACCTAGTACACCCCGAAATACAAGAACCACACATTCTTGTATAATTTAAAAATTGCATAAAAAACAACTCTGAATGCGCGCTCCACGAATCAACCAGATTAGAGATACTATAAACGACCACCATCCATTGACTCACCTACATTCATTTACCTGCGGTGCTCCGCCTCACTCAAACACTACCAAGAACAATTACTTCACTGCCCTCAATACTCAGTGCAAAACAGACGTAACCGCAACAAGCACCCCGACGCTTTGCTACATTCACGAAATCAGTACTGCCCACAAACAGAAGCAGTGCACATGTTTACGGAAAATTCAACAGCATCACACTGCGTCCACCTTGTTTTGCACATGTTCACTTACATATCCACACACAGCCAAATTTAGCTGACTGCCGGGATATTTCCAAAACGCGTCACGATAACAAACCGGTGAACTGCTCAGATATGCGCTTGAAAAGCTCCTGAATTGCGGTCGTGTTGCCGATGAATGTGGCGCTCATCTTAAGTCCTCGCGGAGGGATATCGCAAACGGCGGTCTTGACATTGTTCGGGATCCACTCCACGAAGTAAGAAGAATTCTTGTTCTGCACCTGCATCATCTGCTCGTCCACTTCCTGAAACAGAAGGAAGACGTCCGCTGGCTCGTAGAAAGTTGCTGGCATAGAGGCGAGAATGCTCATCGCTAAAAGATGAATCAAAAAAATGTGCAAATGATAGTTAAGACTTACGCGCATTGACATGCGTCCGCGGAAAATGGCTGCCACAGTGAGGTATCGTCCGTGCCGCGGGTCGCATGCGGCCATCATATTCTTTGCATCAAACATCTGAAACGACATCAAGAAACGATCAAACAACTTTAGCGATGCACACCAAAACAATTAAACAAGAACGACCAACTGCGTCGCTGTCGCACCACAACGACATACTGCAGTGATTCAGTTGACAACGACAAACACTGGCTCGTGCAGGAAAACATATAAGGACCACTAACCTGCTGAGTGAGTTCCGCAACGTTCAATGCCCTATACGCGGCAGCGCCTCTAGCCGAAAGCGGAGCGAACCCTGGCATGAAGAAATGCAGACGAGGGAACGGCACCATGTTGACCGCCAGCTTACGCAGATCGGCGTTCAACTGGCCCGGGAAGCGAAGACACGTCGTGACTCCTGACATAGTTACCGACACTGCAATAATGTTATTAGACCGGTCTTTGAAAATATCATTGCCTGCAAGTAAAAACCTACATCTCGCGGAATACTTGATTCCTTAGTGCCCGCAACTATGCTTACCGCTATGGGCAACATAAAATGATATCTCGAGTAGAGACAGACCTCCCCTATGCTTATTACCATATATGCTACGTATTCTCCTGTGTACACTTCCTATTTAACACGATTACAATAGCACTTTAGCGATCCTCCACGACTTCGTCGAATTACTCAAACTCGCACGGGTGTAACACATAATGCAAAATGCACCGGAATGCTATTCGAAAATGCCAACATCATAGAAGAGAAGATTCACCCAAATGATTGAGGTCACCGTAGGTAGGGTTTGTGAGCTTGAGTGTGCGGAAGCAGATGTCGTATAACGCTTCATTGTCGATGCAGAAAGTCTCATCCGTGTTCTCGACCAGCTGATGTACCGATAGTGTCGCATTGTATGGCTCGAGAACCACATCAGAGACCTTAACTCACGCCGCTTTAGAAACTATCCGAAACGAAATTCATTCGAACAGAAAAGCTCATTTCCAAGAAGGCCGGCACGATCGGAGGTGGTCATCTTCCCTTAAAAAATTTCGTTCCTTTACAGCCAAATCATGTTTTAAAAAACAGCAAACAAATGCATGAAGACGGATGGCATCGGAGAGTTTGGAATTAAGAATACACTTATGCACTGCCCTGCGCAGGATACTAACACGCTGCTTTACTTTCCACACCTCTTCGGACTAAGTGCTTCATGCTAATAAAATCCGACCGCGTCGTGAGCCGTATAGCACATCCGAAAAAGAGCAGTAGACGCACCTTAGGAGATGGGACAACGGAGAAAGAGCTCATTATTCTGTCTGGGTATTCTTCTCTGATCTTCGAAATGAGCAGTGTCCCCATTCCCGATCCCGTTCCTCCGCCGAGTGAGTGCGTCAACTGGAAACCCTGAAAACAACAGTCGTTTTCCACCACGACGAATGCAAAAAAAAACCCGAAAAAAATGCTCATAATCAAGCAGCTGCCCAACCCAACATAGGAGAATTTCAACGACGGTCATCCGAAACTATCTCCACCGTTACTGACGCTTTCACTCAAGTCCTTCACTTGCAGCCTTAACTTGAAAATTCCCGGAGAATCGACAGACATTTGGCATAATCTGGCATAAGGAACACGCTTCTCAATTTATCGACGAAAATACCCACCGCCGTATCCGCAATCTCCTTCCCACTCTCCCCCTCGCTCGAATGTTACAATCGGTTATGCGATGCGCATAATCATGTTTGCCCAAACTCTACCCTAACTCTTGCGCCCCGTCACGAGATCGCAGTCATAGTTTAAAAAAAAAAGGTTGCTTAGTGCGCATCGTATCCAGGAAGAAGACAAACTTGAAGGCAGTCGCAACCCTCGGCCTCCTTGCGAATAACGTCCAGCACGTTATCCACCAGCTCCGCGCCCTCTGTATAGTGTCCTTTGGCCCAGTTGTTGCCCGCCCCGCTTTGGCCGAACACGAAATTGTCGGGACGGAAGAGCTGACCGAAAGGACCCCCGCGAATTGAGTCCATGGTCCCCGGCTCCAGATCTACTAGAATGGCGCGCGGCACATACTTCCCGCCTGAAAAACACTCGCCCACATGTCTACAGTAAAGGAGCAACGATACATGCTGAAGAAAAAAATACAGGACAAAGAATAAGACGGATGAGAAGTTAGAGAAAACAAGCGTGGGAAAAGAATATCTGCACGAATCTGGTATTCCGAGCGCAAATTTATCGAAGTGTATTAAAACTGAACCACTGTGTTCTCTTCAATGGGAAGAAAATCACTACTACTATAACTACTTATCGGATAAACAATGTAATAGCTATTTAGCGCCCCAACGAAGATTAAAGACGGCAGCCAACGGAAACTGACCGCTGGCCTCGTTGTAGTAGACATTGATGCGCTCCAACTGGAGATCGGAGTCGCCCTTGTATGAGCCATCGGGTTGTATGCCGTGCTCATCCGAGATGACTTCCCAGAACTGAAATCGTCATTTCACTTCAGACTCGTTAGTTTCATGCCTTCAAATCTTCGTCTCATTACGCCCACTTATGCAGCATGCATAAGAACAACCTGCCCCCCAACGAAGATTAAAGACGGCAGCCAACGGAAACTGACCGCTGGCCTCGTTGTAGTAGACATTGATGCGCTCCAACTGGAGATCGGAGTCGCCCTTGTATGAGCCATCGGGTTGTATGCCGTGCTCATCCGAGATGACTTCCCAGAACTGAAATCGTCATTTCACTTCAGACTCGTTAGTTTCATGCCTTCAAATCTTCGTCTCATTACGCCCACTTATGCAGCATGCATAAGAACAACCTGCCCCCCAACGAAGATTAAAGACGGCAGCCAACGGAAACTGACCGCTGGCCTCGTTGTAGTAGACATTGATGCGCTCCAACTGGAGATCGGAGTCGCCCTTGTATGAGCCATCGGGTTGTATGCCGTGCTCATCCGAGATGACTTCCCAGAACTGAAATCGTCATTTCACTTCAGACTCGTTAGTTTCATGCCTTCAAATCTTCGTCTCATTACGCCCACTTATGCAGCATGCATAAGAACAACCTGCCCCCCAACGAAGATTAAAGACGGCAGCCAACGGAAACTGACCGCTGGCCTCGTTGTAGTAGACATTGATGCGCTCCAACTGGAGATCGGAGTCGCCCTTGTATGAGCCATCGGGTTGTATGCCGTGCTCATCCGAGATGACTTCCCAGAACTGAAATCGTCATTTCACTTCAGACTCGTTAGTTTCATGCCTTCAAATCTTCGTCTCATTACGCCCACTTATGCAGCATGCATAAGAACAACCTGCCCCCCAACGAAGATTAAAGACGGCAGCCAACGGAAACTGACCGCTGGCCTCGTTGTAGTAGACATTGATGCGCTCCAACTGGAGATCGGAGTCGCCCTTGTATGAGCCATCGGGTTGTATGCCGTGCTCATCCGAGATGACTTCCCAGAACTGAAATCGTCATTTCACTTCAGACTCGTTAGTTTCATGCCTTCAAATCTTCGTCTCATTACGCCCACTTATGCAGCATGCATAAGAACAACCTGCCCCCCAACGAAGATTAAAGACGGCAGCCAACGGAAACTGACCGCTGGCCTCGTTGTAGTAGACATTGATGCGCTCCAACTGGAGATCGGAGTCGCCCTTGTATGAGCCATCGGGTTGTATGCCGTGCTCATCCGAGATGACTTCCCAGAACTGAAATCGTCATTTCACTTCAGACTCGTTAGTTTCATGCCTTCAAATCTTCGTCTCATTACGCCCACTTATGCAGCATGCATAAGAACAACCTGCCCCCCAACGAAGATTAAAGACGGCAGCCAACGGAAACTGACCGCTGGCCTCGTTGTAGTAGACATTGATGCGCTCCAACTGGAGATCGGAGTCGCCCTTGTATGAGCCATCGGGTTGTATGCCGTGCTCATCCGAGATGACTTCCCAGAACTGAAATCGTCATTTCACTTCAGACTCGTTAGTTTCATGCCTTCAAATCTTCGTCTCATTACGCCCACTTATGCAGCATGCATAAGAACAACCTGCCCCCCAACGAAGATTAAAGACGGCAGCCAACGGAAACTGACCGCTGGCCTCGTTGTAGTAGACATTGATGCGCTCCAACTGGAGATCGGAGTCGCCCTTGTATGAGCCATCGGGTTGTATGCCGTGCTCATCCGAGATGACTTCCCAGAACTGAAATCGTCATTTCACTTCAGACTCGTTAGTTTCATGCCTTCAAATCTTCGTCTCATTACGCCCACTTATGCAGCATGCATAAGAACAACCTGCCCCCCAACGAAGATTAAAGACGGCAGCCAACGGAAACTGACCGCTGGCCTCGTTGTAGTAGACATTGATGCGCTCCAACTGGAGATCGGAGTCGCCCTTGTATGAGCCATCGGGTTGTATGCCGTGCTCATCCGAGATGACTTCCCAGAACTGAAATCGTCATTTCACTTCAGACTCGTTAGTTTCATGCCTTCAAATCTTCGTCTCATTACGCCCACTTATGCAGCATGCATAAGAACAACCTGCCCCCCAACGAAGATTAAAGACGGCAGCCAACGGAAACTGACCGCTGGCCTCGTTGTAGTAGACATTGATGCGCTCCAACTGGAGATCGGAGTCGCCCTTGTATGAGCCATCGGGTTGTATGCCGTGCTCATCCGAGATGACTTCCCAGAACTGAAATCGTCATTTCACTTCAGACTCGTTAGTTTCATGCCTTCAAATCTTCGTCTCATTACGCCCACTTATGCAGCATGCATAAGAACAACCTGCCCTGTTCCCATCTTGAGGACCTCAAACACCCAACCGCACGAGTAATTCCAACAACGATACAACCCCCTCTGTTGCATATGACATTAGAAACAGCTTAAATGACTTCATTACAACTGTTCCAACAATGCATATTCGAAAGACCTGTTACAACAAGTCTTTTCATGCTACTGCTGCAAGGCAAAAAGCAACGGAATTCACACGCTTTGCAAGCACTATTCTTCAGCGCGTTATACGTCACATGAGGGGTCCTCGCTGCAAAACATCGCCCACACCCGATGAGTCAGCTAGTACAACGTAACACGAAGAATCCAGAACACAAAACATACAGCTATTAAAAATTGTTAAAATTACGATTAAAGCAAGTCTTCAGGAGAATGTAAGAGTAATTTAAAATGCGGCGCCGGAATAACACTGCCACGCACAACATCCGCCGAAAAAAGCTGCAGTGACGAATGCGCTCGGTAGAACGGGACAACACGCCCTCAAAAACAGCGACAAACGTTCGTGAAAGAGTGAGTTCGTACTGACACTTTGTGCGCTCATCTTAGCGACAAGCCTTGTGAGCGAGGTGAAATGCATGGCACACAGCTAACACGCTAGTTCTGTCCCCAAAAAATTTTAAACCTATCCGCCCACGCACACACAAGCTACGATGTGCACATTCGTCGATGCCGGGGTTCACCCCTACTGTAATGGACGGACAAAAAGAGGCAAAATTCAACCGAACACAACGCTTCCAAACAATCATCTATTACATTATACATATATACATATATATATACATGTATATGTATATATATATATACTCGGATCTATAAGTATTCGTCTTGCAAATCCGAAAATAACATCATTACCTAGAGCTGTGCTTTATCAGCATCCGTACCCATATTAAACACGTATGAACTAACAAGTCGTAAAGTGTTTACAACAAACCTACCTTCGCTCCAATCTGGTTGCCGCACTGGCCCGCCTGAACATGCACGATCTCCCTCATTCCGCTCGCACGATGAATGAAGACCCGACTTCGCTAGATGTATCGAATCGAGGACAGTGATTCGACGAGTCCAAGAGCTCACACTGCACAAGGCAAGTATTCTTCGCTCTCCTGCGCTCTCCTTTAATATAGCACTCTCTTCAACGCGCCCGCTCCAAAATGCCTCGTACGGATCAATGCTTGGGAATAAAAACCGCGTCCCAAGGACGACGCCTCAACGCGCACAACAGCCAATCAGCGTATGCCATTTCAAAACGAGCGCTCTACGTGCAATAAGCGCACTTATCGTTGCAGAAAATGAATTTTTAAACCTTGGCGGGAATATTGACTTCCAACTGCATCACAATCCGCCTGCCCGTCCCTCACGCTACCCATCGCAATTTGCCCGAGCAGCGAAAAGTAAGGTCAGTATTCCCGCAGAGGTTTAGACGGCCTTGGTATGTGCGCAGAGGCATGGTAGTGTGATGTAATTAGAGACGTTATGAATAAAATTGATGGCCACTCGTCTTCTCTGTTTTTTTCTTTACAAATGAGCAGCAAAAATAGCTCTTTCGAGTATTAAAACATTCTCGCCTCAAAAAAAAGCAAACCTTTTGCCTCTTAAGACAGAAATAGGAAGGACTTTGTCCGAGGTGGAGTAAGATGTGAAGCTTAATCTTTTTATAGCGCACTATATGCCGTAATTGAAGAGCCATCAAACTCGCAATCAATCGCTGGGCACAAATGACCAGGCAAGTAAATCGTTTGCGAGGGGAAGAGGAGAGATGTGAGTGACCAGCCCAGATCAAATCATTTATCTGCATAAAAGAGAGAGTAATACTTCAACTACGACAGCAGCACAAAGTTACAACCTCAGGTAAGTAAAGCGTAAAAACGTTAAGCAAAATAAAGTGCTTATAAAACGATGAGAAACTGCACATAATGAAATGAACGCTGATACGAAGGATAATGAGCGTCGACTAAGCTCTGAACGTAGAATCTATTTTGGTTCATCCATCTGATCTTTTAGTGCCTTAATTAGCGAAGCCGTAGAAATGGTATCCATCACTCAATTTTGCTTGCTTGTTTCATTATTCGTTTCAGAAAAAAAAAAGCGCCTAACAAATTTTTTTTCAGCAATTTCGCCGCCTCGCCTCAGTCAACTCATCGCAAAAATGCTACACAAATCACATTTTCGATTCTACTCGTACTAAAAGTAATGAGTGATTAAAGACAGTTCAAAAACACGGATTTCATGCGTGGAACGCATCATACTTAGAAGCCTAGCGTTCAATGCCACACCTAAAAGTCGATACTAAATAAAGGTAATAATAGCTTGATCTCGATACTCTAGCCAAGATTCACTAACAGAATTCCATATCTTATATCTCTTTTCAATTAGCGCGTTGGTCTAATTTCGGTCTTGACAAAACCTCATGAGTGATGATCATGGGATGGGTCTTTTTTTGTGTTGTGAAATATCGCTCGATATTGGCGTTTTGCTTTTGGATTTCATTTTATCTTCCTCGGAATTCTTCACCTCACTCATACTCTCGGCCTTGCGGCTCGAATATATGGCTGGTGGTTTGAGAATAGTACGCATATACGAAGAAATGTTTTGTGCATTACTTACTTGCAGTGAAACCTTTAACGTATGTTGAAGTAGTTTTCGATATTCACAAGTGTTCATCGACACCACGTTATATGCACCGCTCTGATCAATAGAAAAAGGTTTTTATTGTTGAGTCTTTATTGTATTTGAAATTATGCTCTAAAGCAGCCGATCGGCTATATATTGTTTTCTTCGCCGACATTATTTTATAATCACCAAAAATCGCTGTGGGGTCGGATATTCATAAGAGGCAAGTTTCTGTTTTGCGGCGCATCGTAACTGACAACGTTACACTTGACCGCTTATGGTCACAACTGCTAAAATTGTCACCAGTTTTTGCAGTGTAGCGCTGGCTGCAAGACGCTAACTCAAAACAACCTGCATTTTAGAGAATCAGTTACCGTAAAAATCTACTTCATATAATCAGCTATCATTAAGCATATTTCATGTGTACCCGAACCTCGAGTTTCGTAAAATTCTGACGGGGACATGCAATCGAAAACGAAATATTTCTCG
>JPKZ01000811.1:55107-85675 GCA_000803305.1 Toxocara canis
CTTCTATATACCTCAAAAAAACTACCAAACACAACTTTTTGCTCAATGTTGAGGGGGGGTTCGCACGAAAATTCGCTTTGCATTTGTTTCAAACGCATTCGGTCCTCGAACGACTTCATCAGAACGTTAATGTTGACTTTGTTGCATGGAGAGTTTTTTTGTTTTACATGCAGCTAATTTTTCGACGACGTTTAACAAATTGTCTGGGGTTATTAGCAAATTTAGTTTGAGAAAACTAGCACATACTAATGGTTCGTCCTAGGTAGGGTGAAAAGTACCCACTCAGCTTTCAGCCAGTGTTGCGTTTCGCTTAGGCTGGGGATATCGTTTCTGCCTTGACGACGGGAGGGACTAGAGCCTGCCAAAAATTGGGAGATTTGCTTCCTTTAGTCATATTATTTCGGTACTTTTAATTATTTGTTTTAATACTTTCGAGCTTTTGGAGTGACGCTTCCTTCGCTGTATGAGACTGTTTAATTTTTGGCTTGCTTCGCTGGCATCAACGAAGAACTTGAATTCGGTTTGTTTGCGGTTCGATTCAAAATTTTTCAGCTCACTTCGCTCACAGACTTATGCATTGTTTTTGTGCGTGGTAAAAAGAGGAGGCGTTAATGTTCCGTTTTCCTGAGCGCAGAGTTTAAGCAAGTCGGCGAGAGATGCTGTAAAGCAGCTCTCTGCGTGCCACTCTAGCAGCGGAGGTATGAGAAACATGGAATACTGCATCGGGAGACATTGTTCTCTCGGTAGCGGTGGATATTGTCGCATGCTGTGTGGCGTTTTTCTTTTCTTGCACGGACGTTTATGAGAGCTCAACTGTGCTAGTGCCTTGATTGAGTATATAAACATTAAGAAATGAATTTCAGCTTTTCGTATCGCCGTTTCTCGCTTTCGGCGAGATCAAAAGTCGGCTTTTCAATGTGGTCATTCAAGAACAATTAGCGCCCAACTCCTAAAGCTAGCTGCTCCATCGTTTCCTGTCAGCATCCTCTTCCTACTTCACTGCTTCATCGCAGTTGTGCAGCGATGCATTCTCTCTTGCTCGCGGTGTTAATTCTTTCGGTTGCGCGATCGCATTCGATCTACTTTGCGCATCAGAGCATCGTTCGAGAAAACTATATGACACTTGCTGCCCATTTCACGGCCGACCAGCTGTACAAGGCGTTGCGCGCACAAGTCAACGAGTTGTTGGGTGTGCCGGTAATGCAGGTGAAATCTTGAAACGTTTACTTTCATCCCCAGTCATTAAATGGTGCGATGTGGTATCATCAGTGCTCAAATTCCTTAATTTGAAAAAAGCGCGATTGGTAACAAGGGAGTTTGGATTGAACTGGAATTGTTTGTAGTTCGTTTACTTGCATTTAAATCCACTTTCTTTGCAACGCTTCAAGTCTGGATGCAGCACTTTTGGTGAAAATCGCGACAAGTTTAAGGCTAGATCGATATTTTGTCGATAACTTGAACATCTCGGCACTGTTGTGAGGGAGACTTCAATGAAAACAAGTTGGCAGCAAACGAAACTGGGTTTCATGACGGGAAGTTCATCTCTTAAGTGGGTTATTTCCAGCTTCTCGAGATCTACTGCGGCGACTTATTGCTTTGAACTGCTTTTCAGTCAATCATCGACGGGTTATCGTTCAAAGAGAGCGCACTGAACGCTTCATTGGTGTACGAGGTGGCTCACCATCTGAATGCAGCTCTTCACAAGTATATCTCATTGCTGAACAGAACACGCGTTTATGCGGCGGCGAACCATCGTCGCGAAGCAGCCAACTTCAGAGTGTATAGGTCGATGGTCGAATGCTCAAGGATCAGTCCCACTCTTTTATGGTTGGTTTCTTGTTCGGGTATATATTAAGGCTGTACTGAAAAAGATTTCTTTGAAATCTGAAATGGAAATTTTTAAAATGACGCTCGGATTCCAGAACGCATCTAAAATTTCAAGATCGAGATCGAAATTTTAAAAGATAATACGATTCGGAGTTGTTGCTGCGGTGCAGTTCAATTATCATAATTAAAAATATGAAAAGAACGAACGGCAAACATCAATATGAAGACGGAAACGGATAATCAGAAGGAAGCTCAGGTAAGGTGGGCTGGTAGAATCGAGAATATCGTTATTACGTCTTTATACCAATCAGACCGAATCGTTGTCCACAAGTTTTTCTTGTTCGTTTTCGTTTCTGTGCCCTATTTTCGCATTTCAGGTCGATTTAAACTGGAAGTTATTTGGTTCATGTCTTGATTTTTTTTTTTTAAATATTGTGAACACATGCATGTTGATGCTGTCTATTACTGTTCATGTTATTTTTGATCTCTGCCAAGTTCAGTGAACGTTTTCGCTTTTTTGGATTGATTATGTTAGGCGTTTTTTAAATCGATGCCATCTCCGATTGTCTGTGATTTCGCAACTGCAGTCAACTAGGTTGGAGGTAACATTTTCAGAAGCCTTTTTTTTTGGCATCTTCGTGCCGTGAAACCCACAATTTGGTGACGATCTGAGCACCTCCATAGGCCGCTTCGTATTTCAAAGAAGCGTCCTGTTGATTTCGTCTTTTGAGAATCAAATGACGGTTTTGGTGAATGTAAGGAGTGTGATGTACATGGCGGAGCGTAGATCATCTGTTGAGGTGGTCAGTGATATCCGCAGCGGTCTGTTCTCTTCCACTTTATTGAGTGTGTTCATTTAAGGCATGCATCCACCCATTGCCTTTCCTCTACTCCCAATTCATACGCGCGTTTGGTTCGCCTTTGCGCCATAGCGCATACATCAGGCATAATTTAATGTGATTTGCAGTTATGAAGAACAGTTCGGTACACGTGTCAATCTGTCGAGTGCATGTAGTGTAATAAATCGCCACGCTGTTAACGTGCTGTACTATCCGGACAAGAACCTCATCAACGGTAAGTCCCCATTCCCTATCGTTTTCGTAATTGAACTTCACGTAGCTGTCGCTTTCTTTGCGCATCCATATTAAAATGCTCCCCTCGCTGTTCCTCTCACCAGCCCCCACCCAGCTCTTCCCACTCTTCTAAGTTTTTAGAAACCCAAACGCACTGCTTTTTTTTTCAAAATATGAATGTGCATTATGGGTTAGTGAGCTAGTATAGTATTGGGATGCGTTTTTCATCCTTCCTCTTATCGTCTTTTGTTGATTTTATTGCAGAAAGCCGTATTCTTACGTTAGTTACCAAATCGCGGGAATGAAATTGTTCACTAAAATGAACGTTTGATAAAATTAGCTTTTTGTTTTGTTTTTTTTTCTTGCGGAAGGTGCTGTTCGTTTCGTTTGTGACGCGTGAGAGTTAATGTTACTAAGCGCAAGACGACTGAAATACGAGCGTCAAAACTCTGCGGTCGAGCAGCCTTCATGTGTGGCGATGAACTATACAGCGCAAAGGTGCAGCATTCTTTCTTCAGGTGCGTCGAACGGACATGCATGCACTGTACACCGGTTTAAGGTCTGTTGTGAAAACAATGTTGTTGCATCCGATGCTTAAGAATTGCTTGGCTTCAGAAGAGGGTGGAGGGGTGAGGGCATCTAATCGTAGTTTTATGATATTCGCGAATTCTGTTATGTAAGATGCTGATATGTTTGCCGCGATAAGTAGGTATCGTATTTTCGCGTTTGAAGTCCTTTTGATAAGTTCATGTCGCAAATATGTTTTTTTTTTAAAGTTCTGCGAGTTTTATTGGCCTTCCGTCACGTGCTTATTCTGTTTAAATTTAGTGCTGCAGTCGAATGCACGCGACGGAGGGATTCGGTGGCAGTATATGATCGGAGTGCAAGGTACTCATGTGGAGTATCCAGCGCACATATTTCCCGTGCAAAAACGACGTCATTGGACGCCGTATTTATCGGCAGCATTGCCCTATAAAAAGAGAGTGATCATCCTCCTCGATTTGGGTATGTCTCCGATCCAAAAATGTTGTTTTCTCCAGATTTGGAGGGTGTGCTGATTCTGTCAATGACAGTGTGGTGCATTGAGAGAGAGAGAGAGAGAGAGAGTAGAAAGGGAAAGTTGAGTTATCTCTCTGTGAACATTGAGTAACAGCAAGCATGCCTCGTTCGAGCGCGTAGAGCTGCAACTGCGCACTCTCAAACAATGCGACGTTGTTATGGCTAACCTTCTTTTTTCGTTTGACAGTGACTGCAGACGTGTTTTTCTTTTCAGTTTAAGTCTGCGAATTATTTGTGCGATAACGTACATTAGTTTTTCAGATTTCAGCGGTACGCATACCTTATTATAGCATTCATTTCCGCCGTCATGTTGTGCACTTGTGCTATTAGGTTTCTGTGGTTGTTGCTTATCGCAGTAAATGTTATGCGAGTCGGCATTTTTTAATGCCTGAGGAAAATAGCCGTAAAACGAGGAAAGTGTTTATTAAAGTAGGATATAAGCGGAGCAGACGATTATTGAAATGTTACTAGGTTGCCTTATATTTGCAGGTACGATCCAGAATGAAATGCAACTTTTGAATTTAAAAAGCGTTGCAAAAATACTTATCGATGGTGCTACGCCTGACGACAGGTTTGTGAATTTGCATATGTTTTTTGAGGGGTTGAAAGAATGATACTTTGACGATAGTTTACCTTTCTGGTCCTTTCAGAATTTGCCGAGTCCTAAGGAGAGGAGAAAATAGGGCGAGACAACAAATGAATAAGCAGTTTGGAAGCGGCGTAATTTTCTCATCTATTCCAAATGAACATCATAATTTTGTGAACTAAACTCATCTTTCTAACGGGCAGCCAAAGTGGCGGGAATCAATTTTAGAATTGTAGCACTCGATGCGGATTGCGTTATGAAACAAGTTTATGGAAATTGTTTTGGTTGTGTCAGCCAGCCAGCAGTGGAGTTCAACCCGAGGGGAGGGGAGGACGAATGAGCTTGCGCAAAACTAAACTGCTCTGAGACTAATTATTGCTACAATCAGTCTGAGAACGAGGTGGGAGGGTTCATGCGATCACTCCATCCTTCTCCTCTATGTTTCTCATTTTGAACAATTATCTCCTGACTATTCCATTACTTATTATCGATCTTTGTTTTTCTGAAACTGTTCTTTGTTTTTTTTCGAATTCGGGAATTCAGATTGCAGAATGCGATCGCTTTAGACGGTCAGACTAACATGGTTTGCGAGGGTTTCGGCTAACTATGATATGGCGCCGAAATGGGCCTCAAATGCATCGAATCAAAATAATAAAAGTTTCTGTCCTAGTTTCTCATTCGTTTCAATTTATCCGTGATGCGGTAATTTCGAGTTGTTTTTTTTCAGGTACATGGTAATGTTAGCAACAGGATCGAATGTGAGCCGAGCATGCATGCAGAAAAATTTTATGGACTCGACGCAGGATCAACTCGCGTTATTAGTCGCAT
The DNA here is from genome assembly GCA_000803305.1 of Toxocara canis. NCBI lineage: Eukaryota > Metazoa > Nematoda > Chromadorea > Rhabditida > Toxocaridae > Toxocara > Toxocara canis. Next base: position 60,481 of record JPKZ01000811.1, read on the forward strand.
TTGTGGACGGCTTGAAGTTGACCACTGGCAAAGGCTATTCGCATACTCGCGCTGTGCAGAGCGCTTATAAACTTTTCGCAGAGGTTTGCTTACGGTTTTGTGAACGCATTCATGGGGGAACTTGGGGGACTTTGAGAAGCGTTCGTTTTTTTTATGGAGGCAGCAGTGGCATAATATGGAAATCCGGTAGTTGCCTGACTAGTGGTTGGGGAAGGAGAAGCGCCGTATATGGTAGCGTTCATGTGGGGAGCCGGGGGGGAGGGGGGAGGAGGAGCTGGGGAGGGTGAGAGGAAGAAGTCTGGGCTAACAGATCTTCGTAAAGTACTCGTACTGTCCTTGAATCCATCAGGGCGTTTAAAGGTAGGGAAAGAGGACTGCTCGTGACCACACTTTCTTTTTTTCTTCTCATATTCACCTTCCGTCTTTCCTTCCAACCGCTTTTCCGTTGGCCTTATACCTTACCATCCAAAAAAGCGTTACCGTTACTTGACGACCGAGCGGCAAGTTTCATAGTCTATAGTTATCATTGACTATGCTCAGCGAGAGGTATCGCGCTTTTTTACGACCAGCAGTAAGTAAATTTTGAAAAAGCATTGCTTGACATGAGAATGCTGATTATTTTTTATGCTTTGGGAAGGACGCTAGGCAGCAGGTCATTCAGTTCAATTTGACTTTTTTAGCGAAAACAACATGAAACGGTAATGAAATCTTTTATCAGTAATAACAGTAAGTTAGTTATTTCGCTCTAATGATATGACGGCGTCAAAAGGTTTACTTCTAGGAGGAGGCACATTGCCGGGAGGGTGGCATCAACGACGTATATCGCAACATCTTGCATTATGTGAGTCGGGGTGTCATGTCTGAGTTGAGTGAAGCGGCTTCAGTATTGGGCGCCGTGGCTGAGGTTATTATGCAGACCAACGTTCGAGTCAAAATCAACACTCTCGCACTTGTCCAAGGTTAGTTTTAGTGTTCATTTTGAAAATTATATTGTCGCTCTGCGACGTGGTACCTTTTAGTTGCACCTAAGAGTACGGAGGAACACGAGCGAGGTGAAGGCGAGGGGGGTGTATGGTGGAAGTGGGAAGGTGGAATGGATTTTAGGCATGCAAATGCTTCATTTAAAACAAGGTCTTAAATGGTTGTGCAATGCTTCTTGTGCTTATTTGCTGTTTTTTGACTTTTCTAAGAAAAATCTTGAATGTCTTCCGAGGCCTTCCCTACAAACAGATAGGTTATCGCTTGGCCTACTCGCATATATAAATCAGTCAAATGCCAGTCCGTATACCGTGCGCATGCTTACGTTTTGTAATTGTATCCAGAGAAAAAGTAAGCTTCAGGTGCCTGGTGATTAGATGAGCTTATCACTCATTTTTTAAAGGGTTTGGTTGCGAGTTTTATTCGAAGCTGTAACATTGAAAAATTTAGTTACTTGTGTAAACATGCTGCTTAGTTCAGAAAATTTCGAGTGGTTCTGAACGACGAATCCTCACATTTGAACGGAATAGTTCAGCCAGTCTTCACGTTCAAATTTTAAATTGTTTCGCTGAACGCAAGCACTTCTTCAGTTGCTTGCACTTGAATGAAATTTTTTTTCCAAATGTGGTGAGAAAGAGAACTGAGGATTTACCAGGGAAAGTGGCATTGCTAAAATGAGAAATGTAATTATGCACCGAAGGACATTTAATTAACTAAAGAATTGCGATCGTGATGATGAAACCAGTGAGCGGTCATCTCGAAAAATTAAATACATTTCGAGAAATTCAGAATCTTAAAAGGCAGATTGCTTAATCGTCTTCTTTCGTGTCACATTTTCCTGTAGGTGAGAAAGCGCCAGTGTTGTGGTCAACGGAATTCCTGAAGAATATTGCCGAGCAGAATTTTTCGAAGTATCGGCAGTCGTTTAACGAAAAAATAAAAATGGCTTTAGGCACAACGCGATTGTCTGCTCCAAGAGGCAAGGTGAGCGCTGAACTTTTATTCTGCTTTCTTAAAAATCTGTTTATAGACCAAGTAAGCTTTTTTAATCGCATTTTTCTTGGCTTCCATATATTCCTACATTTTAGGGGATAACTTTGAATCCAGCACATTCGATGCAAAGGAATGTACTGGAGCCATCTCTAGAATTGAGTTTTCCAGTTCTGAGACATCGCTTCCAGCCATCTACTCTCTCTTTGAGTTTTGTTTCCCTTCTTCCTTTCTGACTACCTGAATTCTTGCAATTTGTGAGGTGGAATTTTAGATGTTAAAGTAATCTGACAGTTCAATAAGGCTTCCCAGCAGCGCCTCCCATTGAGAGAATTCTGTGAATTTAAGAATTTTAGATGGTGGTGATAAACGAAAGTGAATTTACTTCGTTGAGTCTATCGCGAATGTTCGATTTATTATGGGACGAGTATGGCATAGGAAGGAATGCACAGGAGAGTGTCTACTGGTCCTATCCATTCCGAGAATATCAATCCACACTTGTTTCTATCTCAGCTCCTGTTTACAAGGGACAACACCTGGTTAGTTGTTCTTCTGCGCTTAGTTTTTTCCTCTTCGGTTTCATGGTTGGTCATCCACATGTATTTTTTTTCTTTATAGGTCCGATAAATTTAAGTTTGAGTTTGTTATTTTTTTGGATTCTGCTGTTGCTCAGTCCTTTATGGTCTTTCTTCTGTTTCCTCGCGTTTATCTTCAAAATTTCTGTCTCGATCTGTCGCATTTACAGTGTTGCCGAGTGAAATCAGGTTCTTCATGGCAGTGAAGATTTTTAATAATTGTAGCGGTGGAATGTGGTTCTGTAGAATGAGTGTACTTATACTGTACCCGAATAAGCTGTCCAGAATTTATGCAGAGACCATGCAGAATGCATTTTTTGGCATGGAAGGGTGGACGGCGAAGAAGGGGGGGGGGGGGGGGGGGGGGGGAGCAGTCGTCGAATTCTGCCTTCGGTTCCGGCAACCTTGATGCCAGCGTCGCGTCTTGTGCGAGTTTATGTGTGCTTAAGGTTATTGTTTTTGCAGACATCGGTTGTTGGTATGGATCTGAATTTGGAAGTAATTGCGGATGTAATCAAATACATGGATTTAGTTCTGATGGCCCCGCCGAAAGCGTGCTTGCGCATAATGATCTGCGATTTGCAAGGGTTCGTCCAGCTTTGATCGGATCCAAGCCAGTCTTCTGTTTTACAGTATTTAGTCACTTAGAAATCGGATGACTATGAAATTATTTTTCTTATTGGATCTTATAAAATCGTTTGATGTAGCTCAGACTCTGCTCCCATCTCCCAGATGTTCCGCGAAGATAGGTGTGTTGAAAAGAGGTCGAGCTGCAGCAGTTAGTCATTAAATACATGTAGATTAGTTGTATAGAATAACACTGAATATTGACACCTACAGTTACCATAAGGGCACGTGAAGACTACGTCTTCTTGTTAATCAGTAAAATTCGTAGCTAGTTTCTTAAAATCAAAGTAGTATTATCAGTTTTTGCTACTCAGTTTTTTTTTTTTTGTGAAGTGCTGAAATCCCAATAAGTACTGTTATTTTTGTCGACTCTTTCAGTCCTCGATTTCGGGGTAGTTTCCCAGTTTTCCCCAACTGAGCGTAAAAATGCCATTTGGAGCAAGATAGAGGCGTTTTATTTGTTAAGAGTTAATTTTTTTGAATAAAGCTGAGTATAATGATGAATGAAATTTCGTTTTAGGATCGTTCGGATATGTGGTACTTGAAAAGAAGTCAAACTAAGATCTTCGCTAACCACGAGCCTGCAAAATTGCTTTATATGAATTCGATTGGTCGTTTTAGACGCGTGATAGTGGACTCGAAATTGCGCAGCTCGCAACCGTGGCCCTTGCACATCGCGGATTTGGAGGCTTGGTCATCCGGCGATCGCTGGTTGAGTGAACATTTCGCATCGCGTGAACTCGATGAGGGAACTTTCGACCTTGAGAAGAAATACGCTGGCACCACGATCAAACTCAAGTATAGTTGGAAGAGGGTCGGCGTTCGTTGTTCTCAGTGCCTTTGTTACTTCATGCAGTTGCCTTGCTTAGCATGTTTTTGCCTGCACTGTATTAAGCTGAAGAGATTTGGGTCATATAGAATTCTTTCTTCTCCTCTCTCGCGGCACTCCCACATTCCTTCCTTCCCATCCCATTGCCCATTCTCGATTTTTTGCTAGCGACTGTTGAGTACTATGGGTGAATGTATGGCTTCAGAAAGGTATCAGACAGGTACTAGTTGCCATTTTCCGGTAGAAATTATGTAGATGAAGGTGGTGGGATCTCTACTGCACTCCCACTCTCCCCCTTTCCTTTCCATTGGAGGGTTGTGTGGGGATAATGAGAGTAACAGTTATTTGCAAAAAGTGTCTCAACAAGGTGGTGCTTCAATAAGTATTCCGCAAAAGTGGGTTGTAGGCACACAGGTATAACATAAGGGGAGAAGAGAAAGAGATGAAAGAATGGAAGAGAAGTGGTATAACCATTTTGAGGACTTTTTGAATGAGTGTTTTATCGTTGAATAAATAACGTCATTTGTAGTTGGAAAGCGCCCCACTGGTCGTTGTGCTAGCGTTGCGGGAGTCGGACGTCGAATTGAGAGTCGCACTGCTAGAGAAGAACACAAGACAGCAGTACGGCCTCGATAATTTAGCCTATCATCGTTTGGACATTCAGGCAATTTTCTCGTTCCTTTTCTCTCCTTATTTCTGTCGATCCTGCATGCATTGCAGCACTTTTTTTTGTTTGCGAAGCTAAACGGATTCTTCAAGATCGTGGAAAGGCTTGTTAGTTGCGTCACCTTCTCCCAGCAGTAGGGAGAGAGTTTTGTTCGGAACCTTCGAAGATTTTCATTTCGGCAAAGAAACTTAGATGTGAAAAAGTCACGTCGGCGAGTTCTTGCTGTCGGCGGGCAGGATTTTAAAGGAACGAAATTCAAAATAACTTTGTAAGTTGTAGCCCAAAGGGAGGAATAAATTTGAGAGAGAAGGTGGGGAGGAAATTCGTGGGGTAGGCGGTGGAGAAGAGGGGGAGGAAAGTAGCCCCGTCTCTGTCAGGGAGAAGTGAATTTGGGTTAGGAAATGCTTTGTGAGTTAACTGATTTCAAGGGTTTTATAACACATGATATTTTCAGTAGAAGTTGAAATTCGTTGACTTCCGGAACCATTTCATAGATATTTTATTCCTCACTTTGTCAATACAAATTTCGCAGTTTTACGCTTCCTCCTTTTTTCCACCTTTTCTCCGCCTCCCTCTTCCTGTGACCAAGGGTCTACATAAATAGTGTTACTGACCTAGAAAGCTTTACTCGTTGGTGAACAACTGTAAGCTGCTGCGACGTCGACAGCCTTGTAAGGGGAGTGGGGATGCTGACATTGATTGGTAGGGGCCGGTTATTTTACTAGAAGATTGGTTCTAGAAACTTTCATCTTCGTTTATTTCTCCTCCTTTAAGATTTTTTTTTTCAGAGAGACTCGTTTCTTCCGTACTGCGCTCATTTGGGGTCGTTGGCGAGTATGAAGCTGGGTGGAGTGTACTTGAGCCCAAGCTGTTTTACTGCTTCCTCAATTCAGCGGTCCCCATCTCCACAGTGGATCGCAAATTATTGGGTTTACTTAGGTGATGCTTGCTTCAAGTTTATTTTATGTGCGAAATGGACTTCTGCTTGCTTCAGAGCAAATGGAGGCTCGCTTCCAAAACAATATTGCACTCTCTCGATGAGTGCAATCCGAAAAGTTTGATGCAACAGAAGCGAAAGCAGCTCCCATTTAGTTTTTCTTTTCCTTCTATTTCGAAGTTACCGCTGTTATGTATGTTTATGGGTAAAAGGTTGAGGTAGAACTTTTCAGATATCTTGATGAGAAATCAGTGAAATGAGACTTTTTAGTACACAATGCTGCTACTCACATTTAGTAGACGAGTGAGACTTGTACGTTCATTATGCAGCGCTACGAATAGCTTATTTATACGTAGTCTTAGTTAAGGTGATCCTTTCGGCCTGATTCGGAATACCGGCATCCGGTCGGGCGTGCGCGAGCATGTGGGTGCTCTCTCAGCAATCATACCCTATTGGCGAGACAAAGCAGCACCCACCTCCAAGGAATACGTTATTCGAAGATACGTAGCCACATCAAGGGGCGTCATGATCACATACCCTGCGACCGTTATCCGGGACAATTACGATCCTGATCTGCACCCGTGGTTAGTTGTGCTTGATCCGCATACTAAATTATGTAGTAGTCTTAACGTGCTTTGCGCGTGTCAAGCGTTATTATAGCTGTATATAAAGACTAATTTGACAGTTTATGTGTGGAAGGACAGAAAACGAATATCTTCTCCCCTCTCGCCCTTCTTTTTGTATTTTCAGCGACTAGTGGGTTAGAGCTTCACGTTTCGAAACAGCCTATAAAAGTTATCCAGATTTGCACTAGGAAGGAATATCCGTATTTAAGTTATCCTTGCTTCCATTAGCATCTTTTTTCAATTTTAATCCTGCAGGTATACTCGAGCAATAAAGTTCCCAGGGCGAATAGTGCTGACTGGCCCGATCTTGGATGACGAAGTTGGGCAGGTTATCACCATCTCTACTGCTGTTTTCGAAGGTTCGCCTTTTTTTGTCCAATTGTCCATTTTTTCCACTTCCACGAAATCTTTATCACCTGAAAATGTGAGGTCACAGGTGGGCCCTGCTGTCTTGTTCTGCAAAGTTTTACTTAAGTGCCAAAAAAGATTCGAGTTCGGAGCATCATTTTGTTTGTTTTGTTAGATTCCCATTTATGCATTAGTACGATCACCTTGCTGGGTATGGGAAAGAGAGGTGGAATCGCTCTCCAGCACTTTTTTTTGCGGCGCAACTTACCTGAATCAACTATGGACGATTCGTCCGCCAGTCGGTCGCCCTTCTGCATACCATGGTCACGGTTTTTCCTTTGACGGCAGCCAAGATTCGAAACGATGCACTGGTATATGCACGCCCTATACAGAGTTGAGGGAGAAGTCCTGTGCATGGCAGTCTGACGCTTTGCCATTAAGCCATGCGATTGGATGAGGTTTTTGAGACATCGTTCTTTACGTACTCTGAATCTCATGTGCGCTGATGCGCAGTACTTTTTTAAATAAGAAATACTTACGAAAAAGCTGTAAAACAACCGTGTAATTGGGGCTTTCGCCGAAACGTTTATGCAATGCTGTTCCACGAAGAAATTCATGTGAGTGGAATGAAATATTAAGAGTGGAAATAAAAACAAATTAGTAACCAGTGTTATATGAGAATTTGAACCCTTGGAGTGGTCTTGCCATTTGAAAACTAGTGTGCTTGTTAAAGGGAATGGGAAAATTAGGAAACAGGAGAGGGAGGAATGTCCATTTGTAATTTTAGGCGTTAGCATGTGTAGGTGTGCTATTTTAGGTCAGGCGGGTAGTATGCATAACTCGAAGGAAGATCAAGTGTTCGCGGTGGTCGCAATGGACGTCCCCATCGGTTTCCTTGCAAGATTGCTAAGAGGCACACTGCCTGTATGCAAAGAGGTCAGTGCCAGTTCTTTAATTTCCTGATGTTCTCACAATTCTCTTTGTGACTCGCCCCTTTCATCGGCTTCTGACTACTCGCCAACAACCATCTTTCGTACTCACATATTATAGTTCCTTCTATTTATGAGCGCAAATCCAATCACTTACATAAGCTGCTCGATCTGCTGGCTACGAGATGTGGAAGAGAACATAATTTCAAGACATTTTTTACAGTCATTTTGATTGTTTTTCATTCCGCCTGGCGTGTTCTATTTTTTGTGTTCACCTTGGTGATTTTACAAACTGCAATCATCGATGCCCCTCCTTGACTAACTATATGTTTGCTGCTTGTAATCCTCGTTCCGCAGTGGTCTTCCACCGATCTTTCTACATAGCATAATCGCTATACGACTGAGCAGCACAATAATGAATAGTTCGGTGACAGCTAGCTTTGTAACTGCCGTAATCCGTGAATAGTGGCCTGTAGGAAAATGTTAGAGGCTGGCACTAACACCATAGCATCCAAGGAAGGTCAGCGATCGAAGAAGGGTATCATCAGGTTTCCGCGGTCCTCGCCAGTGTGTGTTGCTTCATACGATCTTGTCGCATTTCTCTAAGTGACAAAACGAAGTAACCTTATTGCTTCATCGTCTGTTTATAATCAGCTATAGCCGGTTTTAGCCGCAAACTGATCCACAGCCGAAAGCAGAAAATTTATTTGAAGGTTGGGGGGTAAGGCAATATTTTTTGTCGTATCTCTTAAATTAGGCTTTATGGATTATTTGCAGTCGCGCCGGTGTGTTTTATTCGACGATTTGGGTTACGTGGTAACGCGAGGCACTGAAGCAGGTGTGCGCGCGAAGGATGCACGTGCAGTGACGCGTAGTGCCAGCGCAGATGCAGTGGAAAAGTTCCACATGAGTCATCTCGAGCCGCAGTTGGCTACTCACCTCATTATGAATGCACCGTTCGTGACCAAGAAACAGTGTGCTCAGTGGGCCACAAGAACTGTCGAAAGATTCTTCCAGTTCAACGTCTCTTATTCAGATGCGCTGACGGTGAGAACTAATCTTGACTTGAACTTACCGTTGGAGAAGGAGGTACATTTCAGAAGCTTTTGCAGCTGATCTTAGTTCTTGTTTTTTTAGACTTCCTGTACACTGCTGATTAACGAGAACGAGTGAATTTCGGCTAAAGACGGATAAATTAGTAGCCGGCGAGCTAGTCGGTCGCATTTCGGAGAAGTAAGGGTATTCATCAGCACATATAATGTGTTGTTTGTTTGTGTCGACTGAGCCAAACGTGACACAGTTGAATAGTTCTTTCGGGTTGCAGGTGTCATGCGATGAAAATAGCTATGCGACACAGATGAAGCCAAAGAATTTGCGCGCAGAAGTGATTCCTGTCCCACAGTCAAACGTCTTTCTAGCACTCATCAATGAAAGCTGCTCACCGGTGCATCCAATCCAGGTTTATTTTATCCTTTTGATAATTATCAGCCTCTTCTGTTAGCTCTTTTTGTTTCTCGAATCTTTATGTTTCTTGAATTGTTTTGTCTTGTCCGTTTTCCTTTCAATTTTCTTTTTTTTTTCTAATATCTGTGCAGGTTTCCGGAATGGGGGGGGTATGGGTATGGGTAGCAGCGTCTGGATTTATTTAAAGCCTGGTTGGCTTGCACAAGGGAATAGGAAACTGCTAAAAAACGGTCTAAGACTTCTGCGGCCAAAATTGAGTGGTTGTAGTCATCGCTGATGCAAACATGCGATTTACCTTCATTTAACCGGTCGATTGTCTTGAAAAAGTTAACTCCTATTATGGGTCATCGGTTGTTGTTGTTGCAGGCGTTCTGTCCGTGCTCGGTAAGCGATCGTCGTTGCCTTTTGTGTTCTCGTTTCGACGACGCCGAATGCGAATGTCCATGCCAGTGTCCTATCGATGTCGGTAAACAATGTTCATCCGATTATTACTCACCAAACTCGTCTACAAATGCTCCGGTACAGCTTTCATCCCTCGTTTCGATTGCGACAGTGCTTTTGTTTTTAAGGCATCGCTTTAAGCGAACTTAGCGAAGGTGGGGTTCGGTGAAAGTGGTTTCATGTGCGCGCAGTTAAATATGTAGTTCAAAAAGACGACCAATTTGCGATCGCAGCGAAGGAAGGTGCGCTTTCACTGCGGATAATCCGGAGTCGAGGCCTCGAAAAACGCAGTTTTTCGATCGTAGGTTAGGGAGCAGCTATGTCGAGAACGAATAAACATAGCGAGGTCGAGTTTGCTTTGATGAAGTTAGGTTTTGGAACCTTATTAACTGAAATTTGCGGCAATAAGCGGCGATATCGCGAGCCCGTAAAGCGCGTCGCTGTATGAGCGCCTTTACCGCTCGGCTGTCCAATGCGCCGCCGCCCTGCTGCATGTGCCGCTTCTCTGCCAGGGGCCGTAAGTTCGTAAAAAGCCTGGCATGCTCCGTTTTTCTCATATGAGCGACGAAGACGCGAGGCCTCACTGCACTGGCAAAGTGCGCGCCTGTAGGCTCACCTCCACCACATGGCGGTCCAATTCGCCGCCCACACATGCCATGTGCCGGTTCCTTTGCAGAGAGTGGGAGGGGCGAGATACGGGCGAGTTGAGCGACTTGCGGTCAAATTGGAGGCCTTCGGTCTTGAAGAAGGTGCGAAATGAAAGCGTAGGATATGCGGGAAAGCGTCGTCGTACTTCTGTAGCTTGGTATTGGCCGCTGATTTTGACTCTTACATGACAGCGAAGTTTTTGATCATACAGAGGAATTCTTGCTTGCTATCTGTCTCCCCTCGTAATATTGTTGTTTGGCCTGCACTTCCCGGTTGTGCAGTAATTCCTAATTCCAGCTAAATTTATTCAGCTAAATTTTTTTGTCTAACTTGTTTTTTGCTGTTGTGTTTTTTGTGTTCATGCTCTACTGGTTACTCTTATGCCGCCTGTTTGCAGCCGCGAAATTAGTCACAGTTTGTCAACAATGTTCTCACCGGCTACTGCGACGGTTGCTGAGATTTGAATTTCATGTCCCGACCAACCATCCATCTTTGCCGTCCATCGAACTTTGCATTGCGCCACCGCCTCCTTGTGTAAGGCATTGTTGCAGGTGTTTGGGGTATCAGGCGAGCAGGCAGTCTTGCCAGCATCCATTGAGCAATGCTCTGATTCTGTGAGAATGGTACCGTTTACTGCCCGACTATCACAAAAAACAACGCTGCCAAATTGTGTTGATATCAGGTAAACCTGCTTATCAGTCAACTGTAAGTGGTGAGCCTTCCTGTCTGTAATTTAGAGGATATGTTTTAAAAACGGCTTCTGGGTTTCACGGAGAACTGAGATGTTGCGTTGAAAGCAGCTTCGTTGAGTCGTCAAAGGTTGCTCGTCGAAAGGTTATCAGAAAGTTGAAAAAGATATTTGCTTAACTGGACGAATGTTATCGGTTTTTAAAATAATGGTGTACGCAGGTGATCGAGAATCGCTGGTCCACAACTGGGAAGCGTCATTTTGCACAGGAAAGGACTCGCACTGACCTCTTTCGAAAGAGAAGGTTATGGCGAATAAGGGTTTAGTTGTTTATGTTGGAAGTGTGAGTTAAACAACCAGAAGTAATAAACGCAGGAAGGCAGTATGGGTGAGTTAAACAGCTAGAAGTGGTAACAAATGCAGGAAGGCATGGCTTATACTGCGTGAGAATACTGAGAGAGAATACAAAATTGAGGTGCGAAGAAAGCGACAGTCTGGAGAGCTGCTTAGGCGTGATTGGATGCCAGTGGTGTACGGTGGATGAGGACGGTAGCAGTCCGCTACAGAGCGCATTCTGCAGCCCCATTGACCAGTGTTATGCTGGTATCAAGGGGCGCCGAATAAGAAGTAAGGTCGCATGTTCTTTGTTTTCCCTGTCTTTTGCTTTTCTAGTCATTAATGAGTTCAGTGCCTCGTTTCCTTTCCATTTTCCCGGCTCGACTGCTTCTCAGCTCCTGGTTGCATCGGTTTGCAATCCCATTTTCTTCTTTTCCTCAGTCGAGCAAATTGCGGCCCCAATTTGAAAGCGTGCTGCGAATTGCGACTGTTCCATGCCTCCCAACTGAGGGCTAAGTGTAGCTGGAGGGTCGAGTGCAGCAGTAGACGACCGCCTTGGGCGCAGTCGACCTACTGGATTTTTATCAAGCATTCTCAAATCTTCGACCATGCGAAAAGAAGCTTGTACAGGTTCATGCTATTTACTTCGTGAAACTTAGCAGGTAAGAATCACCGATTCAGTGTTCCCAAGATTTCATGTGTTCTTTTCGGCACTAATTGACACTTAAAAACAATTTCTTGTTTCCTTTGGATAGGGGGTCACCCATAACTACTTAAGAGGTAATAAACTGAAAAAATAATTTTCGCAAAATCGTCAGGTCATTCGGCCTCATATATCCATGGCTGCTTATGGGTTCTTAGATGCTGGATTAAGTCCTTGTCCTAATTCTGGAGGGCAAAAGACGAGTTGTGTTGCTTGGAAGAGATCGTTATGTTGCTCAGGTTTCATGGATAGCTCATCTCAGCTGCAGAGTCAGTGGTCAATGGCTACGCCGGTTGGCCCGGTCGCGGCCGGTATTATGAGTGTCTTCTTAATAATGGTATGTTAAACAGTTACGACGTCCTAATTATTACTATTTCGTTGTTGTTATTCGCTTACAAGTTGTGTCCAACGCATTATTGATAATGCAAGTGTCCAACGCATTATTGATGTTCGTTATTTTAGTCAGTTTTTTACATCGTTCCTTTAAAAAAGGAACTTGAAAGCAAAGGTTCTATCGTATAGCTAGCTAGTTCATCGCATAAGCTGTTTGCGAATTAACGGATAAGCCATTCATAAATTAGGCTTTTTTTGCTCACTAGGACAACTCGTGCGCTCCGTGAAATAAGTGCAGTGCACACTTGCATGAATGATAAGCAGTAAAAAAGTGATAATGAAGATAATAGCTAAGATGAATTAAGTGGAAACATCTGCCATGTTATCTGAAAGTAATGTTTCGAGCAATGGGAATGAGTGAGAAATGTCTGGAATGTTGTGGTTGTAGAAGTGAGGGGAGAGAAATAGATTCTCTCTCAGAATTATCTCCAGAGAGACAAAGAAAGTGAGTAGCTCTTCATTGTTCCGTGTTCGTCCGTTGGAAAAGAGTTGGATTGGAATTTCATGTGTGATTTAGAATTTTATTCCTTTTACAGTTTCATATACTTTCCCACCTTTCTTACCGTCTGAATCTGGCTGAGACCGTATGAGGAAGTTTAAGGAGTCGTTCAGTCTCGTTTGCTGATAGTTATGGCTGTAAGGGAAGGAAGAAAGAGTGGGAAGAGTAAGTCAGTTTTCAGAGGTTTTGTCCAAAGTTCAAAGTAGGTTCAAGGTAGGTTCAAAGATTTGATCGTAAGTCAGTTTCTGAACGAGATGAATTAAAAACGTTCGATAGGAAGTTTTTGCAAGCGGGTCTGTTAAAAGGAGGGGAGGGGAGGAGGAGGGGATGGTAAATTTTATCAGTGAGGATGACGTAAAGAACAACCGTGAGCCTCTCTTCCATCTCTCGCTTCACCTGTCGTTATCCGTCTTTACTATAGTGATATTCGTATGATTGGTGTGTGCTCTTTATCAGAACCTTTTTCAGGTGATCGCAGTTTATTGCTACCGTAGTCAAGTAAATCGCCTTGTTGAAACACGCTCATTGACCGACTCATTCGGTGCGCCACTCTGCGCTCGCTCCACTGAGGATGAAGATTTTCAATTTGATCACGACGGATCTGCATCTTCTGATGGTACGATTTGTCTGTTTGTAACTGCTAAATGATCTTCTTAGAATAGCACTTTTAAGTGCATGGCAATCTCCAAAGCATTTCCACTATGCCTGCCGTTTTTTTCGTTTTTCTTCTATTCCTTTCTGTTCCCTCGTCCCATTCGGTGTAAGTGCTGCCATTCCTGATCGATTACAGACTCTGACCTTTTTGCGTTTCTCAGAATCTTACCATTCTTCGTTTTCAAGTTTCCAGTTTGTTAGTCAGCGACTAAAGCCGTTGAAAAGGCGCAGCAGTAGTAAATAGGCGCGTGTAAAGTCACTTAACTTCCACTTCTCCCACCCTTCTCTCTGTTTACCGACTTCACTGGTGCTCCTTATGTCGACGCGTGCTTCGCCGCATATTGCTGTTCCACTGTCAGCGATTTTAACGAGTATTGATGAAGGGGAGTGAATGTTGTTTCGTAATTGTTTCAGATAAGATGATGACGCTAATCCAGTTGGCATCGTTCGAGCGCACTTCCAATCCCCCGGCAACGGTGAGACCGCAATATCGAATGTCGCCTCGAACGGAGTCGAGCGACCACGGCTATTCTACTATGACAGACAGGATGGCAGGCGAAGAAAGTGAATGCGCAGCTAGCAGGTGGCAGCGGCTTTTTGTTGCCTTTCAGGGCGTAGCATCTTGCATGTGACAGATATTGCTTGTATGCATGGGCACCCATCCTCCCTTTTGCTCCCAGTGAGGAGAGGCAGCGGATCACAGGTAAACCAGGGTTTTTAAGCAGTAACTAACACTAGGCAGGTCGATGAGCACTGGACGGCGATGAATAATTTGGAAGTATTTCAAAGAGGATTGCTTGGAATGGAACGTTAGGGCCTTCGAGAGTTTAACTTGCGATTTATGAAGAGGCTCTTCCATGGTTTATTTTTGATGTTCAGGCGTTTCTAGGCCTAAAGATCCTGCTCCGCAAAGTTTCGGCCAACATTAGAGGAGTGCGGAAACTTATGACTGATGAAAATTGGTTCGTGATAGTGACTTGCATGAATTTTTGGAAGTCGCAAGAAGGTGGAGAAGAGGAGAAAATCCTATAGTGAAAATGAAAGACCGGAAAAAGGTTTTTTTTTACGAACTTATTAGCCAGTTAACAAGGTTTGGCGGAGGAGGGAAAGGGTGGGGAGAGCTATTGTAACAAATGTTTTACTTGTTCGGCATTTGCCTTTTCACGTTCTCTTCTTTTACTCTTTTATTAAACTTCTTAAAGCGTTGTTCTGTGCAGCTTTTTAACTTATGTGAACAATGTCCTTCGGACTGCATAATCGGTTGAAAATTTAGTGTGAACATATCACGGCAGACAGGCCGGACCGTCCTGACGACAATCTATGCGAACGAGGATGGCTGCTCGAGCGTGGTGACCACTGAAGCCGATGTGCATCAAATCCCGGTTGGCTTGCTTCTCGCCTCCTCATGATGGGAGAGCCGGCTATTTTGATGAAAGTGCTTCTGAACTGCTTCAGGCAGTAGCGCCACACTTCGGATCATCGAGGAGCGAGCCGAGTCGTTTCAGATCAGTAACTGTCCGAGTGGTCGATGCGCCGCGGGCAAGGAAACATTCAAAAGATGCGGGTTTGTGAGTTGCAGTTGTATAGGTGATTTATTCCGTGCACGCATTTCATAGCTGAGCTTAACATGCCCCCTTCCCCCACCACCCTCCTCATCGTTCACCATTCCTCACTTTTAATCCAGTCGCAAGCCGCAGGCGCCATTTGAAGCTGATTATTTCGCTCGAAAATAATAAAAAGCAAGTTGAAGAAAGGAAAAGAGACAGTGAAAAAAAGGAGAAATTCGAAAAAGAAGGAAAGTGAAGTTGCAACTGGACACACTTGAAGGTTGAGGTCACAGCTAAATCCGGGAATGAGAGGGTAAAGGGTGTTGATAAGCTCGTCTATGCGTCTGTCTAACTCACATCATGATGCTTGGCCTCTTTCTATGAGTATTTAGCGTTGATCGTTTAGCGTAGTTTTGGAACAGCATACGTTCTACAGCTGACTTAAGCCGTTCATTTCCGGAGTACGATGAGTGAAGATCTTTTACCCAGTCTTCCACCATTCGGCACGTTGATTGCGCGATAAACGAGCAGTGTGCCACGAAGTGCTCATTTCAGTTTCCATCCGCTCGACCGAAGATTTCACATGCAGATATTTAATGGTGTTGTTGCCAAACACCAATTGCACAATAATTATTCACAGTTATTCGACGTTTTATTTTTTATGTTGACATAAGGTGCTGAAACATGAAAGAAATATTTTTTCTTGCGCAAGTGCTGTTCGTCACCAACAAAATCACTACCGTTATCTTAGGAGGTGGCTAATTACGAGTGTTCGGTTGTTTTAGAAAGTGAATTCATTACTGTTTTATTTCTGTTTATTCATTAAGTTTCTGTTTCTTCGAGCTTTTTAAGAGCGTGACGTTATTATCACCAAATCTGATAATGATTTTTACTGATACGTTTCTGAAGATATCAGCATCGCCCGTCATCAACATCGAATGAGGTGGATTTTGGAATGGTCGATGTTGTGGGCGGTTGGAGTTATATGCGGATTCTTGAGAGCTGATATTTATTTTATTTAGCATGTAAATCTTTGTCCTCTTCCCTCTTCTGTCCAAGTGGAATATTTTTATTGTGCTCATTTTGTTTTTCTGCTTACATGCGTTCATCGTTCACAGTTCATACATGGGACCACCCCACCCCCCTCCATGCAGCAGATATCCACAAATTTAGAATTTTCACAAACTCGCAGGCAGTTCGGGGGTCATCACTTTCAAAGATTTGATAAAACAGTTGACTCTTGCATAAACGGGAGCCCTAATAAATCCGGTTTTGGAGGAGTGTTCCCCATGAGTATTCCGGTAGTGTGCTGTAATAGTTCGTATGAATTGGCGCTTCGAAACGAACTTGTTTTTGATACTTTGTTGAGTTGGCATTACGAAACGAATATAGTTTAGTAGCCATTTTGTTGCGCGAGACTCGTGTAATTATTTTTGCCTTGCCCGTACAGGTACCTCAGGGTTTTTTCACTGCTGCTTGATTGTTTTTTGTTGTTAATTTCTCTTGATGAGATTTTTTGCAAGTGGATGTGTGCAACTTTTCGCTTGGTGCCTCTTTAGCCTAGCCACGTTTTAGTTCATGATACGTGGGCTTTCATCTCCTTCTATTCTGCCCTTCTGTGACTTTACTTAGGGCATGGGCGTCGTATGACGCCATCTGACTTCTAATTAAAGAGTTGTGCTCCGGGGATGACCTGAAACATTGTATGTTTCATTTCAATATTTACAAAGTAATTTCTACTCCTTCAAAGTTTTCATATTAGAACGTGTGAACTAGTAAAGCGAATAGAAGAGCTATGGACTTGTAAAGAGGAACGACTCCATGAACCGGAATTTTTTTCTCGACTTGCTTTACTAGTAATTCTTTGTAGGCCAGATGGAAATCGTTGGAATAGTTGTTGTCAGCATTTAAAAAGTTTTGCGATTGAGTCCTCAGGAAATTTCCCTTAAAGAAAGTTTCTCCTCCTTATGCTATGCTCTTCCGGATTTAGGTAAATTGAAGATCTGCCTTCTTTGCCGGTTTTCTTAAAATGGTTCCGTACTTCATGCCCGATTTTATGGTAGCATTTCCAAGCACTCATATGTTATTCGTTCGTTTGTCTCTGCCAGGCAGCTTAACCGAAATCAGTCGTTTAAGAACCACTGCTCATTAACTTTGCCATTGTACAGTTTTCCGTCGTTCGGCCATTGACATTGCGATTAGTTTTCAGCTATTTTCAATAGTATAAATTGTTTCTTTTTTGTATAAGTGACAAATCGCAAATTGTAAAATACCGTACCAGGCGTTTCTCCAGCAAGTCGCATTTGTTCGGCGAAAGGTGGTACTTCTGTTTCATAAAAAGATGCTTCTTTTAATAAATGCTATCTCTTTTGTGGATGGAGCAGAAAGCATGCTCTTTTTTCCTTTATGGGTAGCACGTGCTACAAAGTTAGGGAGATGGCTAAGTTAAGCGAAAGTGCGGCAGTAAGCTAATGCTCGATGTGAAGGCATGGTGTAGCCGTTAAGAAGTGGATTTTTCAGCCGAATTTTGAAATTAGAGGCAACGAGGTACGAAAATAATGCCTAAGAGTTTAGGTATTTTACCTTTTGTACAAATGGTAGTAACTTGTAGAGTTCTTATTGTTCGGACCAGAGTGGCCGACTAGTACGAGCTATTTTATCTCTTGCTGTTATGGTTGGTGCATTGGGAAAGGGGAGTGTAATTTTAATCAAAAAATCCCAAGACAGCCACACTGTGCTGTAAAGTGGAGCAGTAGAGGTATAAGAGTTGAAGATTAGGTTTTTATTTTGTTGAATCGTTCAGCAGTGATCACGACCTGGCAGTTGCGAAACCTCTGTTAGGATCGAGCGCTGGGTCTCAGTCTACAACTAAGTGCATGCATGATAGATGCGGTCATTCTTGAAAGATGAGACTGCTATGGTGTTGACAGCAGTCCTTGCCCTCCTCCATGCCTCGTGGTTTATGGTTTCGCGAGGTGCTATAGGTGCATGGTCAGTCGACTAAAAAAAGTGGGACAGTTGATTTTCAGAACAGTTTAGGGTGCTTTTTGGCATCTGTTAAGGTGAGTTGAATTTTTTAACCACATGCAGGCACATTTAGCGAGCTCATTAAAATTGTCGATGAAAGCAGGGGTGATTGGCAGAATATAGTGGCTATCATGTGGAGTCGTTCAGACGATAACGACGGTGTGCAATTTGCAAGAACTGATTCCTTGATATGGGGTCTTGCATGTTCGAGGCGCCACGGACGGCTTTGAAACAAGAAGAGGAGAAGGGATTGAGGGGGTGTTTCTCTGCAATTCACAAAACGATATCAGCGTTCACCTTCACCTTCACCTCATGCTTGATGACAGTCAGGTTAGCCTTGTGATCAGAAGGAACGTGTAACCTAATGGTGAGTTGATCAGGGCGGTTGTCTTCATAGACGAGTCGAGCACTTAAGTGCGATGGCCACCTATATAGTCGACATTTTATCGTTCTCGCCATTATGCACAGATTTCTCGAGTGACATTTCATGGAAGAAGATCACTCTCAGATGGCATACCGTGTTGTACGATTTCAGTAGACGGGAGGGTTGCACGTGCCGTTTCTTTCCAGCGTGGCGGTTACGGTGTATAAACCGCAGTGGTTGTAAAGCTATGAGTCATACATTTCTCCCGCTATCGTTGACATGGAAATGTTGTCCGTGTTACAAGTTAGTGGTTTTTTCGCCCACACGTTAAAAGTTTGTTGTTGTCATGGCTTCGATCCACACCGAATATGGTTCCATCTTCAATCTTCATAGGTGTGTGTAAATTCGATATCGAAATGTAGTGATGAAAGTTTGAGGGTATTGGCTATGATCGGTAGAGGTGTTCTGTGCCCAAGCAAATCACCTGCATCACCAAGTAGTAGTAATGCTAATATTTTAACTAATATTTTACTGAGTAACTGTGAAGTAGGTGAGCAAACGCATGCGATTTCAGCAGGTGAAGCGAGTTTAGATACGCAAAACTTTTTTTATGGTGACAGGCACTTGCAAGGGAGTAGTATACGGATTTGTGGTTCGGTTTTTAAAGTACAGCAAACTTATTCAGCCACGATTCTGAACCTTTATGTGTCGTTTCATTTTTAGCGCTATGAGCGTACAGCATCAACATGATGCGTTCAATGTGCATTCACGATTTGAACATCACTCGCCGTTCGTGTCCGAACGGGAATATTATTTCTTATGTGAATGGTATAACGGTCTTTGTTGATCGGAATCGCATCTCGAAGGAATAGTTGTTAGTCGGCAATTGGCATCGATCAGCAAAGGACAGCCGCACTGCAAAATTGCAAAACATTTGGGTCAACCGTTTTGCGTCCTTTTTGTATGATCTATGCAGCCATTCTTTTTTTTGTGCACCATATTATGTTGCTCATATTGCACCATACGATTGGCAGTATGCATATGTTGCATTGACTCGGAAAGCACACATAAAAATGCATAAATGATCGTCTAAATATGAAGTCTCACCTAGTTTTGCTCAATTTAAACTATTTTTATGCTTTCATATGTGAACATTTTTTGTGGTTAAAAATATAGTCTAGTGATCACAGTGTTTTTGCAAATTACGCGAGTGAATAATGTAATAGACATTGTCGGCTATCAGTTGCATTCTAGTCGCTTATATAACGAACAAAATTTTGATCAACGCAATATCACCGATGAGCCATTGAGATTAATTTATTCGCCGCTAAAAAAAATCCGAATTAGAGCTAATCTCATTTTAAATGAATGTTTCGTTTTTTCTGTTGTCGATTATATTGCTTTATTAATAAATGATTGCTTAAACAAACTCATCAACTGTTTGGATGGGTCAGTTTTTCATAGCAAACAATCTTCCTTCCAATGAAACGGTCCTCAGACGTGCACACTTGGAATCAGTCGCCTTTCGTGTAGTTGTTTTCTTTGGAGTTTCTCAGTGTGTGATAATGCGAAAATTGTATCGTTGGAAGACACGTATGATGGCTATTGTTATTTTCTACATCAAAAAAAGAAAAATAAAGACCTGTTGGATGGTTTTTTGCTGGAGCAATGGGAAGTATGAGATGAGACGGTCGAGAATATCAGATGCCGAAATTCCCAGTGGTATTTTTTTCGACCACAATCGCTTCTGTTCGTTCAGAAGCGCATAAAACGCAGACGAAGATTTTATAAACTATTAGGAAAGAAGAACGAACTGTGAACAGTTTTTAAACTAAACAAAGGTGTGCGCACCAATCGTAGTCAAAACATTTGAAAACGAGAAGCGATAGTTATTTGATAAAGACAGTAGCGGAGAAACTCCGAAGCCAAACAACGCCGCTTTATTCATGTCAATCACATTTGCAGATAACGATACGGCCGAATGTCTAGCGATAGCTTGTCAGCTATTCTACCCTGCTTTACTTGGTATCTTTATTGCGTCCTATTAGTAAGTTCACTTTTCGTTAAGTTTTTGAAGGATCTAGTCCACGTTTTATCAACCAGCTGAGAGATGTTCTCAGGAGAGGTTTCTATGTGGGCATCGTTACAGCGAAAGCATAGATACCAAATGCGGCCTGTCTATGCGTATTGTGTGTCTGTATGTTATGAGATATTAGAAACAATAAATTTTGAAAATGTTTTTGATTAGTGACCTTTTTTGTCGCAAGCTTCTTAATTACGAGAGAACTGTATGCATTGATTTAAAACATCCGAATTACATTAAACTGGCTGTTGCGATTGCATATGCTAAATCTATTTCATTTAGTTTATAAATTTAAACGTTTATTTGAGGTACATGATGACGCACTTTTTTAAGATCTGATGAATTGAAAGAAGCAACAAGAGTGACTTTCAAAATTTTAGCATGTACAAAAGCTGCTCATATCTGTCCGTAACTTCTCTGCAAAGTTGCTGTCCGTGTTGAGGCGCTTGTCTCGGCGGGCATTACTCCGTCTCGAAGTAGGTTACAGCTGCTTTGATCTCTGTGTCAACGCATGCTCGCATACTACAGCACGGACACAGGAACTGCTTCAAAGTTTAGGTAGAGTTGCTTAATCGTCCCCCTACAGCACTGTCGTGACCCTAATTGATTTTTATTGCAGCGGTTAGTGACTATGAGAGTTGAAGATGGCTAACCCTGACTGGGTGGTGAGCAGTCATCGCCTAGGCACATGTGAGCACCCTGAGCTCGTTTGGTGAAGCAGCACACAAGCTGATGACCAGTAATGAAAGTGAATGCATCAGTGAAGATGGCAAAAACTTGGGGAAGCAGCGTTGATAAATGGCTAACTGTTTTATATATTAAGTATTTTTGGGTCACTCTTGTTGTTTGCTACTAGATGCTCAGAGGAGGAAAAGTTCTGTTTACAATAGGTAAAACAGTAATTAAAGAGAAGTATAAGTGAAGCTGAAAAGAAGCATGGTATTTTTCTTTCGCATTCGGGCAAGACCTTTTTCAGCAAATATAAGTTATCGTCAACAAACACGATTCTAAATACATAAGTAGTAGCTAAGTGGTTCCACGGTCGTTATGCGCATTCATCTCTCTGCAAATCGAACGTGAATGAGCAAACCGGCATATGTCGACCGACTCTTGCTTTCTGAAGTGGATCTGAGCTGTACGGCTCCTTACTTCGGAACCTCATTCAGAAGGAGCCCTTTAGGGCGTTGGAGTGTCATTGAGGCGTTCGAATGTGAGCTTCTGGGCGATTTATCCATTGCAGTGAGAGTTCAACTTCTTATTTTAGGTGGTCGAAAAGTTGATGGCATTTCATCTTGGCAACAACAGCTGAAACCGAGCGGTTCTGACCTCCAAGTCTTTTCTTACTGTTGTTCACTATTGTTTTTTACATACAACTAAAAGTGGCAAATCTTAGGCACTCAGAATCGTTTACTCAATTTCATAAACTAGGAAAACTTTCTCAGATATGAAGCATTATTTTCGCTTTGCTTTTTTTTTTTCGGTTTCAGTGAGTATCGCTTGTGACTGGTCAGTTCTGCTTTGCAGTTTGTCAATCATTTAAAAAAAGGCAGGTTCAGCGCTGACACCGTATGATTTCACAACCGTTATCTTTAACAGCTATAAAAACGGGGAAAAATAAATTACCCACTTCTCCAAAAAATGCGCATTTTATGAGCCAAAATCTTTCAATGAAATTTAGAGTACAGTCGATCAAAAAAGGGAATACTTCTTAGAGTGGTCGTTTTTGCGTTTTTGTAACCGACATTGGAAGAGCCGAAACGCCTTTTGCTTCGAAGTAATCGTTGTTTCGCTTAATCGAAAACTAGGCCTTCTGCTGAATGAGAATTATTGGAACGAGAGCAGCTTTGGCCTATGCAGCATTTTCAAATGTGTGATTTACGGAAGAATTATCGATCCCAGTGGCAGTGCGGAAAGTAACTTCGCATAATAACAGAAAGAAGGACTGATAAAGTTTCGGTAGTAAATAATTAGGAGAATTTAATTTTGTTTTTATATATCCTCTTCGAAAATGCAAGAGTTCCTGAAAAAATTAATAAAGACTGAAATTTTTCTCGCCAATCAACCCCAGTGAGGGAATGGGGTACATAACCTCCATCGTCTCTCATTTCGATACACCAATTTTGAGGACACGAGTGATTTTTAAAAAATACAACGATGTCCTCGATATGGGATAATTGTGTTCATGATGCTGCACCACCACAGCTCATCTCACTAGACTGAATGTCTCTGCACGGATATAATCGCTCGTTCACAGGGCTACACTTTTCACTAATCTTTTCTACTCGTACAGTTGCAGTAGCTGTGGGCTATACTCAGAATCACTCACATATTTATTTTCTTTTTTTTGTTCTTTGAAAATTGTTCGCACTTATTTATTGTTCCATTTAATGATACTTCTTGGGTTTTATTTTTTTAAATTTTCCTGCTCCAAAAGCTGAATCGAAAAAGCCGGAGGTAGTTGGCAGTTTAGCAGTCGGGTATATAAGTCGAAAATTTGTGTATGACTAAACCACACGAATTGGCGTACTATCGAGCGCCGTTGTATGCACTTATAGCGGGTTACCATAAAACGTATTCCATATCTGTATGTCTAGCTTCAGACAACCGAATGAATTCGAATCATCTTAGTCTTTGTACTCCCTTACTTACCTTGTGCTTCGCGATAACACTTCGTACCCAAATCATTTCAGCCATCAGAGCAAACACTGTTTCTCCTTTCCTCCTTCTCCCTTCTCTTCCCCTCCCCCGATCCCATACGATTTGAACCTTGTTGTGGTACAACCAGTCTTTCAGATTTTCTCTTCACCTCCGTTTATATGCTGGCTGACGAACGTGAGATAGAATGAATGTTTGAAATACAATACATCATTTTTGGCACATGCTAGAACTACCAGAAAACGTGACTCGAATTATGAGAAAATAGGCTTGGTGAAAATCTTGGACAAGAAGGCAGTGGAAATCTAGAAATATATTTCGACTTTGTACTCCCTCCTCAATTCCCCTCCCTTCCCCTCTGGAGGAAATTTCCATTACTAAGCACCGTCTTTAATGTTGGTGCAAGGATTCACTTCCGGAGACACCGTTTTCGCATAAAACCGTTTTGTTTCACCGCATGGAAGACTAAGGTGTGCTGTGTGAAGGCTTTTTTTGCGAAGGGCGGTTCGTGAACACCGCCCGGTTGCGCTTGCTTGCTTACCGCGATCGCGCATTGTACAATATCGTCACTGAGTATTGTCACAGTCAGCTTCGTCTCTGTTTTCGCCTCTCGATTCAACGTCATTCAAGCCGCAGATGCGGCGGTCCGTTAAAAGCATCCCACTATGTTGCGCTACTTGTTTGATTTTAATTTGCTTTATTTTGACCAAGCACTCATTCCTCACAAAAAGGGCTGTTTTCGTACAGTTTCCACTTGTTTTCTCATGCACTTCAAAACTTCTCTGATCTCGTAACTCGAGCGCTTTTCTACCGACTCCAACGTCTCGGCACTGATCTACCTACATGGTCGTGCGAAGTGGGCTGCACAGACTAACAGCGAAACTGAGGTGCAGTTTGAAACGGTTTCCTGTCCGGCAGATTCTGCCGAATTGATTCCGATTTGTTCCGCGTTATGATGATCTCAAAAAACGACATGTATGGATGATATAAAATATCATTTAATTATTTCGACTTCGTTCTGCTTATGCAGAAAAAATAATTTGTTAGAAATTTTTAACTCGAAAATAGCAAAATCTTATTTCCGTACAGCTTCTTCTACTCGGCTCGATGAGCTGTTCCTAAACCAATCAAACATCAAGCAAATACAGGGCTAATATGTGGGATAGTATGCGCTGGTATGGGTAATATTTGAATTAAATGTGGTGACCTCTGACAGTCAAAATTGTTCGATTCGATGAAGCACCGAAAATCAAAGTTCTATCTCGTTGGGTTATATTGTTCTGTCGAAGTTTTCATCAACATATCCTTCGATCACAGTGTGACAGTGCCTTTTAATTTATCGTTCTTTCGATTATTTCTATCCTGTACCATATTGTAATACTACAGGTGTCCGCAAGAACTTTCAGCAGAGAGACAGCTCAAAATTTTGATAAGCTGCCAAAAGCTGGAAGCTTCATTCTAAAAGCAGTTCTAGATCCCGAAATATTTATTTCTGGCTCTGATTTCTCAAAAACACACCCTGTCTTTCACTTTTCAAACTCTTTTTAAAGCTTGGATCCAATCAAAATAAAAAATTTATCTATCGTTAACGATTTATTTCCGTGCCTGTGCCTTTGGATCTTTTGTTGGTTGGCTTAAAATCAAGAGACTTCCATCTGAACGACCATAATTTGTCATTATTTTCGTCGAGTGCTGTTGTACCATACCCTACCACCATAAATTACCGTTGCTGTCGTTGACTGTTGTGTTATCTCCGCGTTAGTCCACCTCGCTCAAATATTAGTATACTTTGGAGCAGGTCCGTGGCCAGGACTGGCCATCGTGGAGAGAGGACGGAGGGAGGAGGAATCGAAAAGTTCAAGTGACCATAACTTGAGAACATAGCATCGCAGAAAAAAAAAGAGACTTATTTGAACGTTCCAGAGCAATCCTGACCTACTGCACGCACTCTCATTCAAAAAGTCGGGAAAAATATTTTCAAAGAATCGTTCGCTAGCGCCGGTCACAAAATGAGCGCCATGCGAGCGCCATTTTACCGGTGTCAGTCAAAATTACTCGAATACAGTGCACCACCTGAGTGCCCAGATCGTGCCCAGCACTTCAGCGAGGAGGCTTACCAATAATACGTGTCCATTGGTCTCGAGGGAGGGAGGGGGATTCCATAAGTCCCCGACAACCCGACCATGA
>JPKZ01000811.1:91198-101269 GCA_000803305.1 Toxocara canis
ATGCGTTTTTTCGTTGCGTTTTCAGTAATGTTCTAATAAAGAGTTGCTGACTGATTTTAAGTGTCCTGTCGAGCGGTCGAAAGTGGAGTGAGCATCGGGCTGTGTGAGAGCACTTCCTCCTCCGTCCACCCTCCTTCACTCTCATCTTAATGAAGGTCAAATTAATTTGGTTGGAATGAAACATGAGATTCTTAAATTCTCAAACAGTTGATAGCAGCGTTCGCAAATATGACTTTCAGAAAAGCGATGGTAACAATAACGTGCAGCCCTAAATTACTTGCGAAATTCTTGGAACGTGGGAATTTAAAGTGCCAAGGAGAACTGAAGAGGAACGGTGAGCTCAGAACTATTCCTGCTTTTCTTAATGTTCATCATTGGCGGTATAGCTTTTCAGATCCCGAAAATTGGCTATTCTCTACTGTATTAAATTCGTGGCATTTTTGTTTTGTTTTTTTAAATTTCACTGCGTTTCATTAAATTCAGGTTTTTCTTATTGTTTGCTTCCCACGTCCCTTCACTAACGAACTTTGGTTTTTTTTTGATATAAGAGTGAGCGCTGCCGAATTTTGCGTCAACACCGAAGCAATCTTGTGCATTTTTGACCCCGCACGAATAAGATTTGATGTGAAGATGAAACGTGAGGAGAAGATTTCCATAAAACGAACTTATCGAACTTTTCGAAACAATCAATCGTTTCATTCTGTAATATGAAACTGCAACGCTATTAGATTTTTTGTATAAGATATATATTCAGAATTTCAGAAATCATTTTATAAAATAGTTAAATTTCCACTTGAATTTTGACATGGAACATAATTCTGGGAAATCTGAAAAGTGCAATAGCCCATTCCCTATCTCTCCTGGTTTATAATATCGACAACTAAAGCAATCCGTTGACAAAGTATCAAGTAAACTAGCACGGTAAACATAGCTTCAAAATAAAATCAATGAATGCACATCAATTGGCCACTATAACGCTTTTCACTACGAAAGCAGATAGCTTCGCTCGTTTTTAATGAGCAGCGCTCCCACGGGCGAAATCGGCTTGTTTAATACGGTCATTTCAATATTTCGATTCGAACTCCTCAGCTGATAGTGGCCATAAATGTATTCGATGACAAATAGCGAAATAAAACGTCAGGAACTAATTGTTCTACCGTACAATATCGCTATTCTGCTCCTCTAACATTCTTTGTCTACAAAGTCTTTCATAGTAGTGCGTAAATGTTTTTTTTTGTGCAACCATTACTTAAACACTTTAATAAATTTTAAATTATGTTTGACAACCTTCTTGACCCGTTTAACGTTTGGGTATCGCAAATGGTAAATTAGACAATTTAGGGTAACAAGATCCAAAACAGTTTCAAAAACAAAATTGATTTTGAGATCAATATTTTGTTATTCATAGAAGCTGCTGCACTTAAGTTTATTTGTTTCATTATCTGCTCTACTGTTTTTTTTCAGTAGGGCAATATTATACGAATTATTAGCTTCACAGCGACCTACAATACCAATAGCGCGTTCAACCACCACATCATTACGTCTTACAAAATTCCATTTCCGTTCATTCCCCTAACACCATTCCATTTACTTGCGTAGTTTTTTTTTAGCGTGTATGAAATGATACAACTATGACCTAAATGGAAATTATAGCAATGCACGTCGAGCAATAAATACCGTAAGCAGTACCGCATAACGGAAACAAAAGCATTTTAACAAAGTTGCAAAGCAGCCCACTCAAATAAGTTCTGTAACGAAGTCGCAAAGGAGCCTAGTTAAATAAGTTCTGCTTTTTTGAGGGGACGCTGATAATTCGAGTTTTCATTTCTCCCAAAATTTCTGATAAATCTATAAGAATTCTAACAGATTAATTTTCGATCCGGACGCTCTATAAACTCTGATCTTCGTCAAGCAGCGAACAAACATATTGTATTGTAATTACAGAAGTGCTTGAAGTTTTTTCGCATTACACTTCTTGATCCTCGTAAACGTCGACCCAATCGTTATCAGTTAGTACGGAAAACCTGTCTGTGAACAGTTTCTTCTATTGCTTTCAGTTCATAGTAGTGCGTATTTGGAATGAACTTCCTTGTAGAATCGCTGAGAAGCAGAATCTTTCTGTGTTCATGAGTCACCTCGACTCATTTGACCTCCGAATAATCGCTCATCTAAATTATTGAGTTGCTTTTCACATTCGTTTGATTCGCTTATTTTATTATATTCAATGATTCTGCCTTTCCTACGTATACATGATTACTCTTCGCTATCATTCTTTTCCTTGCTATTCGTTGCTCATTACATTCGATTGTTTCTGTATATATGAGCAATTTATCTACACATGTACCTGCCTAACCTCATTTATGTTGGTGTCGTTTTGTTATATATTTCACTGCCTCGTGCAGTTTTCTTTATCAATGTGAATAAAGCCTATTCTTCTTCTTCATTCATACAATCGTCCACCGGCCTATGTATAGGAGGGCCGTCGAAGGAATAATTTTGCATGCTTTTGCGCTCTTGTTACTTGCAATGGACAATCGATTTTTGCATTTTCTTCATTGTACGATAATCCTCACAGATGAAAGCGACTTAAGTGGCATTAAATTCAGTTGACGATCGTATTGCTGCGATTATTAAAATCGTTTTTTTTTTGGTCCTAAGTACACTTTTCGATCGCAATTTTGATTTGAACGTTCACGAAACTTTCTATAGGTAAATATAGTTTGTTACAAATTGTCATAATGTATATTTGCTTCTTTCATCCACATCAGTTGTCTATTCCAACTTTTTCTAGCGATCATTTGTGCTTTGTCGCTCGATAAAGTTTTCGTCAAAATTTTATCTAGGAGTTTTTGATCTAATATTATATTAACGCTTTGAAATTTTCACTCATTATTACTTTATTAAGTTTTTTTGTCTCTTACTATTCATTCAACGGTAAAATTTTCGAAACGATGAAGCGAAATCGACTAAGCAATGTAGGGCTGAAGAAATGGTAAAACGATTGTAGCGCTTTATCTATATCGAATTGTATTACTTAAATTCTCCTCAACGCGTTCTCGTTTCAATAACTCTTTACGGCTATACAAATGTATGATATGCGAATATAGCAAATTCAGCTTAAAATTTTTGCATATATTTTCTTTTCAAAAAGGTATCGATTCGCTTATATGCACGCACACATTTCCTGCACTATGCCCTCCGTTTCAAGTGTCAATTGTTGATAATACGACGAAATTTACGACTTTTACATAGTTTTAGACAGTTAATTCATTAGCGAAATAGCTAATTGGAGCGTTTCGACCAGAAAGTTCTCTCTTGAATTGGATGAAAAGCGGAAGCAATTTATGCATAACGGCTTAAATAGCATCAACTAGTGCTTGTATTCGTCACTGGTAGAATCAAATGAACTTTCTTGCTGTTATGTATTTCTCTATTCTCTTTTTTTTCCAATCCCATCTTGGAGCATATTGTTCTCATTTGTTGTTTCAGTTGGTCCTATCCATTCCATCAACAAATAACCATTAGCGAATTATAAAGATGAGAGTGAGAGACGCTATATTCATCTTATTTTTTATCTTTTTGTTTCGTTTACTGTACTTTATGGCGGGCAGGAGGGAGCGGAAAGGATGGTAGTAAAAATCGAAAGTTTTTCTGAGAGGGAAACTCGCCAAGTGTAATTGAAAGTTTTTTGAGGAGCTGTCAGCGAACAACCAACACCTTAATGTATGTTTAAAGAGGATGTGTAGACGCGATTTTGTGACTGGTAAACTAACTCATTTATGAATGTGTGGTTCCAGTTCGATTCGCATACCACTTAATTTTGTGAGCATTCCGAAATGCATGCCTGGCATATGGAACCGTATCCGTGCGGAGATCGCCGCCTTCCACACCATATATTCCCACCGAAGATGCTAACGCCAGATCAACTTCATGCACTCACCGGAGTTGTCTACTACAAGGTTGGTTGTGTTTTCTCTTTGAGGCCAGTCTACGTGCCAAAAGATCTGCGTTCATTAATTTTTTTATTGGTGTCCATACTACCGGACACTTCCGCTACGTGTTCTCGGCGGAAAGCATCTCCCTGCAGCACGCTAAATGGAGCTACTTTGAACGCCCACTGCGGTCTATCTATCGAGGATCTCTTTAGGCATCACTCCTTTCTTTCAGTTTCAATCGGGCACAGGAGAATGCCCGATTACCTGCAGCGTTGTGGTATGAGAAAGTTCGGTTTTTTAGTTGTGAAACACAGAATGAATGGCCCATATGATCCTCTTTTGCGATAAAAATTTGCATTTTTTTTCCGGTCGGGAAGTGGTATTGGAAGCTCTGCGAGAGTTGGCATGAGGCCTAACTTATTTCAGCCAATGATGATAGACGAGGACGACCCTCAAAGAATTTTGTGACATTTCTCCGCCCTCTTACAAAACTTAGCGCTCATCAGTGGTGACGATAACCGCCCCGCTAGAGGTGCAATTCTAAATCTGCTTAGACAACTGTTCGGGGCTATGATTGGCCACAAAGGCGCAGAATGGATTAACCTTTTAAAATAACGGTATTTGTTCTGCTCACTCATATACTTAATTGTTTATTTACCCATTTATTGCAGGTCAAAATTTATCTGTTGCACAATGAGGAGTGTAATTTCAGGTTGACATTGACGATACAAATGCGCTGAAAAAGAGACTTTCAAAAGTGAAAGCGGACAGAAATGTTGTTTGCAGTGATATGTTCACAATAAACTCATCACTCAGTGACCTCGATATGAAGGTTTAACTTATGGTTACATGGAATCCATATTTTTACGAGTTCGTCGCTAGAAATTTAAATCGTAAAAATTATGAGCGAAAAGAGCAAGTTGATATGGTCAGAATTTCAGCGTTATTTTATTTGCAATAGTTCATGTACTACTATGCATCAAGGGGCTATTTCTTTTCTAGCTACATTGGGGTTAGGGAAGTACTAGGGCTCGCAGCAACTGTACGGCCCAGCAAAGGATGTCGTTGTCCAACTGTCTAACCAATTTGCTTTGTTGTCTCTCATGTGGAGGACTTGAAGATAATAAGAAAAACAGTTATATCAGTGTCTTCCATCAGGACCAGTATTACTATAGACCTGTGATAGCTAAAGGTTCACTACTAAGGTATGTCGAACCAAAACAAGTCATTTTTTTTGTTCAGTTGGTTTGTTCCGATGGAACAAACCAATGCAGTTGATTCATGGGGAAACTATGTAATTGAATGATGTTCAGTAGAGGCGTATAATTATCATGGTTCATCCCAGTTAAGAAAATATTTCAGTTGGAAGAACTATATGAGCCGGTGACAAGGGATGAGGATTCCGTGTACC
The DNA here is from genome assembly GCA_000803305.1 of Toxocara canis. NCBI lineage: Eukaryota > Metazoa > Nematoda > Chromadorea > Rhabditida > Toxocaridae > Toxocara > Toxocara canis. The sequence goes on from JPKZ01000811.1 coordinate 96,545, forward strand.
TCGTGATAGAAGGAAGTGCCTATTATGACGTTGAAAAAGAGGAGGACGAGTGGATCCGGATGAACGTTGAGAAAGGCGATCTTATTGTCATTCCCAAAGGGCTATCGCAACGATTCACGGTCACTCCAAAGGTCTTTTTTCTTCATTCTAAAAGATTTTTTTGCCCTTTAAACAAAATCCGAGAACATTAGCGTTCTAACCGAGGGCAATTATGTGACGGGCAAGTGATATAATTTTGCATTCACATATAGTTTCCAATTTGATTTATTAGCAAACTATGTCTTTAAAGCATGCGCCGCCATCCATATCAGAGAGACAGTAGCTGATATTTAGTAAAAATTGCGTGTACTCTTGTAACGTATGCATAACATCGTTGCATTGGTAAACGCAATTGATGAAGTGATGAATCGCTTTGTTATGTTTTGTGATAGATTGCAATCATTCACTGGGGTCAAAATTTTTTTTTTTTTTGCAAAGAACAAAACTCAGATTCATGAGTTGATTCATTGAGCACTACCAAAACTATTTGTTTATAGCCCAATAATTAAAACATCTGATGCAGAAAAAAGAAAACTGATGACTTGATAACTCCTCCTCCTCTTCCCCCTCTCTCCCCTCCACCAGGCGGCGAACTGACTTCCTAGGAATTCTTCGTCTTACAAGCGAACTTTCTTCAAATACCCTATTTCACTGAATGGCATCCCTTGCTCCCCCCCACCCCCAACCCCAAGGATATCAACCGTCCATAAACGCTTGCGACTTCAGTTTTGCTTAAGTTATTGAAGCTAATGAATGAGAAGTTTAATTTTCAGAACTATGTGCTCGTACAACGCTTCTTCCAAAGCGATCGCTCTAAGCCGCAAAGCGCCCAAGGATGAGGGATGCATTCAGAAAGAAATAACTGTCAAATGATTAGCCAAAATGTGCAGAACTATTTACGTATTTCACCAACTACGGGCGTATCTTCAAATAACTCATTATAACATACTTCTGAGTCCTCGAATTTCAGTCAGATAGAAATAATGTGAACTCGGTAATTTTCATTCGGCTTTGATTGGTCGAATCGTTTTTGAAAACTTGAAAAGCAAAGAAAGAGTTTCGATCAGAATTCGACTAATAAAACAACTGTGAAAAAGAAATCCATACGCACGTAGCTGTAGTATTTCCCTATTAGCACTGAGCTTTTCCCATGCTCTGTTTCTTTTTTCTTCCGTTTTGTAAACTTGTGTTTAACCTGGAAGCTCACATATGCAGAAGACCTCATTGCTAATAAACCACTATCGAACAAAACGAACTTTGTTCATAACCATGCAGTGCTTTTTTAACGGCTGCGGGAGATTCTTCAACAAAAAAAAATGCGTTGTCACTAAGAATTCGAGGACGCAGGACAAAATTATCATATCACAAATTGTGGAGGTGAGGTGTGTTGTAGTAGTGTCAGCAGCTTGAAGTCGCCAGTTAGGACTCGATTTCGGGTGAATGAGAATCGATAAGAGGATTTGAACAAACCTGGGCTATATGGGGCGGAAATATGGGAACAAATATATGAGGTTTGTAGGTACTTCATTATGAGAATTTAAAAAAAAATTGCAATGCGATGGACGTATTATCGTCGATTAGCTGACAGCTTTGAATAGTACCGCTGCACAACATCTGATGAGGACACGTTAGTACGTTTCAAAATGAGTTGTACAGTTGTTACGCTCGCTGATGGTCAAAGATTTTATCAAAGGTTGCTTACAGAAACATCTAAATATAATAAAAGTGCCTCGTCGATATGCATGAGTATTGGGAGCGCATATAATGGCGATCGATAGCTGTATAGTGATTAATCAATTTTTGTTGCTCAAATCATTGGATAGCAGTAGCTCTGTGGTCGAACTCCCACTTCGTACGCGGGAATACCTGGGTTCGATTCCCGGCTGCTTTCGCAACGGATCGCCAGCAGGCTGACCACCAGGCGTTACGAAACTGGTCAAAACAATCATGCGTGGGCATGGTTGTCAGCTGCATCGGTACGGGAATCGATGGAATTACAACTACTTTTGTATACCTTTTGCTCCACTCATAACTCAGCTCTTTCCAGCTGATGCCTATGCATTCGATATATATCAAATAAACTAGTGTGGTCAACTAATATGCAAATAGAACTCGGCCAAACATATAAATGAGACGTGCCCCAAATGGAAATGAAACTTGGCGAAACATAAATGTGAAAACCATTCTAGAAGCCGCCCATAATGTGCAAATTTTACAAAGAGAAGAAAAAAATTATGGATCTAGCCCGAATACGGTAGCGGGTTTCTGAAGTTTTTTAAAAAAAAAAAATAGTATCTTCGAATGCTCGATCACTGCAAATGATGCAGTAAAATTTGTGTATGTACACCGGATTTAGATGCCAATGAAACGTGACAAAAATAGGCATGGAAAGAAAAACCGAATGTTTTCCACTTTTACGGAAATTCAATAAAAATCTTGAACAATGAGATGACAATCTGCAAAAACAAATTAGACATCGATGCAGGATGAATGGCAATTACACCTCATTTCTTCAGGGTTTTAACAGCTCGTTTTCCCAAAAATTTCCGTTTTTCATCCTGAAATTCACGAACTGTTTTATGCATGCTGGTTTACAATGTTCTGCATCTTGCGACACCAAATTTTGGTGCGGAGCGATTGCAACTGAAGGCAATTATTTCATTCGCCTGTCTTTTCAGCGAAGTTGCTTTCCACGCATCATAACTCATGCAGAAATTTATGAAGCATATCCAATTTTTGTTTGAAAGTCCATACTACGTCATAAACTATGCTAAGTTCTGCTTGCTAATATGCAGCACTACAGTTTTCTGGTTTATGAGTTGAAACTAGCAGTTAAACATGCATACGTAACACCCGTTTATATGCACGCAAAGACATGACGGGCCAAGGGTATGATTTTGGTATGGCGAAAAGAACTTGCAGAACACTCATCGACGATCTTCAGTCGCTATAACACTTTCGATTTCGGCTTGTGACACTTGGTCTGATCGATATGCAAGTGAAGTTCTTGAATTGCGAATACTCTTTTCTAATAAATTATTAAGAATTCGTATTGTTGAAAGCTTATTTTAGCTTGAGCTCAATCTGTTTCAGTGAGCTTTATTCCCAAAATTACCTAACAGAATTCCCAATAGATGTAAAGTTAGCTTTTTTGCGTTACTCTCGTCGGTGATGTTAATTTTGGTTGAAATTTTGCATTCCTGACTGAATTTTCATAAACTAACGCATGAATTGCGAGCTTTAGCCTTGCAGTCGGTGGATGCATAGCTGCGAATACTCAGTAGCATAAGAGACCGCATGCCAAATGAAATCGACAGGTGAGGGCAGATGAGCGCAACAGAACATTTATATATGAATCGAAAATCTGTAAAAATCTGGAGGGATGCATTCCGCTCTACATTCACACCACCTTCTCCCTCTTCACCCCCTCTCTCCCCTCCTACCTCCTCTTCTTCCACCCTGCATTCCCTTCTTACAACTCCTTTAGAAACAGAATACAAAGCATTTTTTGGGCCGAAGACGCAAAAAGTAACTACTTTTCTGCCTGTAGATTCGATGATGCACAAGATGTACAGTTGCCCCACGTGTGAAACGGTCTCGTCGATGACGGGAATAACGTGTTAAGAAATGTAGAGGTACCGATGACGATTAATGACACCAATCTCATTGGTGCTTAAAAATTTATTAGCCTTTTCACGTGCGTATCGCTGTTGCGTTTCCGCTTGGTTGGTAACCGTGTCAACTGAGGATTGTCGCTTGTACCCGGTGGCGTCGGAGTGTTTAGCGTATTCTTCTCGATAAAGCCCCCCTCGGTATCCAATAGCTCCCTTGTAAGCATGATGAAAAAAATAGCCTTTTCTTCAACATAATCGACTCTCAAACTGAAAACGACGCTAAGCAAAGACTGAAAAAAACGACACTGTCTCCTCAATATAAATCTCATCTCGAATAAGTTCCCTCTATCCGTTGTTCTCCCTAGAAAGATGTACACTTCATATAACTCCAACCGTTTATTCCATGAAATGCTGTATATTGATCATTTTGACCTCATCCAACATCAGTTACGTTCCGTACCCGGAACGCAAATCCTTCTTCACAGTGCTATTTAGCGCATCATTTAGTCACGATTTATGACGTATTCTTAGCCACAACCATTTAGTATTCCGGTCGTATTTTTGTCGTAAAATTCGAAACAAACGTGCTCAACTATATAGATCACTGACTGCTCCCGATCGGGTATTGTTGTATGAAAGGTGCTTTATTGTTTATTGTAGGTCTTATGGGCAGGTGGTAATATGATGGTTGTGTTGTGTGCTTAGATGTGTTGCGAATAGGTGAATTGGTTGTAAGCTTGTAGAGCTAAGAGTTGAGAGGTGAGAGGTGAGCTATTTGCGTGTGTGCTTTGCGATTAACGCATAAACCCGCAATCAACGAACGTTCTGAACACAGCGAACTCGTCGCTGTACTCTTCCGCATTGTGATGTTCGTGTGCAGCGTTCTTATTTTTAAACGCTCTTGCACACATTACAATGTGCTGTAAGCTGTCCAACGCAAACTTCGAGGCCTGTATATTTCGGCGGTTCAGAAAAGGCATTTAATTTGAGTGGGACACTGATATCAAAAATGAAGGACCTGTGCAAAACTGCATCTTCAGAAGGAGTATTTTGAGGGGGGAGGGGAATGAGG
>JPKZ01000811.1:101304-129739 GCA_000803305.1 Toxocara canis
TGAGGGTGGGGGGAGGGGGAAGGGGAAGTGGCGAAAGGTGGTTAGATTCAATCGGTAACGGAATTTGAAGAGGTCTTGTATTCGGGTGCTGTAAACCCGATTAAAGCCGGAAAACCACCTGGAAAGAGCGAAAAGTTTTTCTGAACCAACTTAGATGGAACGCTAATCACAGAAGTTTTCAACTGTATTCGATCATATTATATCATTCTTCTAGTTTGCTTCGGTCGCCTAATTTGACAGCTTTTTTAAATGATTCAATCGTCTTAAGAATTTTCTTTGTTCAAAATTTTTTGGCTCACTTGGCTCATATCAGCTGGGAAGTTTTCACGTTGCCTTGAAGTTTTTTTTGGTTTCGCTTCGCTTGCATTACTTGAATACTTTTTCGGCCAACCGCTCACTTTGAAACGGAAAATTTCGCCGCATTTCACTTAGAACACTTTCAAAGTTTTCATCTCTTCGCTTGCTACAGTGCAAAACGTTCTGGCACTCGTCACTCTTCTCAGTATCAAGTTTTTCGGTCCGCTTCGCTTGTCGTATGCAAAATTTACTAGCTTATGCCACTTCAGAATTTCCCACTTTGCTTCGCTTGGTTCTAATCAAAAGGTTGATGTCGTTTCGCTAGCAAAACGAACATTTTCGACTCGCTTTCACTGCCCAATTATCAAACGTTAGCCTAGCTTGTTCCATTTCGCATAAAATTTTCCTACTCGCTGTGCTTTTACCACTTTATAGTTTCGCTTCAGATCCGTTCTTTCTAGTCATCTTGTTTTCATTGCGCTGGAAAACTTCCCATTTCGTGGTATTAAGAAGAAAAAATCAGTAAGGAAAATGCGAAACTACCCCCTATGAAGAGTGCTAAAATTTTTTAAAAACTTGTTGGTATTTCTCAAAGGTAGAGGTACGATAATTTTTGTGAGAAATTTCTTATATTCGATGTGTGCGATCGTTTTATGCGCCTTGCTGTGAAACGGTCAAATACGCTTCTACTACTGCAGGTTCCTCGAAGTTTTCAATTTTTGGCACCCACTGACGAAGATCGCAATTTTATTGTAGGCAGAGGAGGAGAGGGGAGGGGCACGGAGAGCGGAAGGAAAGTGCTGTGTCTATGAGGAATGGTTGAACCTTCCCCTTGAAAAATTTTCTGCATATGTTTATGCTGCTGTACACATATTGCGCGTGTGCCCAAACGAAAATTTATTACGGAAGACGAACGTTGAGAATTTCTTGACTACGAATGCGCATAACACAGATATTTCGGATGCTAACCAGTCAACAGCGTTGTTCGCTAAATGAACGAGACACATTGCGGCAAGGTGTGCATTTTGTAAGGGCAACATATAGATAAGCAAAAAGTATGCTAATTTTGAGCAGAGCAATGATTCTTAATTAAAAGTGCTATTTATCATATGTATCTATTATGTTGCTCACCAAAAATGCGCTAAACAACTTTCCGTTTCAATGCGAGCGGTGCCCACGTTTGGAGTGCAAAGTAGTGCAACGCTTTCAAAAAGGACAATCAAAATCGTAAATCAGCAAGATGGAAGTCGTTTCCATATTCAACTTTTATTAGGTCCTTTAACTGAAGATGCGCGAAAAGCTGAAACGTTTAGCAATTTTTGCATTTAAAAAATTATTCTTATTTATATAAAAAGTGTAATTTAAATTTCGGAAGTCTTATGCAGTGGAATTTCTACAGCGGAAAGTAGTACCTCTTTCTTACGAAACATAACAATGCATAAAGTAAAATTTTGGGATTTATGAGTCACTCGGGTGGTCTCTAGGTCATCGACTAAACCGTTCAACGAGTTTCACTTATCGTCTGGATTGTGGCAGAAGCGTTCCAGCACCTGGTGGCGTAATGCCGATCAGTTATTCTCGTCGATCGCTTTAGCTGATCGATGTTTTCCGTTCCACTCATCAGTGACACCTTCACAAATCTGCACCTATCTTGCTCTCTTGCTTTCATAATTTTTTAAAAATTTTGAATCGTAATTTTCAAAACAAATTATATTTGCCTATTGAAGTGGTAAAGCATGGCCAAGTAGAGAGAGAGAGAGAGAGAGAGAGAGAGAGAGAGAGGGAGAGGGAGAGAGAGAGTTGATGCACCCATGCATGTAACCGTCCGCTGAAGTGGTTGATAATTGTAATCGTGTGAGCTTTAGTGTAGCCCGTACGAAGTTGTTGTTGCCGTTGTATGGCGTTTATTGTTTTCAAACACACGACTATGTTGTAACTATTGCATTCAGTGACAAAAAAAATTATATGAACGACGCGGTGCGCGCAGAATATTTAATATACCGTATTGACCCGAATAAAACCCAGTGACTGCGAATTTTACAGCTTCCTAGAGGAGGAGGGTTAATAGATGTGGCGGTTGTGTCAAAAGTGGCTTATTTTTCTAGCCTTCACTAAGCGATATTTTTTAGCTTTGAGGTACATTGTATCCCGTAGTATTTTTTGATAACAGCGAGAGGAGGTTTTATATATTTTTATATCAAAATCGACGGAGTTGTTTTTTGCCAACGAGATTTCAACCAATTCCTTTTTTTGGCTTTTCCCGAGAAGCAACTGTTAATTATGATAGTATGAAAGTTTTGGTTGCTATGGCCAGTTCAGCAGATCGACTAAGTCGAAATATTATCTTATAACTCACTGTATTCTTCATAGAGGATGTGTTTCTCTTGTCTATAACATTGCGCTATCGTTTCATCACAGATGCCCACTACATGAGCTGCGTGGCGATTGAGAAGTTATGCTTCAGGCTTTTCATTACGTAGCATTGCGTGGATGAGAATAACGGCGGATGGTGCGTCAATCAACGTCTTAGACAAATTCTGCTTGATGCGATGAATAATGGTTGTAGAAATGAGTAGCACACGATGGTGAGGTTGATTATCGTAGCTGTTGGTGTTTTTAAAGCTTGTTTTTTTGTTTTCGTTTTTGTAAAATCTCTATTTCGTCAAACAAATTAGAATGGTCTGAACATAAAGACCAAACCAATGGAAAGGAATAAAGCATATGATCACGGCGATGGGAAACAGATACCAATTGAACATGAGTGTATGGGTTTTTTACGATGTAGAAAAGCATTAGGCGACTTGTGAACGCAAAAATGTTTTCAGTTTTTTTGTTTTTTTTTCTTCAGAAGGAAAGTAGTTTGCTATATGGACTTATTATTCTCATTAATGAATAATAGAGAATGACTTCAATTATATGACTAAACAAAAATCTGTCGTACGCAAAATAAAGTACGTCTTCAAAAAAAGCGCTTAGAGAATTTCTGTTTCAACGACGGACATGCGTATGTTTGAAGCGTGCAAGTGGTTCTCATAATGGTCAATAGTGGAACAAATCAATTAAATGAAATGTAGTACTTTTGATGGATACTGTAAAGTGAGTAAAATTAAGATTGATTGTGTAAATGTGAGTAAAGGCGATATGCTAATGATTTGACGAATCATTCGATATGTTAGTTTGCGATTGGATTGATGATGAATGGGGAGATGAAGAATGTGGAGGCGTTGAAGCAGATAATAACGGATGACTATTAGGCAGCACTTCTTTACGCCATTGAACGGTAAACAAAGCGCAAAACGTCAAACCAGTATTTTCTGATTTGAACGTGGAAAAAATATGGAAAAATAGTATTTTTCTTGAAGCTTGAAATCACAAAGATAGCCTCACGATGCGTCAAAAGTAGTTTTTTCTAAAATATTCGAACACAGTCAGACAAACGATGGTCACTCGAGCCGCATGCAATCTCCCACTCATTGGCCGCTTCAGAAGTGATTCGAAAGATATTTCTGAGGCAGCGTGCTGCATTACTGACGTGGTGGGTCACTTGCATTTAGCTAAGCTGTTCGCTACCTTTACACAGTCAGCTATAATCATTGTACCCTAACTAGGCAAGACATTATACTGCATTGCAAGCAGTGTGCTTTTGATGAAAAGGAATTCGGCGACTCACTGAGATCGACTGATCGTTTTGTCGGCACATGCAACGAACCCTGTTCTGGAACATTATGAAGTGCCAGTTTTGGCGAGGAGTGAGTTCGCAACTTGTCTTCATTCAGGTGATTCATTTGTTTCAGTGCACCGCGTATTTTCTGGAGTGATGCAACATTACGCAACTTTTCGCGCAAACACCACATGTTAAGCTGCAGCACTTCACTTTAGCTAAGTGCGATTCGCATGAAAAGTATCGTCAATGATTGAAGTGTACCACACATATAGCGTTTCTTGAAAAGAAGGCATAGAGAGAGGAGGGGGGGGGGGGGGGGGAAGGAGCGGCTAGCACGACTCAAGGGCTTGGTGTTTTTATAGCTTGCTTGGTTACGCACGTTTTTATGGATGCGATCATCTTCGTTTGAGCGTATTGCGTTTAATATTTCGACCTTAAGCTAGCATGCTGCAATAGGACGGTTTTTAGCGGGATCGGTAGGAAAATCGGAAATTAATTTACCAAGACAGCTGCGACGGGAAATTCAAGTAGCAGAATCCCTGTAGCACGCTCAAGCTTAAGAATAAAGGGCGAAGAGGAGATGCATGAGATGGTTTGGCGTTAAGTTCTAGCGCATGCATCCTGTATCGTTAAAGTGAGGCTTGAATCGCTCCCTTTCTTCGGAGCATGAGCATGAAATTTGAAATTCAGACCCCGGTTGATGGGAACAACATAATGCAGTACCGTCAGAGTGCTGCTAACGTATGAAGTATGCCTACTTTGTACTCACAGGTCTTGAGGTGGTTTATATCGTAAGGTTGTTGTGCGATAGTTCGAATTACGTGGTTTTGAACAGCCTTCAGAAGGTTGCTGCGGGATGTGGGGGAGAAATATGGAAGACTTACGAGCGGGAATATCTTTATTGCAAGGAGTAATGACTTTGATAGAAAGGAGAGGGAGAAAATGATCTACCATTCCGTTTTCCCTTTTTTTGAGGAAAACACCATCCGCAGCTAAGCTTACTGGCCTCATAAGTCTGGATTGTTGAAGCTGGATTCCTTGAAACATTTTATTTCTATCGAAACGCTCAGATGGTTAAAATCACTTGATTACGTGGTCATATTTGCTCAAGGATTACTTGTTTTATGACCGAATTACTCTCGAAGCAATGTAGTTTGCTGTGGTACTGATCAGGATATCAAGCGTCCAGAAAATTGGCGCACTGCAACCCTTCCGATGAGGTCGTACGGCAGAAGGAAACTGCAGAATAAAGATGAGGTGTTGCATGATTCACCTAAAACGCGTAATGGGTTTTGGGGCGTCTGGGAATGGCAAGATTACGATTGAACTTTTCAAGCGAACCCCTTTTTTTTCCTCACACCGACTGAATAACAAATCTCGACAGTTTTTTTTTCTCAGTCTTCTCTAAAAATCGATTTGATGGTTGATGTTTCACTGCGAAACTTGCCAATTTCTTTGCGTTCTTGTTTTTTCCTCTCTCTCTCCCCCCTTCCCCCCTTTCTCTCTTTCTAAACATTTTCTTGCGAACGTGCAACATTCCACAAATATTTCGTTGTTTAGTCGCTAATATCAAGTCTGTGTTTTGTTGGCTAAAAAGTTATTATTGTTGATGTTAGCGAAAAGTTGACAAGTTGAACATGTTGGAACGAAATCGATTTTTCTACTTCATTTTGATAAGCAAGAAACGACTTCAAACAACACAGAGGATAGGAACAATGAGACAGAAAATGGGGACGAGGGAGGATGAGAAGAAGATTTGATTGTTGGCAGAAGTGACATTCACTGATCACCGCTTCATCGATGCTAAAAATAATGAGCTAGCTGATACTCACGAAAGAAGCGTGTAATAAAGAATTCAATGATTGTCAGTGTGAAAGGAGCGATAGGCGTTTCAGAGTGCTTGGTATTACGTTTTTTTTTTAAAGCGCAGAAGTTTGCTGTTGAGAACGCTCTAGATAACTTCATTTGAGATAACGCTTTAGATAATCTTACTTTAGTGGCGCTCAAATTGGATCTGAGTAACTTAGCTGTAGTTAAAGAAAATGTATGCTCGGGTACTATTTGCGTTAGCTCTTGCCATGGAAATATGAGTGCGGTATCGACACATTGCACACATTTATTCACCGTTTCAATCACTAACAACCTAAATTGGCTTGAACGCTTTCGACATCATTCATTTGATCGCTAGGATTTTGTTACACATCGTTCGGCATCTATTCACTTATGCATTTCGTATTTTTCATATATTGGTCACAGCCTTGCTTAATGCTCAATGCTCGTAAGCGTAAGTGCCTCGAACTGAAGGGAATGCTCATTGTTGCTTTCTGAATTTTTGCTTTCATCGAACTTTCAGTTTCATTTTAGCTCGATCGCACATTTTTCTACTGAATATGACGAATGAGGAAAACAGTCAGGCTGATTTTCTCTGCGCTTTTTTTTTTCTAATAACATTCCATTACTGTCGAAATAACGATTTTTCTAAAATCTTTAGCTCAACGAATGATGCACACTTTTCCGGACTTGCAAATTTCCTCCAATTTTTGACGTTGAACGTCTTCGTAAATTTTGCTAAATTCCAGAAATAAATTATTGTTGATAGCAAAAATGAGCCGAAATATTCGGCTGCTTAAACCTTAAAACAATAAATAATATATATGACAGAATGAATAATTTATGGGTCAAATTAGTTACAGTTTTAACACGTATAGAGATCGCCAAAAGTCACCGTTTCGATTTAGCTTGATTCCTTATGCTCATGATCATTTACGATTCTCTTCGAAGGACATTCGCACGCTCATGCAGTTGATGAAAATAATTAAGACTCTCTAAATTGGTACCAAATAATCCCAAATATAAAAGTTTTACTGAACTCACAAGATCGAAGCATGTTACGATAGTATTACATACACACTGTCAAAAGTTTTCTGATGGAAATTTGAGTGCCATCATCATCGAAACATATGAGATTTATGCACTCTGGGCACAAAGCAGCAGCTGCTTATGACTTAGCTCACGTTTCACGAAATACTATAACAGCATTTTTGCACAGTTGACGCTTATCGGTTGCTAGTTGTTTCTCCCAAAAAAAAACGTCATATGATACTTTCTATGGTACAGGGATCGAAAATCATATTTTTGTCCGAAACATTAAAAGTCCTCGAAAAAGGAATGGATAAGTTAAAGCTGTAAAGTAAGCTATGAAGCGTTGAAAATGGAACACGTTAAACAGCCTTGCAAAATATTGTTTTTTTTTTCAAGAACAAGCTTTAAAACGCTTCAGGCTGTGGACATGACATGGACGTGACTTTTTATGATTTTACATGCCAAGATCCGATCGATTTTAGAAAAAAACTCTTAAAAAGCGATATGCGAGGCAGACATTATCATGATTGTTGAGCAGAGGAGATACTTAACAAAATATGGTGGGTTTTTGTGTGCATCCGAAGCGATGATCAAATACTGTGGAAAACAATCTGGGGCTCTGTTTACGAATTTTACGCTTTAGCGAAAAATTGCTGTTTTTCATCGACCACTCTTAAAACGTCCATAATTTCACATTTGGATGTGGTGAAACGCTTTGTAGAGCAATGTAGACATAAACCGGACACCGATTTCGGCTTTTTAGATTGTTTGCTAAGAGGGTAAATCTCATTGAACCGTTGCATATTTAAAGGCTGCATAGCCAGAAGAACTGAATCAAAGATGGACCGATCGAAATTTTTCTGGCGAACTTCGCCTCACATGCCATAGATGCAGTATGCCAATGCTGGCTAATCGTCGACTTTTTAGGGTTCAGATACAATGTCCGATATGGGTACACGTTGATGAGCACAAACATTAGGAGCAGCAAAAAAAGAGAGCATCAAAAATACGTAACAAGTAGTATCACGTTAATTAATTATTTCGTCATATGCCGTATATGTTTTTTTGACTGTTAATTGAAATGAATCGTAATTGCATAAGTGGAAATTGCCTCGAAATTATGCGCCAAATTATGCGTTGTCGCAAATTGTCATGGTGCGTTTGGGTTCTTCGATGGTTTTTTACATATATACTGTGTGGTAGGTGTTATCTGATGAGTCCACTCGTACATGAAATTTGATGTGTATAGGAGGATATAATATGGGGAAGTTCAGGTACGCCTAAATTGCAAGGAACCATGAGTTTTAAGTACTACTTCTGTAGTGTGATTCGATTGACTTAATCGGGGTATTATCTTATTGCCGCGAACCAGTTGCCTAGGCGAGGTTATATGTTTTTTTGTGGGCGCGAAGAAACCATTTCGACGATATGGCCCAAAATGAATGGATTCCTCGGTAGCATGCTTTGGATTTCCATATAGGATGGAAGAATCGTTGGTGTTGATAGCCAGCGGTGTCTTTGTATTGATATTCTAAGCGGACAATATTTAGGCTTCGTTCGAAAACTATGAGCTCGAAGTGATGGCTGCATGGTTTCTGAGGTACTTCGTAGGCGTCTCGTATGACTGGCTCAGTTGTCCAATGAAAAGGAAAATATACTACTATTACCCTCAATTGGCGTAAAGTAAAACGCAGATATACGCAGACTTTTATACGCTTCTTAAAGGAGAATCCGTATCGTCCTAACCGATTGGCCGATCAAATTACGCAAATTTCTTTCTTCGTAGCGTTTTCATGTTCATGTGTTCTTCAGCGTGCGAAACGAATTCGTTCTTATGTCGTTTGCTGTTATTGGCGTGATACCATCGAGGATCGAGAAAAGGGAATTCGGCAACTGATGTGACTACGATGACGATCAGCTATTCAGGACAATTCCTGAAGCTGCTCTTCAGATGGAAGGGTTCCCTTTGGAAGGCCATCTGGTGGCAACTTCTACTCTTTCTGACCATTTATTACGCTATCAACGCTGTTTACAGGTAATCAATTCTACTCGTCTAAGAAAATTTCCGCATTTTTCTCTTATAGCTTCAGTGGTGAGCTGAATTTAAAAAAAAAACGAACAAACAAACGAACCTTGTGAAGCGAGCAGGCTCAACGTTGTTGACATTGTGAACCTTCGTAAACGTTCAGTTCGGTTCGTGAAAGAGGAATTACTTGATTGTGAAATCGATCCCCTTTACCCTCGTTGACGTTCGTTTCGGGCCGGCCAACTCACCGTCAGTTGAAGTGTCTGCAAGAACATTGTTGTGTGATTTAGCGGTAGGTGATAGTTTTGAATATGACGCAGTAGTATTTTGCATGTATTTTGCTAGAGGCGCTTTGTAAAGATTAATTTGAATATATACCTCCTATGTCATTGACAGTTAGTATTCAATCGGGTAGCGTGAATGTCTGCATTAGTGAAATTATTTTTAAAAGTGCGTGTATGATGCAAAATTTCGTCATCGAATGCCATCTATATCGAATACCATAGAAACGGCCACCAACGATTTGGTTATAGGGACAAACAGTTGGGTGATTGCATTTTTCTCTCATTGAAATAGCGGATTCGTTAAGTCGAAATTTCATAATGCATACTTCGCCGTAATTAATTTCAAAAGCAAATTTCAAAGTTACGCATTGAATCGTTTCTTTGAGAAAACCAAAAAGTTATTACCGTGATATGCGATTTCGATAAGTTTGTGCTGAATGGATAACGATAGAATTGTGTGGGGAAAAATCCGACGGAATTTTATTTTACTTTCGCAAATAGATCGTCTGATTCAGACGGTGAAGTTGAAAGATCACTGTTGATCAAATTCATGTTGCCATCTTTGAGGAACTATATGTAATATGCTTGCGTGAAAAAATCCTTGCAAAGTTAGCAGTCAAACAATCAAAGCATGCATCAACATCTCACTCCACTTCACCTAAACAGATAGTCTTTTGTGCGACACTGTGCGTTATGTTTTTTGCTCCTCTCCTCTCCGAGTGCGACTTTATTTTTGCGAATTTATCCGGTACAATGTTCAGAGTCAAAGGGCTTAGCCAAAAGTAGTACTGATTGCAAAACATCTCTGTTAGATATTATAAGTGAACGATGATGTGAGGTTGGTAGTGTGCAGGTACGCAATGACAGCTTCGCAGCAGGCGTTGTTCCTGAAATATATAACACTGTTCAATGAGTGGACTCATGAGATTCCACTCACCTTTCTGCTCGGTTTCTATGTGGCGATGATTGTACGCAGATGGTGGGAACAGTGTCAGCTAATCAGTTGGCCTGACAATTTACTCTTCAACGTTTCGGCACTCATACGCGGTGTTGATGTGAGTTCTTGGTTTTTGCTTCGGGAAAATCATTTTCCAAATTTCCTCTTCAAAAGCCAACTGAAAGTTGGTTTTGCTTTGTCGCTATTTTTTTTACCACTTTTACAAGTAATAGTAATTGCAGCTATATTTAATGCCACTTTTGGTATTTTTTTTACTGCTGTTGCAATCGCTAACCATAGTGTCACTTGCTAATCAGTTACTGTTGTTGCGTACTTTGATGGCTGCTGCCATTACTGTCGATTGCCTCGTTACTGTAGGGTAGCTTGCCGTTGATGCTAGTAGTTAGTGTTGTTAGTACCACGAATACTCAGTGTCCTATTTTGGTATCACTGTAATAGCATTGATTGCTATCCTGTGTACTGCGAACAGTGCTAATTACTACTAGTAGTTGTTCTGCTTACTGCGATTCTCGTGTGATGACGAGAGGAGGAGATCACCAATCGTCCACTCCCTACCCCGTTGAGTAAAGCCCTATAGCGGAGGAGAGGGGGGCGGAGGGGGAGGGGGTGTGGAAGGTGGCGAAGGAGATTCTAGCCCTAATTCTTTTTGAAAAGTTGGGGACGGTCGTCGCCATGTTTCTTGTTATGGTGCATAAGTTTAGCATCCTTAGTGACATGTTTTATTGGAAACTGTGAACTGAACTGTATTTGTTCGCATGGTCACGTTGTATTTAAGTCATTCATAGAATTTTGAAGTATTAGTGGATTTCATTTCTTTAGAATTTTTAAATTCAAAAAGTTACGGAATCGATAGGATGCCTTAACCGGGGGAACGAATAGTCGAATTTCAGCCAGAATCACGTATTATAAGGCGTACGATCGCAAGATATGCGTTATTGTCTGCTGTGTTGGCCTGGAGAAGTATTTCGCTGCGTGTACTCAAACGATACCCCACTGACGAACATCTCGTTCAGAGTGGATTGTTAACACGCGACGAGGAAAAAATGCTCAACGCTATTCGTGTAGAAATCGATCCTCATCAGGTAAAGAATCTGAAGCCAAACTGTCCCAGTGGTTGGGTAGGAAGTGGTGGAATATGCAGCTGAAGTAGTTGTTAAGGTTTAAGGGATGTCGAATGATTCCATACGCCTATGTTCACAACACGCGCATTGATGAACAACACGCATATCTTGCGTATTGCTCCCCAATGCGTGCATACATTACGATGGATGCATAACAATGTGTTCAACGTGAATACTTTATTATGCCTTGCATGGTGGCGGCACCTGGTAGGGTTCGAACTCCCAAGTTTAATCATGAAAAGCTCTAGGGACTTGCAGGAGTTTCTCTTGAGATTGTATGGCGAGCTGTTTGTTGCGTTTATCAAATGTACCCCAAGGGAATTCTGCGTACCGTTTTTTTTCCAAATCTCCTGTTTATCCCAGAAAGTTTATTCGTCGAAATTCCAGTTCAGGTATGACTTGTCTAAGGATATTGTCATATTTTAATTTTTGTTTTAAAAATTTTGAATTTGCAACCCCACTTTTTTACAGAGATCGTAAACTGTTTCATCGTGGATTTCCACCACTGGTCTCAAACTATTCAAAATTGTGGTCAGTTTAGGGCATGTAAAAATTTTAAAAAAAAAGATTCCCTGTCACTAGCACTTGGTAATGGTTGAAAAAAATAACGGAAAAGGCGAGGCCGTCCATAAATGTCATTTTCCTTCTAGTGCGTTTCGCATCGTTCAAGAGATTTTTTATGGAACTGAGTGACTAAAGTAGGTGCGACGATATTTAGGCAATGCGTTTACGTCTCAGGGTAGTAGTTTATTAGAGGAGCGTAATAGATAGCAAAAACCATGTCCCACTGCTCTCACTCCTCTGAAAATATCCGAGAAACAAATACAGCGAAGCGTTGAAATAAGTGCACCTATTCAAGAAATGGTTCGTGCCTTTAAACTGGATCCAAACGATGGTGGTTCGTTGCTTCGAGAAAGGTACTCTAACGCACACCAACGAGATGCGTGTGATTCTCGATTCGTTGGAGAAGTATCGGCAGGGCTTCTTTCAACTTTTCATTTATGACTGGATTACGATACCGCTTGTCTACACGCAGGTGAGGGGTTTGAAAGGCCCTACCACCTCAAGTAGCTATAAAATTTTGCAGCTTTTTTGGGTAGCGAAGTGGAAGTGGATATTTCGTGTAGGGCCATTATTTTAGGTAATAGGGTATTTGATGCGCTTATTTTGACTTATAGTCCTTCTTGTTCGCATCCTTTCAGCTTTAGACATTCCATCTGGTTTATCATTCTCGCTGTTTGGACAAGTCGGATTTAGTAGTGTAAGGAAGTAAATAGTTGATTACTGTACAGAAAAAGCATCATACGACTCATAGAGCAGCTCATCGGTGAAAGGGACATTAGAGAAAGTGATCGTATTCAATTCAAAATGAGTTCCATCATGAATATAAAATTTTACAGCATCCATGAATCGAACCACTGCAAAAAGAAGACAAAGAGCTATCCTGCCAGTCAGTTTGATTCACGTGTCAGGCAGGCAACCTTTCGCAAATTGTTTCTTGGCAAAAGTTGTGGGAGCTAGATTTCGACAAGTGTTTGCGGAGCCGTCTCCTCATTCTGTCCCAAATTGGCGGGCTTTGCGGAACCGCCCTTTCATGTTACTCTGATATCGCAACTTTCAGAGACAAAATGCATCAACAGCTAGAAAGTCATAAGAGCTGAGAAAAACTCTCTCTACTCGTAATGGTTTTCTTCGAATTTCTCCTAAAATTCACGATCTATGCGAATTCGGCACCCTTGGGTTGCAAAAGTATATTGAAGATGTCGGAATTCGAGGTAATCATCCTCCCATTTGGATATAGCCGGGAAATTTATCCACATCATCGTTCGCAAGCTTTTTTTTCGCACACGATTTCCTGCTTTATCCGCTGTAAAGCAGGATATGAATCGACTCAGTTTGCGAGTACTTTGGGTACTCAATCCTAGGTCTTCCCGCATACGAAGCGAGAGCTCTATTGCTGAGCTACTGCCCGCTCCTGAAAACAAATACGGTAGGTAAAGTTGGAGCAAGATACAAGGCAGAACTTGCATGTTGAAATTTTTTTCAACTGCTTGAATCGCATCGCATTAACGCATGCGATGATAGCGATAATGAGAACGTTAATGTTCCAAATTCTGGGTTTACTTTTTGCACAATATTGGCTATTTGTGCCAAGAGACAGGTATGGCGATATTATCGGAAAACATAAAAAGTTCATTTGCTAATGATGAAAACAATTCGCAAGAATAGTGCAACCATTATGAAATCCGGAGTTGACAAATTGTCGTATTTTCCTCTCCGATGATTATTGGAGCGATATTGCTCTTCAAGCTTGGCGTATCGTTTCTCTCCATTCCATGCAACTTTTATCTAAATATGCCGTTTAGCTGATATCAGGTGTGTATAATTCATCTGATTCTTATCGGATAATTTTTAGCTGCTGTTCTTAACGTTCTTATAGGTTGCTTCAATATCTGTTTATGGATACTTTATTTTCGCTTTGATTGGAAGGCAGTTTCCTGGTATGAACGAACGCCAAGAAATTATCGATATGTACGTTTGTTCATCCTTATTATTTCCTTTCGTAGGTGTTCATGTTGAATTTAGATTTTAGCAAGCTTGGGTTAGATTCGGCTAAAACAAATTTCATATGGCGGAAAATGTAGCGTACAAATTATAGTTTTGCCTTCCTATTTCGACGCTCTCATGTCATGCATTCTTTGCTTGTTTGACAATGTTTTGCGCTTTTCAAACTAGCTCATACTTAGATATCTTAACCGAGCTTAAGATAACCATCTTTCATACGCTTTTCATTGGGGAGAATGTTAACTGAAGATTAGGCAGTTCTTTTATGCTCCGAAGCAGCAGGTCTTCATATTCAAGCATATTTGCAGTTTTGGAAAGGCGTAAGCTTCGTACTATTTTTAAATCAGCTTGATCAGTCTTGTTTGCTGCTAATGGTGGTTAATTGTTTTGTCTAACAGGGTCTTCAAGCCATTAAAGTTTGCAGATATGTTCCAGTGTTTACTATACTACAATTTATATTCTACATTGGATGGTTGAAAGTCGGCGAGGATTTGCTTTTCCCGTTCGGTGCTGATGATGAGGATATTGAATTCAACTTCATATTAGATCGGAATCTCGAGATCTCCTACCTTATTGTCGATGATCTCCATAATCAAGTGCCACCAGTCTACGTAGAATCGCTTAAAGATCCCGTAAAGGTATTACGTCACCCATTTTCGCAAATGTTCGATGTTTTCGCAGAACTACTAATTCCTGATGGACCACTGAAGTTAACACATAGCAAACAGTTACAGTCTAGTTACGACGATGTACTCATCAGTTCAAACGGTACTTTATAGAAATGCGAAAGTAGTATTTGATGCAGTGGACACTTGTATTGGACAAAGGGTCGACTATTCATAAGCTTTTGCTATAACTGGACATAAGGCGTCAGAATAAGAATGGAGCGTGGTCTTTCGTATGCACATATGAGACATTTGTGTTAAGTTTTGAAGAAATCAGCGAAAATAATGATTTATGAGAAACCGGTTTTCAGAAATCGTGAAATTACCTGGAGTAGTAAGCACATAGTTATACGTAGACAACCTTATAAGGATGTTGTGGGATTGCTTTGCTAATCAGTACGAGCTTACCATCCTCCCAGTTTCGAGGCTTGTTTGCGACCTTAGCCTTCAGCTGCGTCGATTTTGCTACTGTGTTAGCTTTTCCTGGATTTTTTCCCTTCTCCTTCCTTTCCACTCTTTTTTTTCAAAATTTTCACGGCCGATTGTTGACAGCCCAGAATCGACTGCGGCTTGCGATTTTCCGCTCTCCATTGGGTGAAGGTGGAGGGGAGAAGCAGTGATGGAGAAGAATGAGCTGATTTGTGTTTGGATTATGGAAACTACTGAACTGTGGGTGGTAGATAAATGAGTAGCTTCGAAGGTAGAATACAAAACATAGCGAGGTCTTTCGCCGAACGTAGTAATGCTAAGCGTTTATTTTGCCGTGAATATGACATCAGCTACAGCCCTGTGCTACCTGCTTCCTATGTTTCACATATATAGTTTTCCTACGTCATGCAAGCTGAACTCAGTTTAACGCTTCTCACACTTTTCCGTATGGGTTAAGATGAGATGGAATACTGGATAGCAGTTTTTAGCCCACTTTTGCGCCACGTCTTTCCCCGCGCTCGCTTTCTGGTTCAACTTGGACCAATTATGCTTTTATAGTTGAGGTGAATGACAAACTGCAAATTGCGTCATACGTTTGGCAGCTATATATGTTGTGCTTTCCTAAGTGAAGTAGTAAGATTCTCATTCATTTTTCTGCACTACACAAACGCGGTTTTCGATAGCGATAACTAGAACACATCTTGTTCGACGAAGAAACAGATGTGGACATTTTGCTTTTGCTATATACAAACGTTTGTCTTATGCACGTCAACTTGCTTATTTCACTTTTTCGTACGTTATATTATTAACGATAAGGTCTCCATTAGCAATGAGTCTACCTATCGTGCTTTAATGTATTTCCTCAACTACAATATTGCAACTATAAGCGCCATGCAAGAGAGATTCATGCATCTATAAAGCTTAGCCTTGATCATTGCTGAGTAGTCATGGACACCTGTTGTGACAAATTTCGGGTTGTGTCTTATTTTGTAGCATTTGTTCACCACTATCAAAAATGCATAATGTTCTTCATGCGGTTGTGAATTTTGGCGTAGCGCAGTTCCGGACTGACGTTAATGTTTTTGCAGCTTTTGCATACAAAAGGATCACTGCAGCTTTCCAATCATCCCCAGCGGAGCCATTTGAGGAATTGCAAAATCCCCGAAGGAGATATGAAAGTAGTCGCCAACGAAAAACAACGTAGCAGATCCCTCACTGAAGTGCTGTTGCCACGCAGACGGTCCAGCTCACAGGTATATCATCAATGTTCCCTCAAACGTTTTCTCTTGAAACTTGAGTAATTCTCCCATCGGATTCTTATCGGAAATTGTATTTGTTTTAGCTGCCACTGATGTAAGATCTGCTGACGAAAAAGTTCTTGCTCACAGCAATAAATTGAGAGTGTTACAGTACAAGAGCGAGTTACAAGTCAACAAAGTTCGGCATTCACGGACGTACGAGGTAAAAGAGCGTCTAGATCGGTCCCAACTAACGTTTGATGGTTGGCTCGTTAACTCGGATATGGGAGGAAAAGTTGAAATAAGATGTGTTTAATCGAAATCTCCGTAGATCTTTTAAAGTGTCAGTTGATTGTAACTGCTGAAAAAATGAAAGTAGCAGAGCGAATTTGATGAATTCGCATAGTTTTCAAAATAACTTTAATGAGATCTCCAAGTGTTCGAAGAGAATATCTCCAAGTGTTCAAAGCCATCTGAGGTGAGTAGAAGAAATTGGGTATAAAAATACGTATGGCTGAATCAAAATGTTTTGATCCTTGAAGAACTTTTTCGAACTTCAAATCTCCAAATTATTTTCGAACCATTTCCGTAGTCAAAGTATCGCAGTGTTTCAAGGCGTAGGAAATAGATCAGTGTGGAGAGATTTAAGGTTAGTACAGTGGCTGAACGTACTGCGTCGTATTTGTTAAAGCATCATTGCTGGAAGATGGAAAGTCCGAATAGTGTACAGAGAGCCGTGGACTAGGACCTCTTTATGTGGTGGTTGGGGTGAATAGTATGAATAGGTCATTCAAATACCGCGATGGGAAAGACTCGATGGGCACAAAAAAAGAGGGAGAAAAAAGAAGTTAACATTTAAACACTAAACAAAGTAAAACAGCCGTTGCGCTACTGCGCAATGGTTGGTAATAGTTCGGCTAGTTGATTTGGTTTTACTGCAGAGAGTGCAACAACACGTCGACTCGTTCACCGATCTCGAGGCTATGGCCAATCGGCCGAGACAAAACGGACCGTTGACGCTAACAAAGGGCATTCCGTGAGGGCATATTGTGTGTGAGCATGGCGCAATATATTCTACCTCTAATCTGCTAGCCGAAAAGCAACAGTCTGATGCGATCATAATCTTCTCGAAAGAAAGAGTGGTGGGGAAAATTTCGTCATTTTTCCTCCCCGCTTTTTTTTTTCTTCCGAGTCCATCGCTCGCCAGAACACTCCGCGAGGGTCCCGGAGCGTTAGCCGAAAAGCACCTGCTCGTATTTCACTAATCCAGTAACCGTGGAACGTAACAAGAGGATTATTCGCTGCTCACTTCGTCTATGGCCAGTCTCTGTCTTTGCCAAGTATTGTTTGACTACGCTTAAGAAAAGGTTTACAACGAAGCGCTTTAGAAACGTGGACAACCTCATATGTTTCTGGAGTAGTGAACGAAATATTGGAATCTAGCGACACTTGCAGCCAAAAGACGGAAGTTTCAACAACGCGTGAGCATGCTGAATAATTCTGGGGTCGCAGGCAACGGGTAACATCGTTCTTATTTTCACTGGAAAAATAGGATAGCCAGGCCGAGATTCCCACTACGGTACGCTTCACAATTTCAGCACAAAGCTTGCTTATTGAAAATCGTTAAGAATAGCTTTGTAAAAAGTAGCGTATTTATCGGAGAACTGGTTTTTGATTGCCAATAAACGATATGGATACTTAGGCGAAAATGATGCTTTTTAAATTGATTTGGTTGACTGGACATCGTTTGAAGACGTTTGAAGGGGCTTTATTCGCAAAATCTAGTCCTCAGAATATTCTTGTTCTTGTTCTTACCGCTCGGGCCTCCAGTGCGATGTCTCGATGTCACTGAGGCAATCGCATGCCGAGCAACAGCCATCCCTTTGGCTATTTTAGCTTGTTGTTAACTATCACCCGCTAGCTGACTGTCAGTGGTATGAGGTGTAGATTATGCCTGCCAAATTTCATGACTCTAACTTCAGTGAATTGTTCCTCTTGAGTTGAAACTATCGAGTGGATGGACGATCAGATGGGTATACACATAAACAGGCATGACTCTGCCATTATTTTCTTTGCAAGCTGCCAATTTACTAAAGCGGATTAAAAAGCTGTTTTAGCTTCTTATTGCGAACAATTACTGCACCGCAACCACATACCACAACAATCCCTCCCGACATTCTGGACCTTCTCAAGCAATACAAAATAGCCATCCCTTTGGCTATTGTAGCTACTTGTTAATACCACCCGTTAGCTGAGCTGTCAGTGGTATGGTGGGAAGCAACCGGGAATCGGACCCAAGTCTCCCCGCATGCGAGGCAGGGCTCTACCACTGAGCTACTGCCCTCAGAATATTGCGATCCGAATTTTTTTTTCCTGCAGTGAAGGGAAAACGTAAAATTCACTGCATATTGTTTTGCTGCAAATGAAAAGTGCGATTCTGCAGCTTTGTCAGTGCGAATTTTTCAGTGGAAAAAGAATTCCTGACCAGTTTTTTTTTCTGAGTTTTACTTGTTGCCGGTTTTTTTCGTTGCTCATCGGTTTCATTTCTCTGTTTTAGTTCGATTTCTTTCCGTACAGTCGTCATTAAAATGACTTTTTTGACTTTATATGCAAGTTTGAGCGATATGACACTTGGGATTGAGCGATAAAGTTTATACTACACGACAGAATCGCCAATTGGCAACTTTAGCTGAACTGTTGAATGGCAAACTTTCCGTACTATTCTTTTATACGATACATGATTAAGAAAAAGAAACCGGTTAAATTATTGTTGCTGAGATCAACAGAGTGTTATATAACGAGTATTTGGTGCGCTTGCCATAATCTATAAGAATTTTTTTACGTTGCCATTGGTCAATCACTACGGGTTGCCACTGTTGCCTAGAAGAGCAGTGTTCAGTTTATCAGTTAATCCGTTTCTCTGTTAGTCGAGAAATTAGTTATTCCGCATCTGTAGATCGTGACATGTTACTTTTTTTTAAAAAAATCTCATCGATGCTTTTTGACATTCCTTGCTAAATGTGTCTGCTACATTTTAACCGTTTTCTTGGAATTTTTTTGTTCAATGTTAGATGAAGGTCGATTACTGATTGTGAACACTTCCGCGTTTTATCTTAGTAAAGTTTTGTTTGATGTCGTAATTTCGTTTTTACTTTTTTTTTACTGTTGTATCGTTCGATTTAAGAATAACTCAAGAGTGGGCGCAAAACTTTCAAATTGTAATGGCATCGTTTTCTGAAGCTGCAGCAAGAGTCATAGCACATCCATTTCCTGGAATTTCTACAGTTCAGAAAAGGAAAAACATTCTCACTTTGGTGTCAGCAGTGTGTTTGCGATGTGATTAGTTGTGTATGCCAGTCTTGACGAGAATGAGTTATCGTTATGGTGGTGCTCATCACAAAGTCGTATCACACCTCTGCTGCAATCTTATTGTCAAAAAAAAACATCATGTAAGCTCGTCTTTTAAAAAGGACCGTTCAGCTGAACGGACCAGTGGTTCACTGTTTTATATGCATTCATATAAGCGTTCTTTTTATTCGTCATTCTAATGTTTAGGGGCATAGTTAGGATTCAGAGATGAAAAATGCCGCATAGATTGAAAGAAAACCTACGATTAAGCACATTTCACTTCTCTGTTCACTTCGTTTTATTTTTTAACTTCATTTAATTGTTACGAAGGTTGTAAGCTGAACCATAAATACTATTCCGTACACAGAATGCAGAGGGTTGATTGTGTGGGTGACGAAGCTCGTTTCTGTAAATGCGGGTTGCAGCTGTTAAAAGTCTTTTTTTTTCTTTTCTTCCCTCATTAGTCGTGTGCTAACTAATTTAGGTTAGCTACAGCTTAGGGTTTCAAAATGTTGTGCGAAAAGACAGACACCTTGCGGATGAGGACAGCTGTTAACCCACTAGCCTTCAAAGGACGGCTTTCTGGTTGGGTTTACTCTGGACAAAAGCTGATGATGACTAAATGCTACATTAAAACGATCTGGCAGCCTTCCAGTGTATCACAACTAAATGATGTCAGTTCTCAGATTCAAACCCAAGGAAACTAGCAATTCAGTCTGTTGGAGAGGGTGTATCTTCAAGGGAAGTCGAAATGTGAGGGGATCTATGCGAATTGTCGCCTCCAAAGGGGAGAGGAATAGAACTGAATTCGAGGAAAGAGCGAATCTGATATTTTATCTGGATTGTTGTGCCCAATGGAGGACTGAATTTGATGAGCAAATTCAATTTGGAAGAAGGAAGTTTGAGAGTGTTCGAATTTCCGTCATAGAGGAAGGACCGAACTTGAGGCGGAGGCTGTACAAGCGGCGACTGAAGTCGAAGGCCCGAGGTAAATCAGCAAAGTGTACATAATACTTGCGAGAGAAATTCTGCCACACTTTTTTTCCTTCCAACAGCTCGGATTCTTCCAACAAAAATTCATCGATTCCCGCACCCATAAAGGTGCCAAACTTTACATCTCGCGTCGGACAATTCGTAACCATTGCGCAATAGCGTCAAAATTTCATTGGTGATTTACTTGAGCGGTATGTGCTGATGGATTGTTTTCAGAGAGGGACTTTAAAATTACCAAATTAATTCGTGCGCAGATGTGTGGTCGAAGTATGTGGCGCTCTCAGTTGCACATATTGTCAGCTGTGCGGTAATCGAATCTAAAATTGGCAAGCATCAATTTTATCAAAAGACAATTCCGCAAGCTATTTCAATGCTGGCCTCTCGTTCACGCCTGTTGAGGCTGCTTGTTTACACTACTCCCTTTAGTATTCGATTTTGCGTGACAATAAATAACTTTGTCATTTATTGTCACCCGATCATTCGCTCATTCATCCGGACTATCGCTGTGCTAGCGATTATTAGATGTTGCGTCGCTTTCTGACTGATCTACCATTTCTAGTAAATCGTTGACTTGTATTCAAATAACCAAGTTGGATTTCCCATGAAGATTGCATCGTGTTCTCTAATTGCGATCATTTCGACTAATCGTTCAGGAATTAAAATCTAATTCAGCTAATATTTCATGCGAAAGGGAAGAGCAAAGATCTCCACCAGTTCGTATAGTTAGTTCTTTGGCTAATCAAATTGATATTTGTCTAGCAAAATGCGAACAGCGAGAGACAGTGCAGTAAACAGTAAGCAGTCTCGTTTTGTCATTTTTGTCACCCGATCATTCGCTCATTCATCCGGACTATCGCTGTGCTAGCGATTATTAGATGTTGCGTCGCTTTCTGACTGATCTACCATTTCTAGTAATTCGTCCGTTGACTTGTATTCAAATAACCAAGTTGGATTTCCCATGAAGATTGCATCGTGTTCTCTAATTGCGATCATTTCGACTAATCGTTCAGGAATTAAAATCTAATTCAGCTAATATTTCATGCGAAAGGGAAGAGCAAAGATCTCCACCAGTTCGTATAGTTAGTTCTTTGGCTAATCAAATTGATATTTGTCTAGCAAAATGCGAACAGCGAGAGACAGTGCAGTAAACAGTAAGCAGTCTCGTTTTGCATATAATATACAGCGTTGATGACGACTGCCGAAGTGATGAGTCAGGTAAATTCATTGCTAGCACTCCTATACACTATAAATAAAAGACTCGGTGTTCCCATCTAGAACCAAAAAAAAACAAGAATCGTACGATATTATTTAATTTGGCAACAATGCCCGATTATAACAGGTCGGCCAAAAAAGAAGAATCCACGATACCGATTCTTAGTATTTGAAGTCTGAAGAACGCTGATGAAATTTTTCTCGAATTTTCAATTCCTCCCTTCAATCAACATTTAGCAGCGTCATTCAGGATCATAGTAAGTGACAAACGAAAGACGAGATATTGTGACTTATTCGCTGAGGGTCATGCCCAAATATATATGCCGCACACATATATGGCAAACTTCATTTCAAAGTTTTGTAGTATGCGTAAGTGCTGTGCAAAACTGTAAAAAAAATTAGGTTTTTACATAACCCTTCTTACGGGTTGCTGGTCCTTCCTCTCGCTGAAGATAGAAGCACAGAGAAAAAAGTTTCTGCTATATTTTTGCCGTTTTTTTTTTGAATTATATACAAGCAGCCCCATCAAGCTTTGCTCTCTTGCTTGTCGATCATGTATGACTGCTAAAGAGAATTGGATGTTGCTTTTATATTATCGATTGTGAGTCTCCGTTTTTCGAGCTCTGAGAAGGCTGTTGGAGGCAGGAGACGGGGGAGGGAAGTGTTGGGAGGGGGATGGATGGGAGGAGGATCAGAGTACAGTTGCTCAATCTTATCTGAGATTCACTTCCGCAACATTAGATTCCGTATACTTTACTCTAGTTGAGCATTTTACGAAGTTCACATGGCACATTCCTGTTCACTCATAAGTTCTTACAGATTTGACATTTTGCGAAAAAAAAATCCTAATATTGATGGGTGCCTGCCCATCGCATTTGAATTTTATTGTGTTGAAGGGATGACAATGATGGAGAAAACATTAAATGTTGTTGATTGCTTTCCTAGAAAAACGTAACGTGAAACATCGATTATCGAGCGAGAGTTTGAATGAAAAATTGCAAGAGTTTATAAAACTGAGGTACAATGTTACAGATTTATTTGAATAATTTTGGCGCAGAATGCAGATTCTATGGGACACTCAGTTGACCAATTTGCGTTGTGTTTGAGTATTGTACTGAAGGTCGTGTCCATCATGTTGTGCCAACTGTGAAAGGAGCGGTTTGTGGGTGGTCGTATGGAGGGTACTTCTGCGCTTTTATGGATTCGACTTTCTGCGCCACAATTGGTCAGCTTCTGTTTGGCATTGCTAGTTATTGTCGCTTTGCTTCTGCTTTGCGCCACAATCGATTTCTCTGAACTGGAAGGCGAACAATCAAACGTGAATCCAAACAACAGCGCAGTTGCGCACGTCGAAAGAGTTTGAATCGCCTCGTTGAAAAAAAATTGACAGCGAACAAGCTGTGTCCATAGATTCTTTTCTCTAAATTCATATATTAAAAATTGTTTGTGAAAGTAAGTTCGTTAAGGCAATCAATCGATGCACTAATTTCTTTTCACCGAATGCCTAAACAGTCTTAGCTTTGGTTAGCCAAACAGAAAAATTTTGAAGCAATTTTTTCATATACCGACGGCAGCAGCTTTTTTCTGATATTGAAGTATATTGAGGACATCGCGGTAACTATCGAAACTGTAAGTTGTACATTACAGTAACTAAAACGCCGTTCGATAACTGGCACCGTTGAAATACATACAAATGCGAAAAGTGTGCCGCAGAAAACTTAAACATGATTCTAAATTTGTTGCCTGATCGATTTAGTTCTCCATTTCATTTGTCATGTTTTGGCAATGGTTTTTGACGCTCCATTTTTTCAACAACAGATGTTTGCAACCCCGCGAAGCATTCATTTAAGATTGTGTTTGTATATACATTACATATATATATATATATATATATATATATGTATATTCTGTTGATGTTCGGTGAGTGTGACGTAGGGGAGTCTTGGCTGTCAACACCGCATTAAGGATACGATACGGCCGATACGATGTAATTCGAAAAACCAAACTGCGTTACATCCACTTTTAAAAAAAAGTATCTTTATTTATCCTACTTAAGGTTTGAGAATAAACCGATTATGAACGATGACTGAAGGATGCAAACTTTTTTCGTTTGCTAACAATCAACTGATAAGGAAATCCTTCTTGAATGTGATGCATCCTTAAGAAAACGTTCGAATTCTTTGTTTATTCAATTTTTTCAATCGTTTATAATAGTTCGCAGTTTGTGAATAACAATGCATATTCAACCTTTCGGAGTAGAAATTCAGTTGCATTTTAGTCGCTTAATGTATTTTGAAATTGGCAGCACTTCCATATTGTTTCTTATTTTTGGGGAATAAAATTGCAGTTTCTTTCCGAAGTTTTCTGCTTGTGAGAATAACGATCCCAGACACTCCGCCAGCGTATCATCACTCTATAAAATGAAAATGGTGAAAAATTTCTAGTTCATGAAGTTTCATGAAATACCGACTTCAAGTAGCATGATGAAAGGGTGACTTAGTTGGTACGATCGGGCAGAGGAGCTGAAAGAAACGTGTTTTCCGAGGGGAGATGAGGAGGGGTGAGAGAGGGGGCGCAGTCAATAGAATAGGACATGCGTTTAGCATGAAGACAGTTCCAACATTCTGGGTCGGTGCGCTCACGAACGATGTTTTCGAAGAAGCAGATTGTCGCCTTTAGTCGAAAGCACACTGGTGCTCCGTATGAGTAATAATTAATGAGAAGGTGTGAGAATAAAGTTGTTCGTTTGAAATTGTTAGTCATCAAAATGCAAAGAATGATAAAACGGTTACGATATACAGACAACAACGACATGCAAAAACATAACAAAGCAAAATATGACAAAATTTTTACCACTGCAAAATTTTCTCATCTATCGAAATTTAAAATACAAGTATAGACGAATGGCAACAATGAATGACTCATCTAAACAAAATCGTCCCTACCTGACAGCGCACCCAGGTTGAATTAAGAAAAGAGAAAGGAGGGACGAGGGCAAAATGAGCGTCATTCAGATGTTGGCAACACAGAATACATACTCCCTCCCTCTCCCTTAATTCTCTGTCCTCCTTTCCGCATTCGCCTTCCCCACCCTCACCCCCCCCCCCCCCTGATTTTTTGATTTTGTACTCTTTTCGTTGCTGCCATATGAGGTTGTTGGAAACTGCTCAAACACCAACAGCCAAACACGTGCTCAAATCGACAGTGAGTTTTGCAAAGTTCGCTGCGTTTCACTATCGCTTTCTTCGGCATAGAACAACCGTAATTCACAATGTCATATGCAGGTCGCAAAAGAAGAAAACTTTAAAAGAATTCTCTTCACCAAATTTCTGTTCAATATGAGCGACGAATACAGGAGAAACAAAAAAAGAACTGATCATTCCATTTTTTTTTGAATTTTTCGGAACATCGATATCATGTCCAATCCATTCGAGACAAAAACTACCACTTCTCAAACTAGAAACGAAACCTCGCGGAAAACATTTCGGATCGAGTCTCAAGCTTACACAATTATACTAGTCACTAGCATTTTGGATTAGAGAATGCTTATTTAATAACATGATACAGTGGAGTGGTAGGCAAAATGTGTAAATTTCAGAGGTAATAGGATGAATTTTTTTTTAAACGCGAAGCATTACAGTTTTTATTTTCATAACTACCATAAATTATGTTATATTTCTTACTAAATGGACACAAGTCGACGACTAAATAAACATAAATTTTTCCTCAATCAGATTCATTAGGAATGCCACAACTGTCGGATCCTTCGGCCATTTCGTTCCGCTCGCGACAATAGCAGTTATTCTATTAAATGATGCACAATTTCATGCATACTAAAGAAATATGAGCGAACAACATCATTCAGGACTAACGATAGGTTTCAGATGAATAAAACATTACGCAAAAGAAGTGATCTAGAGTGGGCTCAATCATCACCAAATCATGATCTCGAACAATGATGAAACGAGAAAAAAATAAACTCCTAGTCCACTTTGGCCACTCAGATACAGAATTAGACCTATTTATCCTCGTTAATATAAGTGAGCTCCCTCTTCCCCTCTCCCGCCTATCCAAGAAAAAATCCCCGGATCTGATAGCGAGTCCAATTTTCCACTGCATCGATTTTGCAACCTTAATTTCCTTTTTACTTTGATTTTTGCCTTTTTCCTCTTACTGCTCTTGTCTTCTCGCACTATTTTTCCTTCCTCCCGAACCATTTGCAAACTCAGTCTGAAAATGGGCTCCGAACCACGACTCCCTTTCCCTTCCCTAAGTTGTTGGGAGTGGAGGTGAGAGTAAGCCTACGTATTTTTGTGATACACAGCAGCTTCCACTCGTAGCACTTAGACCATATATTTGTGTACAAACGAAAGGCTAAATAAAGGTTTAAATGCAAATGTACTTGACAATAAATTAGACGGTAGCTTTAAACATCTGAGCATTTCGTTGCGCAGAAAACTTCATCAATAGTGCGCATCTCCTGCAACGTGCAGTCGTTGGCAAAAAATATTGAATGACACTCCTCAATTTCATGGTCGTGAGTGCCGCATAAATTAGGCAAAATCATAAAGGCCTTTGCTCGCAAGCAAATGAAGAAACCTCCGAACTCAAACCTTAGAGGTCGTAGCATGCCAGTTTGGGAGAAGAAGAATGGTCTCATTCGAAGGTTACCCCATGCGAGGCCACATCTTCAAAGGTAAGGAAGGGCCAAATTGGATGGAAGAACGAATTCAGAGCGATTGCTTAAGAGTTCAAGTGCCCAAAGCGAGTAAGAGTAAACCTGAGCGCGAGGAATGGAGGCGGCGTATTACAACATACTTTCGTCCGACAGCACATGTTACATTTGAACTCTCGGCTACAGCTGGCCTGGCCCAATATAGCCCCAGATGGCCTAATATAACCCTAACATAACCCCGATGACATCTCGAACTTTCTATTTCCTACGTGGAATTACAGTCTGAAAAGCGGGCATGACACTAGACCGCACCGAAAGAAAGATGACAAACCTCGGCTGTGGGATAGATGTTCTTGGCATCTGATTCTTGGCCGACCGTCACCGACTGATGATTGCGTCGGTCGATACAGTCGAGAATACGACCAAAGCATACACAAAAGGTACACACTGCCAAAGAACACAGTGATAGCACCACAAGAGTAGTTATTAGATACAGCACCTAAAATACAGGCCACCCTGGAACCCGTTAGAAAAGTTCAAGTTCTCCCCCCTCCCCCTTTAGGAGAAATATTTCACAGCTTCTCTAACTACTTCTCTATTCTATTCTATTCTACCTATCGTTTCAGCGACTTCCACTTAGGTCATCGAGTGGAGCAAAAATCGATCTATGAGGTCCACATATTCAGTTGAACGTTCTCTTCGCCCAGCACTCCCGTGTTCTCGGATTAGGCCATGCAAGTATGCGTCATGGGAGAGTGCAAACTCTACGAATCCTCACCTTAGCTTTATTTATGAACCAAGTGGAATAAAAATTTGGATAGGGGTTCCCACCTCGAACCGTGCCCCCTTCTTATGCATGCCATTAATTGAAGAAGGCAAGTGAAAAACGGTGAGGATGGGAAACTTGTAAACCGAAAGCAGGGCGTCCTAGTTTATAAAATGCACAAAGTCGTTGTTTACATCGAATGCCACACAGTACCATACTTTTGCAGGCAGTGATCTACCGCAATTATATATATATATATATATATATATAAGGGCGGGCAGTGGTTCAGTGGTGCAGCTCCCGCTTCGTAGGCGGAGAGACCTGGGTTCGATTCCCGGCTTCTTACCCGACGGATCGCCAGCAGGCTGACCAGCACGCGTTCCGAAACTTGCCGAAACAATCATGCGTGGGCGTGGTTGCCAGCCTCACCGATACGGGTATCGATGAAATTACAGCTGCCTTTGCATCCCTTCGCATATATGTATATATATATAAATGTATACATATATATATATATGTATAATTGAGACAGATCACTGCTTGTAAAGGTATGGTACTGTGTAGTATTCGATGTAAACAACGAGTTTGTGCATGTTATAAACTAGGACACCGCACTTTCGATTTACAAGTTTCCCATCCTCATCATTTTCCACATGCCTTCTTCAATTTATATATATATATAATATATATGTATATATATATACATATATAATACATATATGGTTCTCATATATATATAAAAATATATAAGATTCTAAAAATTGAAAATAGGATCACTTTCAACACTTTTAGAGAGAAAAAGACTTATGGGAAGGAGTGAAATCCTTCTTCGGATGTTTCTACCTCACGACACTTCTAAAGTGCGTCACTGTCGTTATAAAAGTTTAGCTAAAACTCGTCATTAAGTAGTTAAGCTCATCTTCTGCAAAAAATCAGCATTTCGTTTCAATCCATGTTTACGAAGCTTCATAGTACTAGACTTAGTCACATAGCGCTAAGCGTTTTAAAACTTCAATTTGAAATTGCCCATTATCAAAGACCACTGTTGCACAAAGAAAAATTGACGAGCTCTTATATATGGAAGTCAAATGGCCATACCTGGTACCATGTTACGGCGATAATATTAGGACCCATTTCAACTCATGAAAAACAGATCACGGAGTCAACGGGGGACCGGTCATTGAAAAAGATCAAAACAGCAGAGTAGATAAAAACTGAAAGCGAATAGCGATAAATTGCAAAATTCCTTGTACATTTGAAAAAACAAATCCTATACTGCCCTATGTCGAACAAAGCAATAGGGCGCGATGGGTTTTAAATAACCATAGCGTA
>JPKZ01000811.1:130677-141598 GCA_000803305.1 Toxocara canis
CATAAGAGGGAGATTCTGAAACACTCGACGTCCAAATTCATCATTGTTTTCAAATTGACGGCAACACAGCACATCTTCAAAATGCAAAATTTATTAATGCGCATATGCTTTCTGGTGTGCAGACATGCACGTTTATACACACTCAAGCATAAACATGAAGAGCCATAATGCACTTTCGCTGCAGCAAAAGGAGAATAAAAATCAAAGTTGCTTTAAAATGAATGGAAAAAAGCAGCAAAATTATTAAGCAGCAGTCGGATGGGACTAACATGAGGCTCGTCAACAAAGAAGTATTATCAAACTGACGAGCAACGATGGACGACTTATCACTGACTTGGTTGATTGACTATTTGAATTGTGACTGCACCGAAATATTTGTTTTGGGCAACCGATATTCGAGTGGTATATCGCTGAATTTGTTGGCAACCTCTTGATGATTGCCGATTTGGCAAAATTTTTTCTTAAGCACGCGTCAGATCACCAATAATAGATCATTCAAAACGCGATTTGGAAGGTTTAGCTAACTCCTGCAACTTGGCTTTGTTATTCCAAATCACAACAAAACGTATGCCCGAAGTTTTAGCGATATATGAAAAAAGGCCTGCTTTCAAACCGTTTAAGCCGCTACTTTCTTATGTAGTGTAACCCCTAACTGTGAAAAATTCCAGCAAAATCAATCATTCCAAGCATGATAGGGCATATTTTATCGAATACTTCATCGCTTTCTCGACGAAAGCATATAACGCTCACAACTTTTGCTGTTTTTATTCGGCACATTTACTGTTTTTATTGAATATCAAATGATGTTGCAACCCAGCACGAATTTGGAATCATTGTTGTGGTTGTTTAGTAATGATAATGAAAAAACGATTTTCATCACTTCTTATTCCATAACTTTCACTAAATAAGTGAAGTCAAAGTCAAATATTTTTTAAAAGCAAAGTCGGAATTTACAAGATTTTATCTTATCCTCCTCATGAAATTGGACAAGATATGATTAGAAACGCAGCAAGTGGCTATGGTAACGTCAGTTTTATATTGCAAATGGACAAAAACACGTTCGCAAGAAAATCCCGACAAAGTGAGCAGATCAAGAATTTAGCACAATCGAAACGCAGTGTTACTAATTTGATTTATCCTTCCTCAATATGTGGAATCCTTAATATATTACGAACCGTTGGCAAAAGGTTTGGCAAATGTCTGCGCATTATTTTCGGTGCTTCTGCTGCTCTTTACCGAACTTTTTTTAAATACAATTTTTTGTATGCTCTAATGGGAATGAGAGTGATGACTTTAAAAGTTGCAAATTACGTAGCGAATACTGAATATTTGAATAGACATATATTTGCTTCAAGGATTTATACCGAAAGCAGTACGCTAATCGATAGTGGGTAGAGTTATTAGGCGATTTATAAAGGCGATAGGCAAAAATGAAATCGAGCGAAATCAATTAGGCACTCTCCGATAGCCAAAAGCAATATAACCGAAATACGAGGCGTATTTGCAAACCGCAACCAGTTCCCACACTCTTTCCAATGCGAACACGAACGGGCAACAAACGTTAGGGATGACGTGATGCAATCGAGTGCAATATCTTTGTATAGTCAGCTAGCTTGGACAGCATTCGCGCAAAAATTATCTGCCTGGAGGCAGGATATTTGTGGGCGGAAGCAGTTTGACGCGAATCAAGTGCAGCACATCGATGATTGAATTACAGCAGTCAACATTCACAGTCACAACCTTCAGACAGTCTCTCCTCATCGACGCTACCCACTTTTCACTGTTATTTACAGATATATACTAAATCAAAAAAGAAAGACATGATACAATACCGATCTGTAAGCGGAAATTGAAAAAAATCTGGGAATCGAAAGTATCCCAACACCAAAAAAGATAGTTATTACTTCAAAATGAAGTGTTAAAGTAACTAAAATAACCTCTATTGTTGCACTCGTTCTCGCGTTCCTGTTGTGGCTTGTCCAGTTTTTGAAAGAAAATTTCAGGACACCGACCAGAGTCTCATATTTTGAATTTTCATAAACAGAGCAAAAAATTAGCTGAAAGTTTATGTCATACATTTTCGAACGAATGCTCTATTTGTCATTATTAATAATGCCCGCCAAATAACCGTTCCATATACTGGACCGGATTCCACATGTCAGTTACGTTGTGAGCAGTATAGAAAGAAGCTGAATTGAAAAGCGCTCATCTGCTAGACCATCGCGATCTATAAAGAAAGCAAACCTGTTAACGCAATTTAGAGCTATTCTCTTGCAGCTCTTTTTTTAAAACTCCCATCCACAAACAGCATTACACCGAACGGCTGCAAATCACCGGTTGTTTTATTCAATAAAAGCAGCAGAAAGACTTCGATTTCAATTTGTCGACATTTTCAACAATGTGTTTGCGTTTGCAAAGACGAATTGTTTTAATCTTTCGAGTGGTCAAACAATGACCGCCAAAGATCATCATTCTAGTTTATAGCAAAGTTTAAATTCTAGTGCTTCATAAATGACTTCATAAATATAAGCATAAAACATTACTGACTGATTCCCCCACAAAAGTCATACTTTAACTCTTTTTTAAAATTTCATTCCAGTCCATTGATTGCCACATTATAGTTTCCATTGCGGAAAGAGTTTTCGATATCCACGATCGCTGAAACCTATAGCAAGCAACGAGTAACGACGCCGTAAAAACGAATTCAAAAGCGTCTTCTGAAAGATAAAGCGATGTAATAGCAAAAAATTATTGCTGATTGTTCCTATCGAAAAGTCTTCATTTTAAGACGAAAAGGTGTCATTGCGTTATCGGTGGTGGAAAGGATATCAGGAATACTTAAAAGGAAATCAAAGTTAGTTTTCGCCATGATAAGTCGTGTCGTGTTCGAATATTGCGAAATATTTGGGCAAAAATGAATCGGATTGGATTTGTCGAAAATATATTGACAACAATTCGATACAGCAATAAATGAAGTTTTTTTCTTTTTTTTTAAGTGTCTTTCATGCGAACATCAAACTTATGAAAGACAATTGATGTCGCCTGAAGAGAAAGAAACGATTCTTGATTGAAGCAACTAATGCGTACATTTCTCACAACGCCTTCCTAATAGAATGAAATCGTTTTCCAACCACCTATAAAAATATATAAGCCAAAATCGATCATACAATTGCTCTCGCTTATGAGAAATCGATTTAAAATAAATGGAGAGCTTCGAATTTAAAAAAAAAAACACCTCAAGTAAAACCTTTACTGCGAAATGGGCTGAATGACTTTACGCGAAAACACGAAAGCAAAATGAACACATTCTTCGATTATTTGTTTTGCATTACATATTTACTTGAAGGATAAAGTAAGCATAATACGCCTATGAAACAAGTGCAACGGAAAAAGACCCCCCACCCCCCCCCCAAAAAAAAAAAAAAGCGAAAACAGCAGTCTTATGATCTTTTGAAGCCTTTAATGCAATTTTTGTATATTTTACGCTGACATATTCCTATTCGCAAAGAAAATGAGCAGTTACTCTTTTGCCTAAGCATTAAACTTAGGAAGGAAATGCTGACTGAGTGGATGTTCTTTAGATAGCACAATTCTTTTCGTTATTGAAGTGAAAACTAATATTACGCATGAAAGCAGAATAAATGACAGAAAATGAATTTTATGGATGCATCTTTAAACGCTATGATCACAAACAATGCACAGATCTCCCTCCTAGTACCTCATATGACGTTAAAATAAGAATGTTGACGGAGGTGAGGTGAAGAAATACATGATAACCTCCTTTCTTGATGATTGCATGAAACCCTTTTTACAACGTTGATATGCTTTAGCATTCCAACCTAATAGCCCTGATCTATAACGGTTGGTCCTTCCTCTCCTCCGTCCCCTTCTCTTCCGCTTCCCTTCTATGTCGATTCTCTTTCTTTTCATATCGCCTCATCTGACAAAGCACTGAAAGGAAAATTGGGTCCCTCCGTGTTCTTTGATCTGCGCCATAGATGGACAGTTGGTAAGAACAGATCGCGAAACTATAATACGGTGCCTTAACCGCTAATGCGCACAACAAAGAACTGTATTAAAATACCATAATTCAGCATCACTTAACTACGTGCTCCTATTCATCAACAACTTCACGTTGCTTTCTCAGTGTTTCGACCTCGACTGCACTCATCCGTACCTAACCGAATGTTTCTTTAATGCATTTAGAGTTATGTAATCCCAAAGCTGTACTATGGGATGTTTGCTGACTTCCAGTTTGCATGATTCAAACAAAATGCCGTCTATTTAAAAAAAAAAACGTAAAAACAGTAACTGCTATGGATAGAAAAAGGTTGAACAGTTCCATCTTCAACAAAAACGAATATTCCCAAACATCCATTACGCAAATGACAATAACTCTTTTATTGGACGCTTCTGCATAGTAGGCTATCAACAGAAAGATGTGACACAACGATCACGAGGAATATATCGCCGAATCGTTTAAACTAGTTGTTGCACAATCAGTTTGTCAACGATAAGCACAGCTACACATGCAGCATACCGTTACTTCGAGAGGCACTTCTGTGTTCAAATCGATTCGACTTTATGACAATCAATTTGGCATTAAAATGTAATTGCCTGAAGCGAGGTAATCTCGAATTAATGTGCACATGTGAAGCTCGCAGAATCTATTTCGAAGTTCAACAAACAATGATCCGGGTCCATACATTGGGATGTCGCATCAGCTATAATCAGCTCGAATCAATTCGAATGTTACGTTGGCACAAAAACGGCTATCCAACAGTTCCATCCCCCCCCCCCCTAAAAAAACGGTTTTTCAATTCACTTTTAACTACTTCTGCAAACTTCACTATCAATAGTCTTCAGCAATCTCACTGAAATGCAAAATGTTTCTCTAGAAAACGCAAGTGGGTTAAAGAGAAATGTTGATTAATGGGATAAGCACAAATGTAACAGCCAGAATGACACTTAAAGTATAACACGTAAAAATGCGGACAGAATAGAGATCAAGTAGGGCACAGCGGGAATGCCCTAAAAGATTGCGTGACTCAAGGGAATTCGCGATTCGACCTCTGAAATCGAGTTAAGTGCTTCGTCACAAATCGATTAGCAAGCGCTTTTCCTAACACAATTTTCGGGAGAATTGCAACTTTTTTATTTCTGATTTCCCCCTTTTGCGAAACCCAAATTTCGATTACAGTATTTTCAGTGACGTTGCTTTAAGTTTCGTGAAGTCTTTAATGCTTAATGTTTAAGCGTTCAACTCTGCATTCGCATTGAATTCTACAAAACGCTCGCTAAATGCGTTTATACACTGGGCAGAGCCATACCAGCAACAATGCAACAATACCAAAATACTCTTAAGAAAGCCTCGAAATTGGACGCAAGTTTGCCAAAATGTTGCAATTTTGCAAACGGTACTTATTTCACACGCGCAGGGACAGTAGTCGAAAGTGCAAGCAATCGCTACAAGATAACTCATTGTTGGAAGTCACTGACAAATAATTTCCTGAAACCATTTTGCACCCGTCCAATTATTTGGGTTATTGAAGGTTTAGTTCACGTGGAGTTCGTTGGTCATTCCGGGTGAGAAATGTGGCAGTTATCTAAACAAAGGGTGAACGAGTAATGGTGAACGAGCTTGAGCAAGAAGCCGTTTGACTTGCCGGGATGGGAAGAAACTACGGGATGTTTACTAAAGAGAGAATTAACCCGTTAATGTTAATGAATTTTCTTCATCCAGAGAAACCTGGGTACGTTGATCTCGTGTTTGGTTAATTAATTAGAGGATTTCAAAATAAATATCGGCGAACCGGAGAAAGAGGTGATCGGACGTTAGGACACGAGCAGTGACGATGTGCTCTCTTAACTGCTTCTCATGATTATTGATTTATTTTAAATACATGCATACGAGGAGGTATAGATGCAGCGTGCGAGGGCACTGAAGGTGGAAAAGATGAATGCCACGGACAGAATGCGAAGCGTTAAGCAGTAAGTGAAGGAGCTCCAAATGCGTCTGGACTCGGTGTGGTGACAGCTCCTCGACAAAAGGGCAGAAGCCAGGGTCCTCCATGACATGGGTATCGTCCCCAAGACGCGTGCTATTTTCCAACCAACCTCTCTCATTTGCTGAGCCTTCAAATTCGTTTTTCGCCGCAGGAGTCAAACTGGAGCTCAGTCAAAGGGAATGAAGTTAAGGGGCAGGAAAGAGGGTGTGTGAACTCCTTATGTGTTTGTTAGTGATTTGTCGATTCACTACCAGTTTTTCTTTCTTTAGTTATCGTGGGCAAGAGGTGTTACCTCAAGAAAATAAATACCGTTTGCCTTAATTAAATCAGATCTATATTTCAGATCGAATGTTTTACGTCAAAGCTCTAGGAAGTCAATGTTCTAATGGCGTTGTCACTTATACTGCCGTTCTGTTCTCTTCAAGACTAGATTTTCGATTCCTTGACCAAAATTTCTGCAGGAGATCGGCAATCAAAGAGGAATAGCGCACAGTAACATTATATCCGTCAGTTTTTCCTGTCGTTATCTCCTTTGGTTGTTACACCACTGAACCCACCAAAAAGTTCGAAAAGTTCACGAATAGCGGAAACACAGTGTACTGACGACTTCTTACAATCGTTTGTTTGCTCATAACATATCGTACTGACTGGTTTTCATAACTACTTGCGTTTGTCCCAATTTACAAGCCACCACTCACAATGATGAAGCCCTTTCCGATTATTTTTTTGAAATTCAATGAAAAAACGACGAAAAACGTTCCCTCGACGAAAACGTTTCCACCACAATAGCGAAAAGCAGCCGCTTTTCACACTGAAGGTCGCCACAGTCACATACGAAATATAGTAGTGGGAATTCGATCATCTCATCGATTTGTGTTGTAATTCCTACTTCGGTATTATTCACGCATTTTGCAAATGCTTGCTCGTTCGTAGCGTTTTCCACGCCA
The DNA here is from genome assembly GCA_000803305.1 of Toxocara canis. Classification (NCBI taxonomy): domain Eukaryota; kingdom Metazoa; phylum Nematoda; class Chromadorea; order Rhabditida; family Toxocaridae; genus Toxocara; species Toxocara canis. The sequence continues at coordinate 137,633 of JPKZ01000811.1, forward strand.
CCCTCAACCAACGTGCCTACCTCCACCTGTCGCAATTCGCGCATGTTGAGCGTATTGCCGAGTCTCCATTTAAAGACTGCTCAGATAGGAAGCACCTCAGATTTCATGACACCTAAGGGAACAGAAATTCTGCGCCACGTATGTTCTCGATAGAGTAGTAGTTGCTCCTGGATATTTGATGATGCTTTCTGTCGTGAAGCGCGCCTACCATTCGAACGAAAAGGCAGATTTGAGAAGTGGCAACTTAATAAGAAAAAATCTCATATCGTTAAGCTAAAAAAAAAACTTCATAACCACGCATGCGCCCAGCCCTTATTTACCTGAAGCTCATATAACCGCACCAGTCGTCTACTTGGAGGCGTTTGTGGTAGCCAACGTTAGGGGTTTAATCTTTGATACAACTATGTAAATATAAACATCGATATTCCTTTTCATTCGTAGATCTGTCGTCATTTAACGACAACTACGTGACCGAAATGTGAAATGGAAGTACCCCATTCTCAATCATATGCCCTTGTCGAAAAGCCTTGCATAAATCAGTTGCTTCTTGCAACGGCTTTTCGCTACCGTTGCTGTTGTTTAGTGACGTTGAATACAATGGTGGTGATATGCCCTCAACGTTCAGCGATGTAGCATTGCCGCCACCGTCGAATTTCATCGGTGATGAACTGGCGTCCATTACTGCTACAGAACAATGACCACGACATCGTTGTCTCGCCGTTCCCACCAAAAGGTAATGATGGCAACTTTAGCGCTATTAATCTAAAGAAGAGCCTTCCGAAATGTTCAAATGCTTTATTTTTTTTTTCCTTGGGACGTCTCGCATCGAAGCCATTTTAATGGAAGCAACATGTTCAGCATCAGAAGTACTAATCACGAGCATGAATATACTCCGAGAATAGAATGCTGACACATGCTTTCACTCATTCAACACTGGATGGGTGTAATGAAATGACTCGAACGGAAACTGAGCTCTACTGAAATACTCATCGTACCAATTTGATTCACTTTTCCTAATTTGACTAGGATAACGCATTATTTGATGAAAGCCACAAATGAGATCAAGCACAATTTCTTGTAGTAACCGTCAAATCGTCTGCAATATTCATTGTAAAAACCATATATTCAATTTACAGTCCTCAACTTGTGGAATAGAAAAAAAAAATAGAAAAAAGAACGCAAAAGAACCGCTTACTCATTCGCACTAAGAGCACCAACAAAAAGTGTTGCTAGCACACCTTATTCGAAAATACCAAGCCCACTCCCAGCCTGAATCGATTAAATCAGCTAACATTTAATGCGGCTCAATTTAATGCTCTTCTCAATCACGTTCATAGAGCACGTCATGCCCTCACACTGCATCACACTTCCTCCTTTTGTTGCAGCTAAATATCGCATTCAAGCAAAAGAATGCAAGAAATGGTTTTGATGCTTTTTCAAACCTCATGCGACTGACTCATCACTGGAAATGAACCGCAACACATCAGAAAATCAACAGTGCGGTCGTTTAAAAAACTTGGATCAAACATACTGCAACAATCCGTTGCTTGCCCACGCGAAAAATCAACTAACCCTCGGCCATTCAGCAAGTGATGGTGGGGGCCCATAGGCGCCGACATTCGTTGCAAGAGGGTATTACCGCTGCAGACCATCAATCTTTCAGCTATGTAGGCGCCCACTACCAACTTCAAACTACCCACCACTTGCGAGCGATTTACGACGGATTCGCAAACCTGATCAGCTACTAATTAATATTTTGGCTAATACGTTTCTTCTCAACGCTCAAAAGACTTTCAATAATTTTGCTACCATACAGTGCCCGTGTTTAATTAAAACATACCCAATCTTTCGCATATTTTACGAAACCTGTGCTGAACAAAACCAAATTATTACTTGGTTCTGAGCGCTACTGTTTCATACAGCATGGTTGCTGGCCACCTGGGCCAGCCATGAAGACCACTGGAACCATTTCCCCAGTCCTATCTCTTCTTGTAGCGGATATGGTGGTAATTTGGTGCAGCATCGAAGGATTTTACATAGATGACATGCTTTAGATATAACGGTTTGTTCAAAAACTAAAGCATCCCAACGCTTCGACTGAGCTTGGGCAAGGAATTCCTCCTCCGAAACGGCGAAAAAAGACCCAGTTAATGGAAAAAAAACTATTTAACAGCATTGTGACTCAAAACTTTTCTAAAATCTTACGCAAGCTTCCTAATTTTTCCAGTCTCTTGCCATAACTCTCCCTCTCCCCCTCCTGCTTAGAAGGAGAGGGAGGAAGGAGGGAGTGAAAAAGAAGCCATGAGATGGTGTTAAGGAGGTTGCCCATGTATATAATTAACTAAACCTAAGAAGAGCAGCTCAAATGATTGAAAAATTAAGCAATCACACAAATTCGACCGAAGCACATAGTACCTTGAGCGATTAAGTAGAGCAAGTGAACAATAATACAATAATCATCACCCATCTCCTATAACATGTGCCATTTCAACGAAGCACTGAAACCGTATAGAAACCATATACTGCCCTCAACGATAGGCAAGATCAAACACAACTTTGCGGTGTCTCCTCCCGTCCCTCCCTCTCATCACAGAATGACAATCAGTGTTGAAATAAACCTGTAGTACATAGAGACAATAAAATGCCTGCTTTGATCACTGAAACTACCCTATGCCAAAATTATCCCGTCAAAAAGAGCTTATGACCATTTAAAACCACAAATCTGATTTTTTCCTCCACTTTCAAGGAGCATATATTGTGTCGATGACCCCAACGTCGTTATCACCGATCTATGTATAAACTTATAATAGCTACATCCTTCCTGCATAAGTTCTTCATCGTAACGAAAAGAAAGTTCACCCGGAAGTCTCAACCATTAGTAAACGAAAAAAGTAGGAGGCACGAGCAGAAGTAACGGGTGAGCCGAGATGAAGAGACAATCTGAGCAAGCGGCAGTGGATAGTCAGTTGGCATGTTTCGGTTTACTTCCGTATTTCTGGATCGCAGAAGTACTTGCCCGAGAGCACCTTTCGCCGCACCATTGATAGGTAGTAGGCGTCATCTGAATCGATCACCACATTCGCTCCAGATATTGACGCATCCGACGTCTGCAACGTAAATACCAGCCATCAGTATCGAACCGAATTATGCACAGCGGTAAGACTGGCTGTAAGAGGAGTGGGATAAAGGTAATGCATCAGTTGTGTCATTTATGATGAGACGCAAACAGAAGTGTAATATCCGAACTGTTCCCTTCCTTCTCACCCCTCCCCCTCTCCTTGAACAAAGGGATTGCATAGAGGCAATAGCAACTCAAAATTCTATGTCAGCGTGCTGTGTGAATATGATAGCGTTTAAAAAATGAGAGCATTTCTGTTACGTCGTGGCATTTTCTGCTCGCACATCCTTAACTATAGTGAACATCTAAAATACAGACTTCAAATCATGCAGCCCGGCACCACTGTAGTGGATAGTGTGAACCATACTCAATACAAAAGATTTTGGTGTCAAATCTGGCCGGCAAAATAGCAACCTCGCCGATCGTTAGGATACAGATACAGTTACGGTTTTTACTATCATTACAAAACGGAGAGCGTGCGAGAAGCCTCTTCTTGACATGCTATGACCATTAGCCACACAAAACTGACCTGAAACTGCACGTGTGTTTGAGATGCGCTAGAAGGTCCATTGGACAAAGCAAGCCTTGCCTTCAACGATCCGCCACACTCTCCATGCCTCGACAACTCAGTCAACTTCCACGATATCGTCCCTTCCGCAGAAGACCTGAAAATAGTATATGTTTCGTTCTTGAAATCGGGGTCGTTCATGCAGCATGAAGCATCTCAGACGAATAAAGGGAGGAGAGGGCGACAGGTTTTAACCAAATGTAAAGAATGACAGGCAGTGCATTCTAGTATTCGCGAGAAAAAAACCTTAAGAGGACGAGAGAAGAACAAACTCGGTCCC
>JPKZ01000811.1:146998-174847 GCA_000803305.1 Toxocara canis
GGCCCCCTCTTTTGGCTCAGGATATCTTGCTTTTAACTAATCCCATTCTATAACAAAAACCGCTCTTTGTGCATAACATTGATGTGAACCACAGCCTCAGAGCGCTGAACCCCAATAAGCAAAATATTTAACAAACAATGCGAAGCTTAAAAAAGGAAGCACGACACAAGTGGATATATTTGGAAAAGTGTGGAAAAGTGAGCATACAACTCCTCGTAGACACCACACTTTAAAGTTGGACACAGCAAAGCGATCGTCGACGAAAATCCTTAACGCGCGATAGCACAGTCGTTTCCAAGCCAATTTCTGAAAACGAAAATTCTGTAAAGCCAAAAAAAAGACGTACTCGTCTGGTGAGTGGGGCATGTGCAGGTGCGGCATGGGCGTTCGAATGCAGTGTAATGCATGATGCGCCCAATGTGGGTGTATTGCTTCGTGGTCGAGCACGCGCCATTGTACCGCCACTTAATGATACTGAGAATGGTAGCGGCATATTGCCAGTCGATTCTGAAACTAACTGTGAAATGAAAATCATCGGCCATTTCGGGAACTACATGCTTAAATCCAGAAGCATTATAATACATCTGACATTTTAAAATAAAATCGCTTACATCCCTGCATGATGCCCTAAGACTGATTTTCACGCTCTGGCTTCCTAACATGACTTCATTATTTAAAAGGTTTCACTTTGTTTCTTCGTAGTTCCGCAATGACCTATACGCCTAGTCGCCAGTAAATGTGCCTGAAGAATTAAGGGTTGTTCGCGGTTCAGCTTAAAACAAACACCAACGTCCATAAACATCGACTCAGAAAATGATTTGTTCATGAGCGGATATAGTACCTTTGTCAAACAAATGAACTGTGTTGAGTAACATCCCATCCAAAAATTGCTCTTTCAACAAGGGGCTTCATTGGTTTACATTAAACTATCATCTACTTCCTCAATTTTATCATCCATTTTAGCCTTACTGCGGAGATGCTCTGAGCCTCTTCAGACTAAGCCATCAGTAAAAGAAGAATTCTATACTAAAACGCTGCATTTAAAAAAGAAAAAAATAGTTCGATTTTGATAGAAAAAACTCCCTTATATTGCAATAAACGAAAATCCAAAGCACACTGACAGATTTGCAAACTAATCGCATCTATTCAGTGGTCGCACTTTTTCGCTCTATTCCTCTTCAGTGCTTTCTCGTCTTCGTCCCATCAAATTTTAATTATGTTTGATTTTTGAAATCAATTGTCGTTAACGGTTCGCTTAGTCTACTGTTGTCTTCTCTATAATATTTGAGTTTCTTAGCAGTAAACGAGAAAAAAAATTAAGGAGATCACATATACGATAAAAACGATTAAAAGAACACTATATCAGCCAAACAAATAATCACACTTTAATAATATTAGTAAAGCTACTATGCTCCCTGAAAACTATTTTATTTACACACATTTATTTACTGGTTCTTCCTATCCCCGTCTCTGCAAATCATTGTTGTACGGGCAGGCTGCTCTAGCAGTGACCGTGTTAGACGATGCGTAATCAAGAAAAGGATTCTGAAATAACTAACGACTATACCACATAAAACATGCCACAAGGAAAATGTTCCATAAAGACATGTAGCTACCTTTTCACGTCGTTCTGTGTGACTTAACGTGGAAACTTCGCTTGCGCAAAACGAAAAAATCTCAATGGACAATCGAAATTCAAGCGCTGAATTACTCTGAGCATATAATCGCAGATGCTTGTCAATATGATGACTTTCTTCTGAAACGCGTTTTAGTAGAAGCAGTGGAATAACCTGAAAACTTTTTGCGAAGATACTCATCGCCGGTGAGTGCGGCACGTAATGGCCGAGCAGTGCCACCTAAGCTCAAGCTGAACGGTGTTGTTCTTGTTGTTGTCGTCCATGGATCCTGCAAAATCGTTTTCCGAATCACAGACAGTTAACTCTAAACCCCTTCCTCAAATTTCACAGGGCTCCCGCCAACCAGTTTACTTATGCCATCAAATGCCTATTTGTTGGTTCGGTGACCTTTGGCTGTGGCAAACCTTTTAACAGAGTTCGTCAACCACCGAAAATTTAAGGAGAGGCGAGATGGGGCCTATGCTAACTGAGGAAGACACTCGTGGGATTACAACAACAATTTGGTTGTCAAGCACATCTCCCAAGGCTGCCGTCATCGACTGCTAAACGATGTACACGAACAATCAGATGACCAGGTGTTTCATGCGATGTGTTGCCAAATGTTATATTGAAGACTGTCAAGACCAAGACGAAGAGAAAAAAGAATTGCAGCCTCAGTCCACAACCGGAGTTGCCTCTAACTTCATCTTCCACAGAAATTTTTCTTCTGATTTCTCGTTACTTTTCTTTTCGCGCTCTCATCCACGCTCGTCTCGCCGTTTCCAAACTACTTTTTAAACCGAATGCGACATCAATTGGAAAACTGGCTGGATTGGCGGATTAAATGGACCACTCCTCCTTAACTAAGTATGGTATGAAGTAGTAAACATATTCAGGGGTGGAATCTGCCTAAGTATGAGCTCACCCTATCAAAAGTGCTGCTCCTGTTGATGGAGGCGCTAAGACTGATATGCCCGATGGCATCACGAAGTTCGTCCATCGAGGCGTTTACACTCGCCTTCGATTCACTCAGTGGCCTAATGTTGATTTGACGTAATTTAGCCGCCCTCAACACCTCTTCATCGTCATCTGAATTCGAGGCCACTCATTTCCACAAATAAGCAATCAAGCCAGCAGAAATGCGACGGATGGAAGAAGGCACGACGCAAGCGGCGGAATAAAATAGCTTCAAAAACATTCGTGCCAACTCTGAGCCTAAAATTATGTAATTTTTCGCATTCGAGTGACGTGCTTATAAGGCAATTGTATGCACGTTTCCTTGAGAGATTTCCTTATTCGAAGAGACATCTTGACCGAATTTATCGATTAGCGACAACACAGAAATGAAGCGTCTGTCTATCCGTGGCAACGAAAGATGAAAGACGCGTCAATTCAAAAAAAAAAAATTCTGGAAGCTCACTCTACTGGTTGCCTTACCAGATAGTACGGCTGAACAAAATAAAAGAAACGAAATCTGAAAGGCTTCAAAACAAAACCATAACAGAAAATTCGTTTTGTCAAAAATTTTCCAATTTCCCTATTATCCTTATGTAAAACTCGGACAGTTTCAATTTCCTATTAATCCATTCATATCAAAGCCATGCGCTGAAAAAATTTAAAAACTAATTAAGGGATACTGACAGTACTATTGGTGTCGATCATCACACTTCAAAAAACTATTACTGGCATCATCCCAAGCCACATGCAGTGGATGGGCGGACACAAAAAACCGGCAGAATTCATGAAACGATCGTGAACTGTGAAATGAACATCCGTCAATCAAAAGCTCTTTGCGAGGTTTTTGAAATAAATGATGCGCACTAAACATTTTTGCCTATCGTGAATATAACAGCTCTATACTATTCCAAATCGAGAACTTCCTGTTCCAGGCCACTGCACCTAAACCGGCACTTCATATAGTGTCGGATGTAAACGCCAACGAATCATAATGTGATGCATCAGCTGCAACTTTACCAAATAACGGCGTCCACGTACAAAGACAATAACGCTAACTCCTTACACATAAGTGAGGCGTTACGCTGGATTCTCGCTTAGGGATGGCCAGAGTAGTGGAGGACGGGCACGAGGGAGAGAAGTGTGACGGGGAATCGCAAAATTCCCAAGCAGTCACGCCTTCGGAATTGCGGATAACATAACCAACACGTCAGTGTTTGGCTCAACCAGAGAAATGCATATACAACTCACGAAAATTTTGCGTGTGGAGGTGGAAGGGAAGAGAGGGAGGGGAGGAGGAGGAGGAAGCAACATCATTTCATTTATGCCGGGATACGAATGCACGGATGAAAATGAAGAAATGTCAACTTACCCGAGGATTCGGTGCAACTGCTCCACCTGGAGTCTTCATTGGCTGCCGCTGGTGGAGGATCTTTCCTCACTGTGTAGCCCTCGTTATCTAGTTCTTGCGGAGGCGACTCCGAAGGTAAAGGTGGCGGAGGAACCAAAGGTAAGTCCATCACGTTCACCATACCGTTTGCATTAAGGAACTGCAAATCGTAGGAAACAATTAACGACTTTTATCAAACGGAATCAGCTACTTCAACACAATGGCTACTTTTAACCGTCCTTCAATAAATAAAGACATTCTAGAAAACACCGCATAAAGTGAGGAAAGGCGAGCAAAAAGACATTCTAGAATACATCGCATAAAAAAAGAAAAACAAAAATCGATCGACACACTATTTGAATGAGATGTTGCTAGCGCGCCAAAAAGGAGAGCAGGAGATCAAAAACTAGTCAGATCAATTACGTACAAAAGCATGAACTAGCTATGCCATACTTCAACTCATCTGAACTCTTACACCGACAACCGTCAGAAAGGTAAGAATTTAAGGCAAGTCGGCATCAAGTGGGAAAGATAGAGAGAAATGCTCTATGAAGTTGAAAAGTTAGCGTCACAGAGTCACCGATATACTTTAGCACAGGCCATACATTCAAGTGCAAACGCAACGACGTCATGAATCAGAAAAGAGAACCGTCACTCAAAATGTTTCAATGAGTAGTCAGTTCCACCATGCGCGTTAGTATTCAACAACTAAGCTGACATTTTGCGATGTGCTAAGTGCGCTAAATTTAACGCCAGTGACGAGGCTACATACCGTTGCTGTTACTTCAAAGCTTATTACGGCTCCGAGAAAAGTATAAGTAATAAGGTAGTAACCAATTGACCCGACACGTCGCCTACGCGTTCGTTTCACCTATTGTCCATACTTTTTTTTTATTGCAACAGATTCTGCTTTTGTTCTGCAACTTTAGTAATTCACTAAGCTAGCCCATGTCGCAACCTTGCCAAACACATGCTCCTTTACGGTGATCAACGTATGCGAATAAGTAATTCTTGTTCCCCACCTCAATCGTAGCCAGGTTTTTCACTAAATTTGCTTTTCATTGCAGTATCTGGAATCTTTGAGCACGAGATACCGACATCACCACAAGCTAATAGTAAAACATCACGATTACCGTAGTTTTGTAGTCAATCCTCTTGCAGATATTTTCTCCCTTTAATTAACCAGTCTTTGAGCCTAGAAAACTGCGCGCGAACTGGAGAAAGAAATCGATTTGATTTTAAAAATTTAAAAAAATCGGGACACCATTTCAAAAAATGCTCAACTGGTTTCTTTTTCATTTTCATTTGAAATCAAGAGAACGTAACATATGCTATCTTCCAAGAAAATTCTATATTTCATAAATAAAAAATCACAAGAACGTCAATAACAATCACATCGTTTGCACAAGATTACTCATCTAGTTGCATCCAAATGTGCATGAAGAGTTTTCGAAGATTTTGGGAGACCCAAATAAAAATAAACGACGAAAAATAGAACGAAAAGTTTCTGAAGAATTAATGCAACTAAAGGAAGGGCGGCGCTTTGACAACTACGACGCATCGAAAAGACGCGTTGCAAACTATTTCGAGCATAACTTCCATTACATTTATACCACAGCACTCAGCAACATACGATGTGTTCTTCTAAAAGGACCGCGAACGCATACGCACGCCCCTTGAATAACTAAACAAACGTTCATAACAACCTTAACTAATGAAATGTTCGACTTATCAAAACGATCCATACGAACTACTTTATAGCATGCGAATTTCTATGAGGGAATATCTTAAAATAAAACAGGTTAGAAGAACATAAACGGATGAGGTAAAGATGCAGACGAGTAAGATGATTTACAAAGCTAATTATTCAAAAAAAAAGACCGATTTAGAAAAAAAACAGAAAGAAAACAAAGCAAGTGAGAAATATAAAGCGGGATTCTTATATGTCTCAGATAAACTCGTTGAAACCTTCGTATTCATTTTTAAACGACACTTCCAAAATTAGGAAACTGAGTAACAAGAACAAAATGCATCCTCAACTGCTTCACACCTATGTACGAGCATAGCAAAGGCAAAACGACCATCAAGGGACTATACAATTCATATAAATAATAAACATTTTGAGAAAAATTTGTGTTCGGATTTCTGTGGCACTATGCTTTCGCGCTCCACTAGTTTCCCATGTCGATGATAAAGTGGTCTTTGGAAAAAATAAATTAAGGTCAGTCGGCTTTTTATGCCACTTCAAGGAAAAATTCCACTTGCCGATTTTCTGTCAAGAGAGAAAATTTTTCACCTGTTTCAGCTTCCTGCCCTTTTCATTTTAGCTTACTTGAATGTGGGAAAATTGACAGCTGGGAGGAGCGGAAAGAAAAAAAGGGAGGGGGGGATGGGAGGATTTGGAGAAGTGTCCCAGTTTGATATGAACAAAACGAAAACAAGAAAAATAACTATCGGTTAAGACTTGAATTGTGGATGCTGATAGAGCGAGGGTTGATTTTCGAAATATAGAGCAGCGACACCCACAACACTGCCATCGCCACGCCCTAACACGGCTGGCTCTCCGTTTTTGTTTTGCACGCCCAACGCTCCTTTCTCACTCCTTTACGACTCTTCCAACTGATCCTACCAGAGGATCTTAAAGATTGTAGAAAATATAAAAGGAGGGCGAGAGAGGGGAGTGGAAATGTCGAGGAAATGTGCCAGCTCCAGAAAACCTACGGAGATTTCGGGTAGGGGAAGGGTGGATGGCGAAGGTGAAAGACCACAGCAAACCTCCCCGAAAATTTCTGTCCTTTTCGAAGCGAGATGTCTGGAAAGCAGCAAATATTGCTCACAAAAGTCAGCCATGAGAGATTTACAATGGATCGCCAAGATGGGCTTTGCGCCCAGCAGGAAAGAGACATAGCCTCCTTTCCCCCCGCGGGGATTACATAGGACAGAATTCTTGTATTGACCCTAGTTCGCATACACACGGCATCCACAACAAATAAGAAGAAGATGAGATCGTGGGGATGCGAGATTTACGCAAAATTAGCAAGCACCATGCACAGGGCGCAAGATCTCAAAAATGAACGTACTCATTAATCGTAAACGCGTGCAAAACTATTACAGAAATATGCAAAAATAAAAACTTCCACAACCACCGCAATAAATTTTGCAACCTTCATAAAAACAGACGTTTACGGAAGCTAGGCTTAACAATAAAACGGAAAGACACCAAAGAACACAGCAAAGGCGAAAGATAGGCCCGAAATACGCCGAGCAATATTTACAAAAAACGGCAGTTACCAATTACTTTGATATTCCTCTGCAAGTCGTCCATTACCTTCTGAATGGGCCTCGTTCTTTCAGACAACAAAGAGTGATGACAATGACATGGACCAAAAATTCGCGCGATCGCCTTTTGAGAAGGCTCCCCCCCCCCCCCCCCCCCCCCCCTCTTCAGCACCTGAAAACGGGCTCCACGCAAGAATTTCACGCCCTCTTCCCTCCTCTTCTTCCTCGTTACCTTTATACATCAGTTGCTCTGCAGCGCAGCGGTTAATGATTCCACAGTGTCAATCAAAAGGGCACTATTTAAGCGAGAATGCCTATTTCAGCAAATTTAAAAAAAAATAATCATCTTTTCTGTAACGGACGCCGTAAGTTTGTCGTAGGGGGCAAAGCCGCTCATATTGACAAGAATATCGAAAGCTCAGCTTTACAGCAAAAAAAGATAAAAAACAAGATTTTTAAAAAACGAACTCCCTTCTCATCGCTCTTACTGCTACTTGTCGTACTTCTCGTGTCTTCAATCCTGAAACTCGCGCAATCATCCATCTGCAGTATTATAGACCAAACAGATATCTCCTTCTAATGAATTTTGCTTTTTGATTAGTCAAAATTTCAGCTAAAAGAAACTTGACTATTTATAAGATTTCCTTTTCCTTAATGGCATCACTGTAAGCAATAAACGGTTGCCAATAATCCTCCTACTTGCTAGCCAAAAAAACAACGATAAAAAACGGAATGAAAATTTAGTAAACAAGCTTGCACTCAAGAATTAAAAACAAAACAAAACATTCTACCTATCTCCCTTCGAATACAATCTAACAAGCGAAAAACCATAAACAAAAAACAACCGGAAACATTCAGAAATGCGGCAAACGAAATTCATTGTGCTTCTACAGTAGCGAGTGGGATTCACGTGTCAGTGCGCGATCGATCACAAAAATGCATTTTTAAAAAAGCAAATTGGAAAAGTCAACCATGAGACGCGAAAACTGATGGTTTTCAACGGCCTCTTGGCTAAGGCACTCTTTTCACGACAAAAATATCCACATGGAATTTTTATTTATGGATAACTTGGACTGACCCGGATAACGCGACTCTTGTCAACAAAGGAATTTGAAAGCTTTTGTTGCTCACAGCATCAATTCGCTTTTTCCCTATCTGAACGGCCATATAAATACCAATAACCTCTGAATAAATACCAACACTCTTAAGAACCAAAAAAAAACTGAAACTGATTATAGCAATTCCGCTCAAACACCAACGATAACCATTAAAGCACCAAACTGCACTAATTCATTATTCTGATGCTTCAAATTTTTTGGCAACCTCATTTTTTAACTCTTTATTTTCGTCTACCCTGTCCTCATTTCTGCTCTTTTTTTTTCAACGTTTGCACACAAGCCTACCCTCGAAAACCTGCACAATATTGCGAGTTCACTCGAAACTGTACAGAAGGTGGAGGAACGCTCGTATATAGTCATTATTAAACGGTCAAACCTGACCGTTCTCCGGAAATTAGTCTTCCCGTCACTCGTTTATTTTAGCGATACTTTCCGAACGTTAGCCCCTCTACTTAGACTAGTCAAAACAATGAAGCTAGGAACACGACGACTATATTAATCGGTTCTAGCTTCGTTGCAAATACAAACAAAAACGGACCCGGTGTGATTAGTCGCTGCCTCAGGCGATGCAGCCGTCAGATCAATAGCTGACTTTTTCGTTTTGTTTCGATACTTCTTCAGGAAACCTAAAATTATTTAAACTTCTAATCAAACCAAACCAAACATTAAAAGATGTTTCAGGAATACTTCCGCATCCTAACTGAGGAAGGGAGGCGATTTTACCAACCCCTTAACAAACAAACCACTACTTTTCTACAAACCAACAGAAATATCGCAGGTGCGGACAGCAAAATTTACAATTTACCGTCATTAATTTCTTTTCTTACACCATCATGACACCCTGGATATGTGCCTCATTAACAACGATCACTTCGCTTATTAACTTGCAAGCCGCTGATCAATGAGGCTGCTGCTAAACTGGTTGCATACAACATACAAATGTTGCATACTCGTTACACTCTACACCACCCATCATAAACGCAGTCTCTAGGCTCCGACCGATGCATGTATCTGCATAGTTGCGCGTATCTCAGACCTCTCTCTCTCTCAAAAAAAAAAATCACTCTCGAGTCCATGCGTATTTCCATATTCATGCACAAATATTTAGTTTTATTACAATGAAATGTGTTATGAGAGTTGCTGTTTAGCGTAGAGAGGGGGTTGGCGAGCGACGGAAAGGTATGGACCATCAGTGCACACTCATAATAGGTTTTGATTGTGACTAGGACGAGAAAGCATTAAAAAGAATTCACGATCAACAAAACTGATAGTGAAACGCTGCTGTAATTTTGACTGCGAGAAATCGTCGGCAATTTCTTCGACGACAGCCGCTCTATGGCATCTTTTCGATGGTCTAGGGATTAGGTGCTGATGACCCAGAGAAACGAGGGAAAGCATTGTTCACGAACTGGTTCGAACCAGCGACCATCCACTTCCAGAGCAGTGAAAAGTCGCAGACTCCAACCTTGCTTGCGAACACTGAGGTTATAGCTGTGTCCGAACCAGAATGAAATGGGCTCTATCAGTGAACATTATGGAAACACAACTCTGCGCGCTCACAGCGCCGGACTATTAAAAAATAAACCTTTTATGGGAGCCTCATGAGCTTCTGTGAAAAATGAGTGACTTCCGTTAGCAGGAAATGGAAGCCAAGAGACTTTGACTACAAAAAAAGCGCTCACTGGTAAATCCTCCATGCATCCCTTCATGTTAAAGACATAGGAAAAGAGAGGGCTACAGCAGAGATGAGCAAGCTCTTCGAATCGCAGATCAGCTGCGGCTGACATCTTTGTTGCGCACAATACGCTCAATGAGTTTTGGACAACAATGGATCTGTGATCCAAAGAAGCAGCCTTATCGATACGCGAGGAGGACAGCGCATCCCTCCGCACATTATTCCACTTGAAAGAGGAAAAAACAAATAACAAATGCCATGACGTGACGTAATATGGAACAGCTTAAAACCACAGAACAGTTCGAAATCACTTTAGAATTCAAGATTCCTTAACTATTATATGCATTTACGCCTTTCCATAAATTGTCCTCTCCTGTCTTTTCATCTCAGCGAACGAAACTACACTATACCCTATGATCCTATTTTTTCTCTGCAACTCTAAAACTAATCTACTCTGTACCACTAATTAGAAAAGCACAGAACGACAGAGTTTAGAAGATATGGAAAAAGTCACTGATTACAACCAAGTCTGACATTCATGAAAGTGTGAGGCCAGTGCTGGTTGTTCCTACTTATCCGCGTTATGTTAGGAACTGTCCGTCGTTCAGAGTATATGCTAGATCACTCGCCACTCCGTTTGCACCTCCTCAAAAGACGTTCTTATGCTTTAACGTCACAGTGCAACATCTGGGTGGAAAAAAATGTAACAGAAAGCGCAAATCAAAGCAGATTTCGGCAAAATTTGATTGCCTGATGCGGGAAATGAAAACATTATACTTTTGTGCGAAAATTAGTAAGTTTTCGGATTAGAAGGCCTTTCAGAGTAACAAGGCCATCACCAAAATGCGCTCAACTGCATTGCGGCATCACGGTGGCCTTAACAACAACGTAACAACTATTGCATCAGTTTGGCCTCGTCGTCTGCTGCTATGGGACCTTGTTCCCATAGTTTTTGTTTCCCCACTAGTTCTAAGAACACTAATCTCATTCGCTTTCCGACCCTTTACCCACTCCCTTAATCAAAACCCAATTCAAAACAATCGAGGGAGTGGCCACAAGAAAATACAAATGAAACAGTCTAAGGAGCCAAAAGGAGATTATGTGAAACAAGAAGAAATATGCTTCAGATGCACTCTCTTTCCATAAGGCATTTATAAGAGAAGTTAAGAAAGCTGCCGACACCGTATAAAACTTTTTAAAATTATGTTTAACTCAACATCAACTTTAATGAAGGCAATTCCACTTTGGCGCAAGCTCTAGCCACGACCCTCCCTATACGTTCCCCCATCAGTACCTTTTTCTCATCACAACTTCACTAATGTAACCAATTGCAGAACAAACATACCACATACAGCAAAATAATAAGCACTGCACCCACTTTGTACGATTGTTTGTCGCATGTGGGTTCAATTAGGGAAGGGATGGAGCTCGGATACAGCGTGTAATAAAAGGCTGAAATAATGCTCAGATGACATGTTTAAAAAACTGAGTGTAAGTCAATCTGAGAAATGAACTGATTCAACGACCTCCATCGTAAACCACTACATAAATCAACGTAGAAACGAGTTCATTCTCTTCTCCATTTGACGAGTTACCGAAATTTTTTGTCAAATTCCTTGGACACTCTATAAGGGTTTGTTGCCAGGACAGAATAATAAACATAGCACACTTCAAAGTTTCAAAAATTACAAATGAGGCACCAAATGATTGAAGACGACACGATTAGATGATTAAAACAACAAAAATCAAACGATGTCTCTTTTCACAACTAAAAAACAAAGCCACTAGGTGTATACGCAAAAAAGCAAAACGGCTTTCAGTAACGCGAAAGTACTGAATCTATGATTATTAAAAATGCATACTCCATAAATGGCCATGTCTGCTAAGAACTTAAAGCGCATGTTTGGTACTCCCAAAAACAGCAGTTCATCACTTCATTTCAGCTTGGAAACGAAAGCAGTATCACTAACCAACGCCCACTGGTCAGTAGTAACTGAATGAGGAACCAGCATTCTGCAAACACTGTTCATAAACGGACTGTTTTCAAATAGACAATTTGTATGTTCGTTCCCTTCGTACCAATTATAAAGCACGCTTGTTTTTGTACATTTAGCATCTCACCTTTATTCTTCAGCAAGCTCTTCACAGCATCCGCCTTCTCGCTCTCTCTTCATAAATCTGCCACAGACAGTGCATACAAGCAAACGGGAAGCTGATGCCAATTCAACCCAAATGTAAATGAAAGGCCGGAAATATCAGCATCTCGTAAAATTCTACCAGTGCACTGAGCACATTCCACTCACTCATATAATCTGATACGATCTGCACACTATTCAAGCATAATAAACACTGCATCGTTATGCAACAATGCTATTACATATGCAGGCCTGATCGCCATGCATTCCCTTTCTTTAATCACTCGCGACAAGTGGCAAAAACGCATCACTGATTAGCACTGTTCGTGACGAAAACAATCAGTTGCGCAAATGCAATTTAGCATGTGTACCTCATGGCGTGCAATTCGCAACAGGAATACGCGCATGCAAAGAATTTAACGGGAGTCTGATGCACAATAATGGAAATGAGCCCTTTAAAGAGCACATCCATTTGTCGACTTCACATAAATGTGGTGAATCGCTACTTTTCTGAACCAGAATTTATGTACGACTACTCTTGAAGCAACATCGGTGGATTATCACTTTTCGCATGAGAAATTTGATACCAAGCCACCAACAGCTCCAGGTTAAAAAATCAGCCCGCAATAACGACTATTACGTGCTCGCAAATATGTAATTTACTAACATGCCGGAAACTTTACGTTTTCAGACTATTTTCCCTCGCTTTCTATTTTCCAAAATTTTCCTCTCCTTTGTGTCTGCTGACCCTTGGGCTGCATGGGACTCGAAATTTTCGCACCTTGTGTCATCACTTTTTAACTACACGGATTAAAGAAAAACCGATTGTTCAGCATCAAATATTTGTTGACGGACACGTTAAGCAAGCAGAATTTTAGAAAAGAGCTCACCAGAAGATTCGGACTGACTATGGGAGAAGTCAGTTACGGGCACATCAGAGGAAGGCAAACTGCTTTGGGATGTATGCTTCTTCCTCTTGCCTGGCAACCACAACGACAACTTCTGACGACCAAGAGACGCCGAAAATGGTGTTTGCGCATTCACCGTTGTCGGAGTTGTAACTGCCGCTGCTGTGGACGAGCTGCTATCGCTTGCCCCTGGCGAAGGCTGAAAAAATGATCAAAAATTAGACTGTTATAGAATCAACTTATCTACAAGAACAAAATGTACAAAGAAATGGAATCGAAGAAAAATGTATAGATCTGCTACGGAATGAACTGACAGAAGGCTGACGTGTTAGAAAGACGACTGAGCAAGGCATAGAGAAAGAAAAGGCGGAGGGATGGACGGCGATTAGCACTCATGACATTACAACTGTCTACTGCCTGACGCAAAAAAAAATAAATAAGATCGATCAAAACTTGGTTAACAAAAAGGTGGCAGTGTTGACGAATTTCAGAAAAAAAATCGGACGATTGGCTCCACGGATGGAGACAACGATCACTGACAAATGGTCCAAACTAATCTATTAACATCCTAAATTGAATGTCTAGGTAGATATGACAACTCCAATGAATCTCGAAAAAAAAAGGAATGACGACCCGCAAGACGAACTGGTTGGCAAATTTTGTTCCGAAAACCTCTCAATCGAGCCTTAAAGTGCAAAGTTAGTGATTTAAATTGTGATTATCTTGAAAACTATTCAGCCATATAACTGAATAGCTACGCCAGCGTACAAAGGAAGTGAGCCGCTTAGTGGCAAACGATGTTACGGATAGAACTGCTAGTTCTATTCCGCCTTCATTCCCACCTTCTAGAGGTATTTGCAACATAATAGCTAAATTTCTCGGCTGTCATCAGAGAGCTCCTCTTAATCTAGTGGACAGGAGAGGATCTGATTAATAATTGTGCAGAAAGAGCATCTAAAAGCCAACATATTTTAGGAATGCCATGAATCACTGCAAAAAAAGAATCGAAATTTTGAGAAATATAGTAAAAATATAGACTGATTAAGGAATAGCGATACCAAAAACATGAGGCCATGAAGAGTCACGCAAAAATTAGCTGCATTTGAAAACGGTTGTGTGAGACAACCAACCCAGTTCACGATGAAACAAATATATTTTTAACCTGGTTGTGTGCGCTAGGCCAAACGTCGACAGCATGACTATCTAAGCCAAGCAAATCGTGCGCGGTGGCTGGCAGTGGTTCGGGTTGGCTCATCGAGTGCACGATGGCTGACGAGTTCGAAGAAGATGGCGCCGATACAGTGCCCACTGTAGCACCCTCTGTACCTGTTCCCAAATCGAGCTCTTCGAATACTGCGAACTCTTAAATTAAAATAACTCTCGGCAATGCGCATGCGAAACCAAAATAATCTAGGCAATATAACAAACAGCTATACCACAACTGAATTCATGCGGCGGAGAAATCACTGTAAGCTTCCGATCTAGGAACTCATATGAAAACCCTGCACGAGAAGAGGAGCTCCGTGACCTCAACCTCATCTCTCTTCTCCCCCGGCGACCGTTTAATGTGCGCAAGATGGCTCACAAAATGTGAAACTGTCGAGATTTCAAACTGACGCCATTCAAGTTCATTGTTACGTAACGTGCGATGATAAAATTCCAGAAAATCTGAACTGCCTTGAGGAAGCATAATTATATAACCTTTCATGCGAATTATGATGGGCCATAAAGGAGACAAATATATAACAATGTGCAACTCATGTGTACAATTATTTCCATCATTGCGACATCCCCTTGATTAAACTATACGCTCTTCGCGTATATGGGCGTGCTGGCAATACCAACACATAAACCTTTCCAGTTGCCTTAAATTCCACAATATTGAAACATCGTCTCCTGATGAGAAAAGTCTGTCAACTGTGAGAAAAAAATTTGTTGGAAATTCCAGAAGAAAATGCTACAGCCGTAAGCCATTGGCAAACCATTATCAAACTTATAAATCATTTCCACTTCTCAATCAAAAACTCCAATTCACGATGGAACAAAGATTACAGGAATTACAACCTAATTAATACACAAAGACAAGCATAAACTCAAGGACAAGAAAAAAACAACATTCACCGGTAGTCACGTCCTTTCAATTTTCGGCTCTTTGTTAAGAAATTTCCGAATGCTTCAAGCCGGCCTGTAGCAGTCGAAGGCCACCAAACGGGCAAGGAGGTCATTCCGCGGGGAGTAGCTAGATGAAGGTTGAGAGCCCTCCTTTCCCTACCCCCATCACTGGTGTGCAGTGGTATGAAGTGAGATGCCAACGTAAAACAGAAAATCAAAAACCGCAAAAGACGAGCGGCATGAGCACAGAACGAATCGATTACGCTCCGCTGCGCTACAAAAAAGCTGCAACACAACCAGTTCTTAATTCCACTCAGTAGTGTTGCTCGCCTTATTTGTTTTGTTTCATGCAACACTTATTACCACACCGTTTCACTGACCGAGAATACACCGCAGCCACACAGGTTTTAAAATTTCAACAGCTGCTGGCCTTAATGATCAAATAGGTGATTTTGGGGAAAAAATCAACATTTTGGGAAAAAAAGGACGATATTTTTCAGCAACATCCACAATCCTCCCACCGCCACAAAGTTGCGGCATATGGCCGCCAACACAATCACCAGACCAAAAATTTTATGGAAAAATAAGCTGAAGTGGTGTTTAAAAATTAGCTTACCAGGCCTATCTTTTCCGGTGCCTTTAGCCTCGATGAATTTCATCATTATTTCGCTTATATCGATCTGCTCTATCGATTCCCGATATTGCGAATAAACCTGCAATCACGTAATTCACATTGTTTCTGAACAAGATGCCGGGCTACGACGGCACGGAGAGTTTTTGATCCATATGATAAAAAGAAGTCTATGGATAAAAACTAGAAGTACGTAAAGCGCATTTCAAGTAGCAACTTTCTCGCCACTCGCTCCGAGAAAAACCACAAGCTGAGGATTCCAAAAAAAAACCTTTCGACAGGTGTTTTTCATGATGAGAGGCGCAGCATGCAAAAACGTTACAGAAATGAACAGCGTTCTAAATCAGCACACACAATAAAGCCATTCTGGCACAATATACGGAACAGAACTCTGACAGAATTTCGACCACAAATAGCAAAACGCAAGATTACGAATCGTTCAGTATGCGGATAGCCCGATTAATTGAATTAACGACCACAGAGATCACCAAAGGCATAAAAAAAGTCATTCTGATTTCCTGTCAGTTCCTATATGCGTACCGTTCGTCAGTTCCTATATGCAGGGATGTTCTGGCTACACGACTATTGGATGCAACCATTAGCGTTTAAAATATGCGAAAATAGCCCTAGATTATTTCTTCCTTTCTTTCCTTGTGACTTCCTCGAGTAGACGCACTTACTTGTACAGCTGCTTCCCGCCTAGATCACCGGTCGTCTTACAAAAGGCTATATAGCAATCTAGGAGGAACAAGTTGACAACACTTGGTCAAGATAAAAGCTGACGACCCTCGGCCAACATGTAATTTAACAGCTGTCTCCTCATGCTACAAACTCATCGTGATTTTTCAACAACCGCAAACTCACCTAAACACCGCACAATTACACACCTCAAAACATTTGCCGTCATTTGATATTAGTTGCCCGAATGCAACTGCACTATGTTACGAAGCATTAAACGATTTGACACAGCAGTGCAAACAAAAGTTTCAGTTAACAGGTTTTGAATTGAGATGGTTGACGTAGAAATGAGTTCTAAAAGTTGATGTTTCGCGTTACTGCAAGTCCATCGGCCGCGCTCCCACTCCGTCAACGAGACTCCTCCCACTGTAAAAGTGCTCAACAAGTTTGTAACTTTTTTTCTTCACTACTCGGCCTCGACAATGGAGCTATCCGCTTTTATGATCCACTTCCTCGACGAGCAATCCACAGAGATAATGGTCGCCATTCAAACAACTAATTTGCAAGAAGTGTTGCTGAATTACAAAAGAGTGGTAGAGATAAATACAGCACTGCGTTCACATTGCACTGACTCCTCGATTAATTCCCAGCAAAAAAGCCAAACCACCCACTTTTCCTATGCAAAAGACCGCCCCTGTTAATGATCTGCACCTCTGACCTTTGAGAGAGCAAACTGCCAGTTGACTATTGGCTGCACTCCTAAAGCAAACGAAGCAGCGCTGCACTCGCACGATAACTCTTGAACGCGCTCACTTGTAGCTGTTTCTATGCACTGGGTGGTACGCGGTACGCCTTTTAATGACATTTATTTCACTACTCCTACCCTGCGCTGTTTTAAATGAAAATATATCACCCCATCGCTCAACACGGCGAACGCTATAACACCTACTCTCACGAGCCGCCCTTAGCCTACCCCTTCCCCTTGTTTCATACCAAATGCCATCCAAACACGAAACGAAACAAGTACCAAAGTGACGTGCTTTCAACGCAGTACATTACCTCAAATTAGGCAGCAAAGACTCAATTATATGGAGCACAAAAGAGGTAAAAAGACAAAATTAGTGGCAATATTAGATGCATAAGTGGGCATTCCTATGCTGCCCCCTTCCTACTGGGGAAGAAAAAATGACAGGAGCATAAACCTCTCTGCAGTACTCCTATGCTTCAATTTCTTACATGCCATTATCCCTCAGTCCCTCCTAAGCCTCTCCAGTTCTCCTTACTTTCAACCATATTTTTCCAGTGTGTTTACATCATTCATTCCATTGTTTTCAAAGTCTCATCATGAACACTGCCTTCAAAAGTTTGTGAGCAACATGACTCCCCATTCCCTCTGATCTCCAGGACGGACCCGAAAACTGCAAGCAGAGGAAAAGCAGCTGGCGATTACATGATTGTAAGCAGAAGAACGTTACACGATCGGAAGGATAACAGAAAAACCTGAGAAGATGCTGCCGCAGTGTCATCGGCGACTTTGGCGAACGATCCAAGAAAGGTCTTCATTTGCTGTAAGTAAGCCTGGTCGTGCGCTTGGAAGGCGCGTGCCGCCTTTACCATCTTCTCTTCGAATTCATCACGAACGCGACCGTATTTGTGCACGTATGCACGGTACTCATCTCGTGATTTCATGACTTTACTCTCCGCCTGAAACATTTTCTGTCAGTCGTTCTACAGTCGGACTGCACTTACTCATTGCTAAGGCCTCTCACTTATAAAGTTCACAGCTAGGCATAGGAGAGGCGAACCCATTCGTGGGGTAGAAGAGCATCCTTAGTACGGTTCTCACTATGTCAAAGAACATTTGTGGGAGGGAGAGAGTGGGAGGAAGGGGGTGAGGGGGGGGGGGGGGGGGGAGGGGAGGTCAGTTATTAAATTCATGTTCATTATTAAGCTCTTAATAACCTAAAGTTAATAACTGATCTTAATAACTGACCTAGGGGGAGGGGGGGAGGGCTACGTAGCGAGCGCAAGGAAAGGCTACGAGAACGAACAATAAAGATACCTTAAGGATTTCTTTCGAAGTTCCATTCTCCTTCTTCAGCCGCTCCAGTTCAGCACAACGCTGACTATATGTTTCTTTCGACTGGAAGGCACAAAACATTACACATTAGCATGCTGCTTCGGAATTTCTGGTTTCTGGATCTACACATTAGCATGCTGCTTCGGAATTTCTGGTTTCTGGATCCCGGTGGCCTGGTGCTTATAAGACCTCACTTCTAAATCGGACGTCTTTCCGCTCACGCAATATTCACCATCTACCTCGCGTGGTACCCTCCGGTTTGTACGACCGCCTACCTCCTCTCCCCTCCCCTACCTCAACGATTCCCGAGCTAAAATTTGCCCTCCGAGCAACTCACTGCCATAATGTATGAGAAAAAAAAACAGCTGGGATGGCTAAGTGCTCTCAAAATTTAGTTTGGATATGTCAGGCAATGAAATTTCTTCCCACTGTAAGCCGAGTTCTATCAGATGAACTATAAATAAAAAAAAGCTAAATTTTCAGCGATAAAAAACCGCAAATCGATAGCTTAGAAATAGGGACGAACCTTTTGAAGGCATGTAGTTGTTGTCTGCATAAGATTGACAGCGTCAACCACGTCCTGCTCCTTAACTCTTTTCCGTGATCGCACCAAATCCTCATGATATTTCATTACCTCCAATGGCAAAACTCACATAAATAGTGCAATATTTCAAGACAACAACAAACGTTTCTCTTCGTTCGAAAAGAAGTTTTCGCTGCGAGATTTACCGCAAAGCAACACCTGAGTAATCTTTCCCACTGAGAAGCACTGCACCTTCTCAGCGCTCCTGATCCCATCCGTGTTCATAACTTTTAAAAAAAGTCCATAATCGATCTAAGAGTGCCTAACAGCAGTTACAGCAATTTGAAAAAAAAGGTACAGAACAGAATAGTCATAAGCAATACTACCAAGTATTAATGAAGAAATAAAATCAGCTCCATTGAAAAAGCACTGAAGAGGAACTGCATATCTGTTTCACTAGATTCAAACAACGTCAAGTTCAGCAAGGGGAAAGTATTCGAGGAAGGTGAGGAAGAAAGGGGACGGGAGACTTTATTCGGTGTTATAAAGCATTTTTATGTTTCTGGTTTTCGAATTTTCTTGAAAAATTATCCTTTTATTCAATAGTTAGAAACCGGAGCACTCTCCTACTTCCAAATTTAGCGAGCGCCAAATAATTTCCCCTCGTCCTACCAATTACTAGCTGATCTGCTGCCACATGTCGCCCAGGCATTCAGCAAATCCCATCCCTCCAGTGACGTAATTTTAAAAACCATATCAAATTCAATATAATAAAATGGCTTAACATCATCAGATGTAACTGCACAGAGTAGCGTCATTTCTGTTTAAAAACACAAATCTGCCCCTTACACGACCCACGTTCACTTCAGACTTCTTCGCATCCCATCAAATTCCATGCGAGAAGGGTGATGAGAAGGAACTGCATATCTGTTTCACTAGATTCAAACAACGTCAAACTATGTATTTCTAAAGACGCCATACGATTCTGATTTATCATCAAAAAAACCAAATAAAACTTCTTTCCAAAACAGTAACAAACGATCTGTGTCTCTTAAATGGAAACTGATGGGTATGAATAGACTTTATCAACAACGAAGCACCTCAACGTGTAGTTGCAACGCAAATAAAAAAGCAGAAACTTCATTCTGTTGTGCGCAACGGAAAAGCCAAAGACTTAGAAAAAAAAATTAATCGACCAGACAAAAAATCTACCCAATACAGGAAAAGGACGGCAATAAGGAATTACTGAACAAAGCGAGCTAATATTCTAATTATTGCAACGTTCAGCCCATCACGAGATCTAAACAGGAAAGTGACCAATAACTGTACCATTTGGCAGTTCAAAGACAGGATTTAAACAAGCGTGACATCAAGTCCTGTTTCACCCCCACCCCCCTCCTGCTATCAAAAAAAGAAGCACTTACATCTTTAAAAAGTTGTTGCAAAGCAGCGAAGAAGGTTGACTGAATTTCGGCCAACAACTCCAAAGTTCCTTTCGTTAACTGCCAAGAACTCGCAAACGCACCGCCAGACGAACTAAGGGAGCTCGTCTTAAACATTACTCGTCACTACTTAAAAAGATTAAAATAAAATGAAATTCATGAAATCGGTAAGAAAAACGAACAACAATCGTGCAACTCTACTTAAAAGACATTGAAAGACAAAAACGGTTATACTAAGACACGAGAGCAGTTCGGAAAGTATGAAATTCGGCGAACGCAGTCACCCTGTTTGGAAGCGCTAAAAGAGAGTCCCAAAGGAATTGGCGCTGACGAATGGTTTTAGAGCCGTCGATTTCATGGATAATGCTTCGTGGACAGTGCCAAATACTTTCTCTAATATACTCGTTGAAACGCAATACGATCATATTATCGAGCCACAAGTCAATTACGGTCACCTCAATTAAGGCCTGATCCCCTAATTGATCGATGACCGCTCAAATAACTTTGGCGTGATGGCTATAACGAAAAGTGAAGTTCAACGAAGCAAAAAAAAAAGAAAGGGAACCTTCGAAATGCTTTTGGCAAAGTATTTGCCACTCTCCTCTTCAAAATTAGCCCGATCTTTCAGAAACTGAGCCAATTCTTGCACCGATTCCTCGCATTGCTTGAGATTTTCGTACAAAACATGATATCCGTGGTGCTTCTCGCCCTGCAAACCGCTTTCCTTTTATTGTAATGCATTAGCTTCATTCAACTCAGCATCCATTTTACGTCAACAAAGTTTCGTTAAAGCAGCACGTTCAAACAGTGCTCTTTATTAGAGCAACTAGTGAGCCAACCTCTGCAGTTGTAATAGCCGCAGTGGAACTCCGGTACAAACACTTTATCGTTCATGTGGAAAAACTATGCTTTTCAACACTTACACAAAAAAAAAGAACGGAAATTTATCATTTAAAGGAGAATCTCTCTTTCTATGTTCCCCTCAATTTTCAATTCAATCTACTCCGCCTTTCGGGTCATTCTGACCAACACTCCTTCCTCTTCGCAAAACCTCGGTACGCCACTACATTTCACACTTTTTGTGTTTTCACTAATCGATCCTCATTCTATCGAAACCCCGCTAATCAACCATTTTGCAATTCTCCACGCGTTGTAACAAACTGCGAAACACAAAGCCCACGTCATGTACGCTGTACACGCACAGTTTCCCCAAGCTGCTTTCGCGCGAATTATTTTTCATCGCCTCTCAGCACCGAACATCGACAAAATTAGCTTCAGGTTTCCGACTGCCTATGACATCAACTCGACTAGGTTTCCAATAATCAGTTCAAACCTACTTTTTCATCGCAAGCGGAATCCCTGATCGTCCAACTTATACGCTATTCAGTACGGTTTACTTCAACCCATAAAAAGCAGCTGTGCCAGCTGAGTGCCCAATTAAACTCACGCGCGCAGCTAATTCTTTTACTCGCTCAGCTCTACATTCCCTGAACCCGTAGGAAACAGAGAAAATAATTCTTTGCTTTTAATGCTACGAAATATATGCTTGACCACTCTTGCAGATGACCAGGCTCTGTAATGATAGAATGAGCAACTGATCAACTCCTTAAATGAAAGTTCCCATAAATCTTGCTGACGTGTTTTATTTCAGGCATGACACGTTGCAGAGAACGCATGGTCAACTTGACAACAAGAATGCGCCAACAAATCTTAAAGGTAAAACAAGTAACGTACAGTCCAATAAAGTAGGCGATGCAGAGGATGCCACTAAATCTGAAATGTTGCACGCACGAAATACCGTTAGTTTCATATTGTAAAGCAAGTAATGGCAAGATGAAAAATAACGGCTGTCACAATGGCCATTCATCTCACTGAAAGAAACATGGTTCCGATGGCAGCGTTCTTTGTGAGTAGCATGCCTCCCTTTAGTAGCATGTCCTGCCCTCAAGAAACTAGGCAAGAGCACCCACCCCGACAAAGACCCTTCATGATACCCGGAAACTCTCCACTACTAAATCCAGAGAAGCACCATCTCCTGCTGTTAAAGATCAAAAAAATCTTACCCAGAAATGTTCAGCATAATCCACAGCGACCATTGTTGTTGAAGATGTAAAACATCGGTTTAGAAGTTTAAAAAAAGAGAATATGAATTAGAGATCACGAGAGCAGTCAGTAGCTTCAGCCTGATGGCACCTCGGCAAACATCGATAAAAGCATAAAAGGCAACTGGGCCGCACACACAACGCTTTAATAATCACAGCCGGTCCTGCAACACTTGAAAAAAAAAAGTGCGCTCAATGAGTACTTAAAAACATAGCAAAATGCACGACACGTCATGCACAATTGGTAATTAACGTTTGAGCGATGCAGCAGGCTTTGCTTTTTGGGCAATCAATACCAACATATGTAAGCGGTTCAAGGACGGGAGAAGGCAGAACAACACGGGTACAAAATGCTTGTGAGTGTTTCATATGCAAATAAACATGACAAACGACAATCTTTTTTTCACGATGGTTTTTTTTCGACACTAAATAAACGGCGAGGTGAAAGTGTATAAAACAATACAGTGATGTTCTTGGCATTTTCTATTTTTATAAAAAGAAAAAAGAAATCTATAATTAATTGTTATTATGTGATACCCTTCCTGCTGACGACATTCCGTTTACATTTGCTACTCGTTAACAGCAAAAATACAACAACAAATTCATCACCTATGAACATCACAACAATGCGCTCCATGTCAGCTAGCAAGCGAAGTAACACAGTGATGCTTGCGTACAAACCAGTGACGAGTGCATCATCATAGCAAGAGTCACTACTCGCACTATAGCCAGCCGATAGCAAGCACTATAGGCACGATTTGTTTATATTTTAGAGGAGTGTGCCCGATTAGCTGCTCAAATTTCAAACCGTTTAGCTCTTCTCTCTTGTTCACATAAATAAACAACTATTTGCATGCATTTTGTCATATGAAATTATTTGACGCCAACAATTCAACAACATTGGCAATCCTCTCATGCAATTACATTTTGCTTAAACGTCGGTCGCACTCTAAAAAACACCACCAATTTCTGGGTCCTTCTTCAGTATTCTATTATACAAGTTGTTATGCCAGCCGTAAACAGCGTCTAACAATTCAACGCCCAAAATGTTCGATATTAAATGAGTAAAATATCACAGCTGAATCCGGCCGTATTAGAGCTTCCTTCCTTACGTATCGATGAGGACAAATACAAAACGGATGACGGTTAACTTATGCATCGACGCTCTACTCATCTAAGGACGCATCGAACCGATCGTGACAATTCTACATCCTTTCAAGCGATAATCGTGCACACACTTTCAGCAGTCCTTTTGCACCGCACCATAGATCGCAATACAATCTTTAGATAAGAGCTATTTGAGATGTTTTTTCTGCTTTAGGCGACGATTAAAAAGACGCACAGCCAGTCTTAATCCGCTTCTCCAGTTTTTGGCGCTCACAGAATTTCCAACACCACAGTCTGTGCAAATGGCTATTCTTCTACAAACCACCTGTCATAAAAATACTTTAATATAAAGGTATTCTGATACAAGGATATTTGACATGAACATTTATTATAAAGATACTTAGGACATTCAACTTAAGATATATGAACATAAAGATATTTAAACATCTTATTTAACCGGAGTTATTAAAATATTTAACTGAAGACATTTAAATGACGCAGATACTTTACTGTAAAGATATAAGGAAGACATTTAACTCAAGCGCTTAAACTCCACTCCATACTATCACCTCGTGCTTTCTTTGCAATCGAATTCTTCATTTTTGCTACCCAACACTCACAAGAAAAATTAAAAATTCCGTCTATGTTACGCAGATGCGCGAAGGCATCATGCGTAACCAAATCAAGCGCGATGGCGGTATTTACAAAAGGTGGCAACACAACAGTGACACCGTAAGTTAAAACAGCCGCTACTAGAGCACTGATAGTTGCCTGCAAGTGACAGCGGTCGCAAGTGGATGTAAACGCACTAATAAAAATATATTTCCTGCTAGTTTAATACCCTACTATCACACCGTCGAAACGTAATACCAGTGACGTCGCAGCTGAGAGAGGGGAGGTGAGTGTGGGCAGATATAGCGGCAATTGTTCATCTCCACCTCCCCTTTATTTTCTCACAGAGTACGAGGATGTGTATTTACTCCTCTTCCATACAACTAAATCTTTCTTGCGGCTCCATTCAAAAGCAGACCTCATATCCATCCGTACCCTCCCCTTCCCCCCCCCCCTTCGAGTTCCAAAAGTTACTAAAGAAGAAGCTGTGCATTTGCGAACGACGATGAAATTCCCAGGCACCAAGGCGACTGTGTTTCCTTCGCAAAAGCACCTAATGAGACCTGCGTGTTTTTTTGGAACGACATTTTTCTCGCCGACCCGAACCAAATCCCGTACCCTACAGCTCGCGGCCAACATACAGCGGTGCATCAAACGACAACGTCAACAGCTTAAACGAAAATTTTGCAAGTTGGCCCAGTATGGGCCTACGTATCGAACTCTATGATGTTCACCTGGGCAAGTGGCCATTTACGCCTGGCGATCAAAGGCCTTAGTGCCTAGCGCGTAAACTCCATTCGACCAGTCTTTCTTAAAAATTTCACAGTGAATCTTCAGTTGAAAAAGGCGAACAGACTTGGCGCCCGCCCATGTGTTGAAATGGAGTACAACGATGAAACTTTCCGTTACGCTCCCTCAGCAGCTTCCACTTAAAACGCTCAATGCCAATCACAGCGGGTGATCGAAGAATGTTCAATAACAGTTTCTCATGAAGAAAATAAAGAATGTGATGAACGACTTTCAGAAAGTTGGCCAGGGGTCGATGGTGTTCACTTGAGGCGAAGAGAGCGAGATGATACCATAACTGAGTATTCCAAAATAAAAAAAAATAAAAAACAGATTAAACTGCTATTATAAATTCCAACATTTACACATTCCGGTACTCGAACTAGAACCGCCTCATTTTTCGGCGCTGATTTTTAATTGCTTTCACTCCTTGCAATTTCATCTTATTTTGTCAATCGTTTGATGATTCCACGGAAGTGAAATATCAATTTGAATGCGGAAAAGGTGTGTTAGTCTTTGATAAATACTTGTAGCTAACATTATAAAAAACAGCATATGGGACTCGTCACAAGCGTATCTAAGATTGTCGAAAGAAGAGGGCTTGGTTCGGATGGCCCAAAACGGGGTCTCGTAAAAAAATATTAGGAAAAAGTGGACGAATAAAAAGTCTCATTTCGCATTTGCTTAATGCAACTGAAGGCCCTAATTTCTTTAAGGGGTTGCGAGAGTTATTTGTTGGGATGAAAACGCAAAACTTTTGACAAAAAAATTTTAAAAAAATACTTCTGAACAGTCACAGATGTAAGCTTACAAACGCAAAAAAAGCTTCTGTTTGATATGCCTATTGAATTTACAGCAAAACAGCCTGATTACTACTGAGTTAAGTGGTCAAATAAATACACTGTTAACCCTCTCGTCAACCTCCCTCACTTAATCGATTGGCACCGTATAGTGCAGTATAATTTGGTATTTGGTTTTTTTTTCTGCTCAAAACTGATAACTGTAAAAGTACAGAACTAACAATGCGCCATCACCAGCTCTGGCCAGGCCACCACGGTGCCCCCCCCCCCCCTCTCCCCCCCTCCCCGAGTCGAGAAAAAGGGATTTTTGAAAAGTTTTTGTTTCGTACTTTTTTTACACGGAAAGAATACAATTTCCGGAATTTAAGTCTAGAATATACCTAACTTCAAAGGTCGATGAAAAATCTGGGAATTAAATTCTGAAAAGAAAAACAGCAATAGTTTAGCAGTTTCATTCTCTACGACATCCACAACAATTATACAAGGCTCTTAATTACTTAGGTCGGTGTGCCCATACGTTTGAGCACGTTCCGACTGTTCTACCTTCGTTTCTTGGCATAGCGTAACAAATGAAACTCCGTTCGATTCGTCCTAGATCGTAGAAGAGCTCTTTCCATTAAAAAGTTTCCAAATGACTAAGCCGGAATTGCTACACGAGTTAAAAAACCCCTTTATAAAAGACTTTAGCGGATGATTCGCGTGATTGGCCAGTTAGGTGGATCGAAATATGAATGCACAACTAGCTCCATGCGGTCAAAAGACGCGTCTTCGTATGGCATAAGGAAAGGCGACAAGGCATACGTCACCCGCGCTGAAAAGAATCGCAGGACTAAAATCATCGCCATCCTCAACACAGTCTTCCGCCCTCCCCCCTCCTATTTCTCGAGGAAGGAGCTTCCCACAGCCCTTAAACCTCGAATCCAGTCCTCCCTCCGACGCTGCGTTTCGTACAGTCACTTCACATTCAGTTTCCCTCTAATAAAGTTCCACCCTCTTAGGGATCTCATTTCGTCTGTCAACGCTCCTTCTCCTACACTCGACCTCTCGAAGTGATTCCCACTTCTTGCAAGTTGAAATTCTAAAATCTTTATGCTCTGAATCGGCGGTATGTGGTGTCGTAGGATGGAACGTTCAGAATGTGTTATGTAGCAGTGCCATAAAATAACCAATTAAGTAAGCAGAGAAGAAAGGCAATCCAGATGTTTCGCGATTCGCGAAAAATCAGGTGCGTCGGACTGAAATCTTTAATAGCAATCATAACAGTGGTAGAATATTGAGACGGGCGTTTTGCCTCCTTTGCTTTCGCCAGTAATTCTAGTATTTTAACGTTTACACAAACCCCTCCAGATTTATCCGCTAGCCCGGAGACCGCTGCTCAATCAATCACAAAACCGTGATAAGCGTGAACAGGAATACACTTCGCCTAGCCGCCACTCGAGTTCTCACCACAAGCCGACATCGAAAAATGACGAGTTCGCGTTCGCATTCGCATTCTAGTCGATCGCTTCAGGAACCTATTTCGCCTTTCACAGCTTCATATAAAAAGTCAAGCTGGCACCTAAGTGTACAGGTATGACGGCAAGCGCGTAAAGAAGGAGGGGGCTAAAGGATTTCGGGTTTGAAAGACTCGGACAACAGGATGAGCATCAGAAAGAAGCGAAAATCGCCAAAGAAGGCCAACCTTTTCCAGCTCGCCTCGACTAATATACATACTTTCCCGTAGCAAAGCGATAGAGATATATGATGGCTCGTTTTGAGAATTCGGATGCGCAACGATTATTCCGGAGTTGCGAAGCTGTTCTGCCAGACTGCTGATCTCAGAAAATTGACTATTTGAGCAAACAGTGAAGTTTTGACAGCTTCTTAAAAATTTTCACGCCCACCTCCCCCCCCCCCCCCCC
>JPKZ01000811.1:175704-190948 GCA_000803305.1 Toxocara canis
TTTTCCCCCCCCCCCCCCCCCCCCCCCCTCCTTCATACATCTGGTCAGTAGCAAACGGTGGATTTAATATGCTACGATACAATCGCCTGAGGCTTGCCTGAAAAAAAGGTTTTAATAATTTTTCTTCTGGGACGCGTTCTTCTCTATAATGTAACATATATAAAAGAGATTTGCTACTAAACGTTGAGATAAGCGAACAGAGAGAGAGACACACACACACACTTGCTTATAGCATGAATCGTTTAACGTGCATAGAACAAATAGCACAGCCTCAAGTGCCAGAGGAACATAAGTGTACAATTAAATAAATGAAGCACATAAAGCTAAAATTAAACATATAGAACGAAGAAATATTAAATGCGATGAAATGTATCGCATAGAAAAGACGATATAAAGACAAGCGGCTAAGCTTTGAACGTGTATTTAATTATAATTCAGTTACGCAGTCTAATAAGGACTTAAATGCAGTGCATATAAAAACTAATTATAATAAAGAAAGCGCTCATAACAGGAGTGAGTTGAAAATGTAGTTGAAGAGCGCAAATCTTAAGAAAGATTGCAAAAGATTTTAAACGAAAACAAGATGATATTAGCTATTCATTGATTGTGACTGCCAAAAAGGGAACAAAACGGCTATGCTTGGCATGCGTACCACATGAATTGCCGTTGCAACCAGCCACCACCCATTCAAAAACTTGCTCCTTTAGACCCCCTCTCTTTCTCTCTATGTCCTTCGCTCTTTCTGACGCGTTGTTTCGACATCACATCCGGACGCTCTCCGCCTTACAACAATCTCGTTACCGATTCTCGAGCGTCGAGTGCCCTTCACCTAATCGTTGACTCGAACTGAGCACGCTTGGGATGAGCTTTCATGCGAATGGCACAACTAAACGCCGAAACGAAACGAAACGATCATAATGTTAAAGTCGCATTCAATATGAAGATGGCGCATTGAGTGCACTAGCCTGTCGACCAATAAGAGGAATGAATGGCGTTCAGGCGAATCCCATATGACCGCAAACTCGTTTAGCTCGACCCTTTTGCTACTCCAGCCAACCCTTTTTTGATGCGCAGAGTGCACCCGTCTAATAAATCATCAATGAAAAGCAGTTGCGTCTAACCAGGCTAACGTGCTGGATTTCTGGTTGTTAGGCGAATTGTTTCTTTTTTATATTAAGCATATAATTAGTTATTTGTTTATCGTCTTATTTAGTCATCTCTTCGGTAGGCACATGTCGAAAGGATACCTTCTTGACGGGGTACAGCAAATGATCAGAGATAAGGAAAAACTAAAACCGGATATACGTACCGACACGAGTAGCAACAGGTGCAAAACATGAATAGAGCTGTAAAAGTTGTTAGAATATGGAAGTCGTGATATATTGGAAACTCACATGAAAAAAAAAACTGCATACGTTTGGAAATTTGGAGATCATTAGGGCTCATTATGGTTGGGTATACTTTGCGCTCCAGACGACGTTTCTGTGAACGCTATTCACCTTACGTGAATTTCTGCATTACAGCTTATCCGCATGTCGGCACTGTGTGAAACTAATCCGACTTAGCTGATTGAACTGACCTCTAACCTTACCTTAAAGCTTACTGCGATTTATTTACTACGAGTTAAGACTTCGTCACGATGACGAAAGGTTCGAATGCTGGTGGCGTTGACGTGTCGTAGTTGGATGCTATCCTCAGACCTGTTGACTCGATTAGCGATGGACTGGAGGTCGAGACGGTACTGCATGACTGCAGACAAATGTGGGGAGCAGAGAAAATCCCCAGAATAAACTTAGCTGAGGTGTGTTCGAACAAACCATTGTTTTTCATCATCAATTGCGCATTCCTTGAGAAATTGACCTCTTTTCTAAACTTATCAGGCTTTATCCCAGGTTATTAATGATTCTGATAGGACTTTCAATGCTCTTTACGATAGGCACAGCCTCCACGTTGCTTCCTCAATTTATACATAATCAGATTTACTACTATTGCTAAATGGCTCCGGCGGCGTCCCTCGATAAGGCCGCGCTCTCTCTCCATCTCTCTTTTGCGCTCTCTCTGTCTCCTGTGCGTGGCAAAAGATACCTGCCCACAGCGTTTAAAACATTTATATCCCATAATATTTTCATGCTGAGTGCAGAAACGAGCGAGTCGCCTAAAATCAGCAAATGATCATAGTCATATAGTGCGGTGAATTGAAAACTGACAACAGCATCACTCAAACGACCCGTTTGCAAATCTGGGGCCTATATGAGAGACATCATTAAATTTAATTTTCTCGAAAATCCCAGCAACAAAATCCGAACAACCGTACTTTTTGACCCGTCGAACGAATTGAGGGTGCCGAATCGACGCCATCGCGATGGCCAACAAAGATAGCAATAAAGTTCAATCTCAATAAGAACGTTTCAAATTAGTCTGGATAGCATGGATATTTCCTTTTTTTTTTCTTTTTTTTGTGACTAAATAGTTAGAATTTCTGTTGCAAAAATAGTTGGAATTCTTGTCGGAATTGTCGGAATTCTTCAGCGACTTCCATTGGCTTCCAGTGATTCTTCATTCCATAAGCCACTGAGCATATGACGCGCATTTGTACATCATTGTTACCCGCTTCCCAACGAGAGGTGACGACAAGATTTCTCAGCGAGGATTGCCAAAACACGCCAGATCGGATGATGATTCATTTGCATTTCGAAACCACTGCTCAAAAAGCAATCGAAGCGAGTCGGAAAAATTTAAATGTTTCAGAGTTTCGAACATTTCAAACTCGCCGAAAAATGCGTGCCCAGAAACATCCCCTCCCCCTCCCCAAAAAAATATGGGCCACAAATTTTGAGACGTATAGTGTTATCTCCGTTGAAAATTTTTGGAAAGAAACTTATAAAGATTTTAGGATATGAGTAATGTTTCCCCCTTACTTCCTCGTATTACGCAACTGTTTTCCTGAGTCAGTGTTTGTCGATGAATATTGTTATGGAAACTTTACACATAAAGTGCCCGTTCTCTGCTGCATTCATTCCTAACAATGACTGACGCAGGAAGAGAGAGAGAGCTCATTGAACGTTCGGAAAACAAGTTTTCTTTTGAAACGTCTAAAGAATGTCGAGAAAAATATAATAACATAAAAGCGTATAAAACAACTCGAAAAATAAAAACAAAGAACGAGCGATCAAAAAAACTGGCTATCTTGTTTGTCTTCTTCGGTTTTTGATTTTGCATATTTTGGAACACGAACACCAAAGCGGCGTTTATGATCGTCTTGCCAGACGCGGAAGTGACGATGTTATGGAGTAATCTACTTCACATTTTAATCATGCTGTTGTGGAAACTTTTTCCTTGTTTCTAAGTTGCTTTTTACCATTGCTAGTTTCATTCGATCACTCTTGGTGTTTCGTTCCGGTGATGAGTTAGGAAATGTAGAACTGGAGACCTTAAAACTCGTAGGCGATCTCAAACGTTTTAACTAGGTCGTTCAGACTCAGCTTAAGAGGTAAGACTGAACGGCACTTTCCAACGCGCTACTCATTACAAACAACGGCAGTTTACTGAAACTATTAAACAGAGCACCTGCCACTATGTTACAAATAAGTGCCCAATGTGTCAAATGGTTTTGATGGAAGAGAGAGCGAAAAAAGTACATTTTATAATCGCCAATATATAAACAGAACTCGGAATTTAAGATTAGCGTAGTAACAACATTCGCGGACAATACGAAAAGTAGTCACCTAACTAGGGAGCCTTGCGTGACACCTACAATCACCGTTGACCTCGAAGAGAACGCGGAGTTCATGAGCAATCGCTAATAACGGTCGCCTAGAAACAACGGAAACCACATCCATATTTTGCCTGTAATGCATCAGTTTTCAGGAACCAACGTTAACTCTCGCTTGGGTTCTTGAAGTGAGTTGCTTTTATCGATATACTACCTCACCAAATTCTTCTTCGATCTCTAAACATCTTATGGTCACTTTTTCAACCATGCTTAAGTGAATCCTCTGCTCGACAGCGTCGCCTTAAAGATGAACCGACCGTTGCTTTGAGGGGTCCTAACAAGATTATGTTTACAAAACTTCCGAAAGGTAGTTTAAGAATTACTCCAAGATAAAAATTACACTAATAACTAATCCGTGGTGCAAAGTAGGTTCAAACGGCGGTTGTGGTAACTGCATGAAAAACTACACAAATATACAAGCATAGAGGTGAGGTAATCACATACATGTTTAAAGTTTCCTTAAAACCTCATATGGTCCAAATTTTGCCATTATTACGCCTAGTCGGCATGCATATTTTGGCCGGGTCACTTCTATCACTTCAAAATAGTGAGGATGGTGATCCCCGTTATCCCTTTGTATCGCCGACGCCTCTGACTGAGGGTATAAAAGAGCTGGTTTATAAGCCTCCTAAAAAGAAATCTCAAACTTTGATTCAATTCACTAGTAAAGACACTGCGATTATATTCCGTCCTCTCTTGAGCAATTTCACTTGCCCTAAATCTTCTTCATATTATTTCATTCGAACCACTTTAAATGCTTGCACTCTTGTTTACTATTTGCCCACATCGAGGTAACACATAAAACGGTGGGTGGGTGATGATAGTGCAATATTACCGAGAAAATCATAACGTACCATATTATGGTGAGATGAAATTTAGTTTAATTTATTCGATGTATTTGAAATAGAGTATTTGAAATAGAAAGAAAATCCATATCATAATTTATTGGAGTCGTGTAAAGTGTAATACTATATTCCTTTTCCTTCACTCCCCATTTCCCTTCCCAATTCGCCCTCCCTTTAAGTGTCACTCTATTTCACCCTACGACTCATCTATTCTTCTAATCCCCCTACATATTACCTTGTCCAACATTGAATATAACGTTTTAAAATTTATTAGCATGTTTCCGTTGGTATAACAATTGTGTATTCTTCAAACCAATGCTGCCAGACCACTTGATAGGTGAATGCAAGTGGCATTCACGGCGACCGGCATAAACGAACCCGGATGCGACTCCGTCGATTCACTTCATCCACCACCACCGAAACTCCGACACGGGAAAGAAAATCCATATCGTAATTTTTTGCGTTGAGGAAGAAATTATGTGGTCCTTGATTTCATATATATATGGACGGGTAATTTTTGGTAGTTAAAAAGAATATTGGAAAAAAGGCTATAGCAACTTCATTTCCGATGTCGTTCGCATTTCGTTTTCGCACTACCTTTACGCATTGCGCCATCAGTCTCCGTGGACAACAGATTTATAATTACCATGTTGCCTGAAGTACGACCTTCGAGATTTTGCCAAAATAATAACTTTCCAGAAAGGAGGGCTTATTTGAGGTTGGAGCGATGCTAAGGTGGATGCTATTCTTATGTCATGTCGAAGAGACATTTTGCACTTCAGAGCAAACGCATTTTTTTGAAAAACTTGCACGTAACGAGTGTTGTTCATGAAGAACTGGCGAAAATGTAAGAAAAAGAAAAAAAGCGTGCATTACTAAAATTGAACCACCTTCCTATTCAGCAACTTAGGCGCCAATTACGGAAAAAACATTTTTTTTTTGAATTTCATCCTTCCTCTCCTTTCCCATCCCCTGCGCCCCATCCCTTCTGCTGAGTTATCCTCCATTCACATCCCTTGACAAACCAGCGATTTTCTTTTGCATGGATCGCTTTCAGACGCCCATGATGAGCACAAAAAAAAACAACAAAAAGAAAACGGAGCTTTTCGCCGCACAAAACAATTCGAGCAATTTCGGTTCTATGCAAGTGAGCGCTCGATGACATTCGTGTTCGACGACACACAAAAGCAACTCTGCTCGCAAAGTCATTCATCGCTGGCACGAGCCGGTTGACTCGTCGTCGCTGTTTGGTACAGTCAGTTTTGGTTGTGCTTTAAGCTCTCTACTATTTGATGCACTTCTCGCAAACGCCATTTTCTGTACATAGAAATGTGCAATGTGGAAAGTGTTTCTGATAAACTGCCGTTGTTTTGAGTATTAAAGTATTGCGTCTTTCATGTGAATTATACTGCAAGTAGTAGAGTAAATGGTTTTCAAAGTTTTAGTACGGTGTGTGCCATGGTTTTGAGAGAATAGTTAGAGCTAGAAATATTTTATAAGTAAAAAATTATGTCACATCGGTCATTTTTATTGCCAGTTATGATGAAAAAATAAAATTTCAGGTAAAGCTGAATTCGATAGAGTAAGGGACATTGTTTAGCAATTGCTATGCGAATCGCAGTAAGCCGTAATGAATAGCGGTTCAAAGCCAGCTATTTTAAGATGTACGTTTCGCAACCCTTCATTTTCGGAGGAAATTATCTACTAAAAAAGTTTTTTAAAAAGGAAAAATTTAAATTTTTCCATAAAGATTTTGCCTTTTTTTCTTAAATTCTCAACTTTCCACTTGATTGCGGTCTCTGTTTGGAGGTAACGATGGATCATAGCGGTGAAAATGTGAGAAGATCGTTTGCCGTTTAATTGTTTGAAAAGTAATGTTCGTATTCGGATGACGTCATCATTCGTCCTTCAATGTCTCGTGCCACAACTGCTATTGAAAATTGAATTCAACGTAAAGGTCGAACGAGCTGTTATTAGTGGTATGTCGCCCGTCAACCAACCAAGCTATGCAAACTTTATCGCAAATCTGCACGCTCATTCCTTCACTTACGTTTGGCGCCTCTTTCATGTTTGTTCATGTCTAGCGCTGTTCAGTTCATTTCCATCAAGTAAATCCATCAAACTTTTGATCAAACCTGTTAAATTGGAAAAAAGAAACGCAGTTAGGGATGACGTTCGTGTTTGGATGGCTCCAAGTGTCGTTCAGTGTTTTGCAAGTTTTTCCAGTTCTTTTTATCAGATTTCGCATCTATGGTATAGGTGGTCTGCCTACTCTTACTAATGGTTTTCCGGCCAGGCGAGAACAGCCAGACTATACGAAGGCGGATTCAATTTATAGTCACCTACGGTGCTAGTTGTTAGCTGATCGCTTCAGTTGAGCTTCAGTTGCTTCGAAATTGTTCATCGTTTATGAACCACTTCTGTTGATACGTATCGCTTGTTCCCTAAACGAGATTACTTGCTTCATCAGCATGTGCACGATTATAGAACACGTCTTATACAAGCTGCTTTATTTAGACATTCTATTGAGAAGTATGCCTAAAACTGGATTTTATGTTGTGCGCATCGCCTTCGGGAGATTTTATTGTGCGTAGTCATATATTTTTGTAACAATCACCGTTAGTCGTGTCCTTGCATCTTTTCCATGCATATAACATTCTCAAAGATCTTCCTTCCTTCTTCATCGACTTAGTTCATTTACCTGAAAGGAAAATCGAGGTGTGAGGTAAACATTTCGCTATATAGCGCTGTATAGCGCTGTGCTATGCTTTTTAAGTTATTCGTTCCAAAACAAATGAATAGAGAGTCGAGCATTCCAGTGAAGATTTGAGTTAAATTTGATTGCCTAAGACGACAAAAATATTACGTTTTTATCATTGTTTATGGGGACTACAATAAGCTTTAAAACAAACTTTTAGCTGCAAACATTTTTATCGTTCTAATTTCATATATAAATTTCAATAAGGTGGATAGATGTAAGTGACAGAACATGAGCGCAACTTTAAACAACCATCATTTTCTTTTATGGAAACAACAATTTTGCATTTTCTTTTATGCAAACAACAATGTTGCATTTTCTTTTATGCAAACAACAATTTTGCATTTTCTTTTATACAAACAACAATTTTGCATTTTCTTCCATGCAAACAACAATTTTGCATTGCAACTTTTCGTGGCTTCTAATAACGCTTAAACAACAAACAAACGGTCGATCGTTCATTCGGTTTTGCATCTCTCCAAATATTTGCACACTTCATTGACGCGCTACAATATCGACAGATCACAGTTCGCTTTTAATAGGCAATGATCAGCTGAAATAATTATTTTTATGTTGTTTGGAGATTCTTTTTTTCTTTTTTTTTTCTGAAGGCAAATGAAAACTTGTAAAGAGCATCACATTGGCCTCTTAATGATGGCGTAAATTGCCAGAATGTCTAGTTACGTAGAAACAACGAAACGCAGCCCTGAAAAGCAATAACAAATTTTAAGTACCAGAAGGGAATTGTAACATATTAAAGAATTTTTAAAGACGTACATGTCATTATAACTCATCTGACACATCTTTCCATTTGTTTGATACAGATAAAACGATGGTGAAGGGAGGGGTGGAGAGGGGGTACGGCTGGAAAGGGGGAAGAGGGGAGACAAGCGGATGGGCTTCGCCTCGATAAGTGGCGATCATTGTAAGTCCTACAGAAGGTGCAGTGCCTATCTTTTTCACCTTGGACAGACTGAACGCATCAGAAGCACACGGCGGTTGCACAAACGATTTCCGAAAATTCCTCGCGTTTTTGAACTCATATCGTCGACGCTCAACCTTGAAGGCTTGATAGGGCTATTTTGGTTGTTTTTTTTTTAATTTTTAAATTCGGGATTTCCCCTCACCTTCCTTCTCCTCCTTCTATGCTACTTTGCTATGCTAGTGTTCAGCGACTCTATAGCATATTTTGATAAAACGTTTCGAGACATGACAAGCGGGATGCCTTCATCTTCGAAATTGCTTCTTTGTTAGCACATTTAAGAAATCCTTTTCAAAACTCACTGTGCGTTTTTCGTTATATTTACTCATATCAAAGTTTGCAAGCAATCATTTTCTACAACAGATATTTAAGAACGAAAAGTTAAGGCGGAATACGGATGAAATTCGTTTGTCGGATCCAACGATATCGACATACGTTACGCTATACAGTCTGCGTTAAGCAACGTTTCGGTTATGTGAATTTTTCATTGAGAAACAAGAAACTCATGGAGAACTAGAGCGCAAAGTAGCAGAGAACGTTTCTTTTTATACGAAGCGAATCGCATGACAACCATTTCATAGTGGTGCGCTAAACGCAAATGCATTTCGCTATGCATAACTGTTTCAAGAATAATTTTCAAGCTTTTATAAAACAAATAAAACCATTTGCAGTGGGATATGAAATCGCGTATTTTGCCGACTGCTATATCGCTTTTTTCAACTTGTTCTTCTTTGTCGTCGTTTGGCTGTACGGGAAAGATTACGCACAATATAGATGGTAGAAAGTTGCGTATCGCATAAACTCAGTAATTGCAGCACGGTGCATTTTCGTTTACAGACAAAAGACAAAATGGTGTTTGCTTATTTGATTTGTCCTTTTTCTGTCTAAGAGTTGAGTACGTTTTATTTGATTGTGATTACGCATAGCGCTAATTCTAAGTTCGTATTTTACCACTGGTTCCGCAAAAAACCGGTTCATTCTAGATGATGTGCGTTGCCTCATCAGTGCCGATTCTACGTGCAATTTTTCGAACTTCAACTTCAAACAGCAAATATACTTGCACAAAGAAGCTCGCTGCTTTTTTTTATCCACTCGTTTTTCTTTGTTCATTTCTTTATTTTGTCCAATTGTGTTCTCTGTGCAGTTCTTTCTTCTTTCGAAATCGATTCTTGTAAAAAATTGATGTGATATGCGACTATCAATGATAATCCATCTCGAACTATCCCAGTTGCATTTGCATTTATTTTGGCGCATCCGATAGATCGCTTAGCGAAAAAGTAGCGACAAAAAAACACTTTGACTTGTTTCAATTATTATAGTAAGCGGGCTGTTACGGTAAACAAAATATAGTATCCCACTCGTCGAACGCTTCTACTATGCAGTTAGAGTGCTGCACATTTGTGTGGAAGCTTATTTTGTTGAACTGATTTATCAGTCAATTTTTCTATGTATCTCGGAAAGAACGTTTACATAATTCATTATTTTTCAGTGTCGCTTCGCACTTCCCCAAAGATATTTACTTCCACGCTATTGGAGTGCGGAATCGACATTCTGCGTTCAGTTCTTCCCCCTTTTTTTATGCAGCCACTTGCATCAGTTATCGCCTCCGTCTTCGTTTCTTATCTTCCAAGCGACCCATTTAATTTCCCATATTTGTACACCTAGCAAAATTATTTGGAAGAAAACTTCAAAGAGGCAAAATACAAACCGTAAAGACGTTTTGTTGAATAATTTACAATGCGCTTTTTCCTCCTTTCATTAGATCACCTTGCAAATCGACATTTGCTATCTGTTGCTAGTACCGTTGGCAAATCTTTGTTTTGACGGGTTAAACTCTATTGAGGATCATATTAGGGAACAATCCAAATAAAACACTCTATGGGTTAGTGATGAAGTTGAGACGCTTATCAATTAATCATACATTCATAACATCGGCAGATGTTCTTTCTTCATATGTTACTATTACACACTAGCGTCTTGCATTTATAAGACCCTAAAGGCTATCTATTGCTGCGTTATGGTGGAGCTGTTAGCACAAATGAATTTGCAGTGGCAAAAAAAGTGGTGCAAAAATAAGCGAGCGATAAAACAGCGGCTCAATAACGAAAAGTTGTTGGGTTCAGACGCAACTTGTGCGCGTTAATAACTTCTCTATGTTTATGACTATAAGTTATGCCATCTAACACAGTCGTCGCTAAATACTTCTCTACTTTCACGAGTACGGTCATGCGGCAGCTTTACTAGCTCATATTGTCTTATTTAAAAGAACTCGACATGCTTCACCAAACGTGATGATCACACATTTTCATTGGCGCATTTATTCGTTATGTTTAAACGAGAGGGGCACTTCGTAAACGTTTATGTTTAACTTATGTATGCATATCCCTTATAACCGATAAGCGGAATTGTATGCGAGCTAAATGTGTGTATTTCAGTTTTGGGAAAAATGAATCATAGTGAACATGAGCCAGCACATGAGCATATTCATACGTTATCCGCGGCTGAAACGAGCACTACAAATGAGCATCATACGATGGCGATGATGATGAACCATGCGATGACGTTCCATTTTGGTGACGATGAAGTCATCCTCTTTAAGTTTTGGACTATACATAGCGCTGAAAGTGAGACCTCTTTTTTTTAAAATTTACTCAGAAATGAGATGGAAATTTTATATGAATTCTGGTTCTTTTTTTTTTCACTAATCAACGCTGATTATGAATGTGAACCACGACATAAGTTGGTGCAAAGGTTATAGATTGCGTAACGTTTTCCTCTGGATCATAGTACGTTTTTTTCGCGTAGAACTGTAATTTCGCGCAAAACTAAGTAAATAATGGTAAATTTCGCGTAAAACTGATCTTTATGAACAGAATTTTTCCGACGTTCCTGTAGGATCACATATTTTTTTGGCCAATTGCTTTCGTCGGTTGCCCATAGCGGTAAGTAACCTGTCGCCGGTCAGTAATCCTTGGCACCCCAATGACCGTGATTATAACGAATATTACAACCTATCAACTTTGCATATTGATATAGTTGCCTCAACGTACACAGACTCACTTCGCACTTCTCGTCGAGCACATAGACTCACATATAAAGTACAATTCCCAGAATTGGCTACGGTGATGTTAAGTAATCAGAACGGTTCGATTTGGCAGCAAAGAATTTTTTTAAAACTATTGCTTCACATGTCAAATAATGGTGGCTTTTGAATGTCACCTAAAATCCGCTAATGGAGCAATGTGCATTCAAGCAACTTATTAGCTGTTCATATTCCGCTCAGTCTACTTTTACTGCTAGCATGTGACTGACATATCAACGAATAAGCATAACTCAGGTCTTCTCCATGCAACCACTTCTAATAGACGCAACCGAAATTTGGTCTTTAATGTAGGCCCTGCAGTCTGTCGATGCTCTGAGGCTGGGTCTCTCGCACACCGGAAAAATGCATCGAGGTTTGCCTTAGTTTAAATTAAGTGAATGTCTGTTTTGAAGTGATGGTATTGTCATGCCTAATCGTCGTTGTCTTATGCTTAACAATGGAAGCGGTTCGATGGTTTCGATCATTCAGAAAGGCAGCAAAGAAACGGATCCTATCCGCTAGCCAACAGCCTTCATTTTGCAGGTACGTTTTTGATTCCGGAGTTCTTTGAACATTGCGAACGCGCATAGATTCTCGAAGTTTTTTACAGGTCACCGTTTTCGCGTTCCAATCCGTAAACCAATAATTTTAGCGTCAAAAAGGCCTCAGATTGTTCCAGTAAACTGCAGAAAGTCTTTTTTAACGATCCGCAGGTGATAAACGCATCGAAAGCGCTCGAAATTTCTCGTCCTTAGATAATAGTTTGTAAAATTTC
The DNA here is from genome assembly GCA_000803305.1 of Toxocara canis. NCBI lineage: Eukaryota > Metazoa > Nematoda > Chromadorea > Rhabditida > Toxocaridae > Toxocara > Toxocara canis. Next base: position 187,919 of record JPKZ01000811.1, read on the forward strand.
AGATCGAAGACTATATTTACGTCCGGTTTTTTCTTTGGGCAATTTTTCTTTGCCGAATATTGTCCTTCTCAAAAAATCGTGATTGCGCATATAATTCTTCAAATGTCCTCAGTAAGATTTATCTGGTTCAGAACATGATCGGATCAATTTCAGCCTAGCTTAAACCGTCAACGATAACCGCGCGAACTCGGACCGCTTTCTTAGACATTCCTAATGAATGGCGAAAAGTATACATGACTTGCAAAAGCTAAATGTGTGATATAATGAAGACGTTCATAGTAGAATATATCTAAGTACCGATATCAACAGTTAACTTAAAATATAGGTTGCTTTTTCTTCAGTAGCCATGGGACAATTTTAGGCCGCATATAACTCGAGCGTTGTGTCTCGACACGGTGCTGCATGCTATCCAGCTTACGATTAGCTATATTTTGATGTTATTATTTATGACATTTAATGTATGGATTTGTATAGCGGTCGTGTTTGGTGAGGTTATTGGTAGATTTATATTTGCCGCATTCTTCCCATCGCCCGAGCTTAGCAGCGATCAGGTTAGTCAACCATTTACTCAAAGTAAATTAACACAGTATACATGCATTTTTAATATTGAGTTTTCAACTATAATATTGGGAAGTATTTGAAATTTTCAATTGATTTCTTCCAAAATTGCATATGATCTGAACTCTCGTATGCATCAAGAGCACGGAAACTTTCTTACCTCCATCCTTGTATACGATATATGCGCATTTATCTATCCGTGCGCATGGAACCATCTCAGAATTCGCAAATGATAATGGATGAAGTCGACATGGTGCCCAGTGATGATAAACAAAATATCACTTTGATCCGTTTGGAAATACCTTAACTTGAAGTTGAAAAAAAAGTAATTTTGAAAAACATTAATATTACACCTCCTCTGCCCTCCTTTACCAGTGCCTATCTTGTTCGATTATCTGTCCATTTGTTACCTGATATTTTGCGTCTCTAGAACTGCAGACTCATGTTCTACCAACAGATGCATCTGAATTACTGCTCTTAAAGAATTCGTGAAGCTCAGTGCGTTGAAGCTGTTAGTTATAATCTTAAAATCAACCCATATATCTGTAATGTTTACAACAGAACTACTCAGTGATATCATGAAATAGAAGATTTGTAGCTGAAGAAGCATAATTTTCAAAAGGCGTTGAACGACTGAATGGATCTCATATAAGAATTACTTTTAGAGACTTTAGAGACTCATATAAGAATTTAATAAGAGAGCATTAAAAACTGTTTTTGGTATAACCACTTAACAAGTACTTTTAAAGCGTAGTCCAGCTTCAGTCGGGTAATTGTTATGCATAACGACTAATGAAGTGGTCTGCCTATTGTCAAACGTTGACCAGCTGTTAATGGGATGCATGTTTAGGTTGGTCCCTCGACGAACCCAACTACAAAGATCATATTAGGTGAAGAGTTGAACGAAATGCATTACTAGAACGAAAAGTAAGATTACGAACAACGCATACGATTTCTGGTGGCTGCTAATGGCTGCTTTGCTTTACTGTGCATGAATGCGCGCTTTTCGCATTAAATGCATGAAATTTTCTATTGACATCTTAGCTAATTTCGGGATATAAAATAGTGTAAGCTAACATACATCCCCTGAATGACATATGTAATTAAATCGGTAAAAATAATGTTTTTTCATGTGGTTGCGAACATTGATGCTGGATGACGCCTACAAGTACTCTTCAGGTGGTAATAGCAAAAGTGGGTCTTTAGGCACCTTAAAATAGGCCATGAACAGCTGGCGATAATCAGAACAAGCCAATCGTTCGACTAATTCTTCCTTTCATCAACTATTATTGCGATTTGATTGCTTTCCAGAAAGAAAAGAAGAGCACAGAATTTCCCATCTAGTCGATGGCAGCATCATTGGTTGCGAGCAAATTCACAAGAAATGTGTTGCACTGAATAAAGTTTGTGAAATAATACACTAAAATACTTCAACAATGCATGAATAATTGTTTTAACGTCTCAGCAACAGCTCTTTCCTAACGAGCATCAAATTCTAAGTCTCCCTACATTCAGGGACCACTCGTTCCGCAGTTTGTATGTGACGCTTATCGTCGATGTACTTTTACTTGACATCGGCATATCTCTCAACTCACACATCACAAGTGAATGGTTTCGCAAAGAATTTGACCTAAAAACTAAAAAAAAACAAATCAGTTGACTTGGACAGTTTCACAAATCAAGTAGATTTCCCTGTGAATTCTTTTTTTTCTGGGACAGCAGCTGCATTGGACATATCTATTAAAAAATGCACCTTTCAGGCGCAGTCAGTGGAGCATTGTTGTGGTTAATCGTCTACTACACTCGACGCAGATGTAACATCAGAAGAAAATTTGATATCAGTGTCGAGCGGAAGAGAAAAAACTGATTTGGCGTCGAATATCTCTCAAATATATTGTTGTTATGTTTGAAAAATAATCATGAAAGAGTTGTAGTGCTTTTCTAAGAAAACGAAAAAAAACAGTTAAGCATTGTTATACTCGTTTTTATCGACTTTCTTTTTTTCAAATCGTTCATAACTGATCTTGTGCGCATCATGGCTAGTGAATGTTGTGCGAACAATGAAGCAACAGCAATAAGATGTGTAAACAATAACAGTACAATGAACTCCGATCTTAACGCTTTCACACAATCGTATCACCATTCGTTATGCTATTTTTAATGTATTTATTGTATACGACACAATGTGAACATGTCAACGACTCGATTACAATGATGCATGCATTAATTGGCTTCGAAACGAGCACTTTTCAGCTAAGGATGCTTCTACTTCAAGCTAACCTTTAAAAAAAAGAGTATTTTAAGTGCGTCGAATAAATCGCTATCATAAAGCGGCGATGTTGTGCGCACAATGAAACTCTTCATGCAAGATGATCAAATTTGATGAACCCAAATAAGGTGCTAAAATAACGATAACAAAATGATCATTATAAAATCAGTATCTCTCAATTTGCGATTATAAACATCTTATCT
>JPKZ01000811.1:201508-224910 GCA_000803305.1 Toxocara canis
GAGTCGCTATTTATTTAAACAGTGTTATCCTTTATTGTACTAAATACTTTTAAAATATCGTTCCATGATTATTAGTTGTGGGGCATAACTCTCCTCTACTCCCTTTGTATTACTAGTTATACACATATTCTACTCGACCGCGTAATTCGAGGCAGGCAAATCCCAAATGCACTTTGTTGAGAGCAGTTCCTGCGGTGTTTCTTTCAGTTTTCGAAATTGATCAGCCTATGCATTTTGCTTCAGCTTTATACTGTCCTTTTTTGCTAATGTTGTTACTGTATCGGAAAATATTTGTTCTGTGAGCACTGTATCATTGTGCGTTATAGTGTTTACGCCTGCGCTTTGTAATTTTAGGCTGTTATTTTAGCAATATTCGTATCTTTTTTTCCCCAGGAGTAGCTGCATTACAGCAGTCATGGATAGTCAAGCAACTTTATTATTATCGTTGATGTTACTGTTCCAAAGATTGTCTTTATACCTATTTTGGACTATTTTTATATCGATTTCTGTACTTTAATGTACTGCCCGACTACAGATTACAGTGTAAAAATCAAAATGAAAACTTGAACATGCAGATGAGGGGTATTATTCAAACCATTTTTCGAAAGAAGTACTGCATAGTACTGCTACCAAAAACGTCATGCGGTGACTTTGCTGCTGTTGCGTTGATAAACTAAGATGCTTATAAACTGAGGGCGTCTCATTGAACCACGGAAACTGGTGGCTGCAAGTAGAGGCAGCTCGCTTGCATCGTTGTTTATTTATTTCTGTAAGTGTATGATTTCTGATTTAAACGCTGTCGTATTACCTCGATCGAGATCCTCTGGGCTATGACGTACGTACCCAGCGTTCCAAGGAATGTGGGATGGTTTGTGTAAGATGTGAGGCTATTTCGAGGGGGGCCGTTTTATTGAGCAATGTCAGGAGAATGGAATACTAAGGGTCCAGAGCATCATGATATCTAGAAGTAATATCGTTCTGTTTTAGGCATGGATACGTATTGTGCTTAATGAAGATGCACTGGAGCACTACCTGAATTTGTTTTGGCACGATCCTATTTCAATGTGGTTCGTTCTTGTTGAGTTGGTTTCGTTTGTGGAGTTTTTTGATTAGTAACAAAAGTGTGTTTCATTAATATTTTAACGTTCATTGCTGCTTTCGATTCATCTTCGACCTAAGACCTCGGTTGTGTCGAAACAGTGATTTTTCCCCAATGAGAGAGGTTGCAGAATCGTAGCAAGGCAAAAACCCTTCGGCCAGATCATTCCTGAGGCAGGAACCACAGCCAGATATTCCGGACTGGGGCAGACTTTCCGGAGTCGAAAGGTCCATAGCCAGGTTCCCCTTAGTCAGAGCCAGGTTATCGTGAGATTACAACGAGAGCCAGGTTTTCCCATATGCTGGGACCAGATATTTAGAAATTCGATTCGACGTCTCTGTGGTTTCCAATCGCACAGAAGTTTATTGGCGCTGAGTGCGGATTGGCCTTCAGTTGATATTTTTTATGAGATATGCAAATTTTCATGTGCAAGCGATGGTGAAACCATGCATGCGTATCTTTGATCCATAGGCTTAAATCAGAACCACTGAAGTAGAGTTGAGAACTTTATTTATTTGTAATGTACTTCGTTGAGTTCTGTACGTAATTTCGATTTCTCAATTTGGGAAGAGAGGGAGAGGGAGGGGAATAATAAATATCTAAAAGTGTCTACAATAAAATGTATGGAAAACAAACGAATTCAGCATAGATGAGTAGTTCAGCTATTAAAAGTATAGTCAGTTTGAAGAGGCAGAAGAAAATGTATTATTGGTTGCACTGACCTGTGACTTATGTCGATTGTTTTCCACTGCTTCAGCATAAATTTTCTAAGTTTAGCGTCCAAATTTGTGTGAATAAGGTCGTTGATAAGTCGTTAAAATCATTGACTGGAATAGCGCAGGTTTTTCATCCGTATTACGCGAGCTGTTGTTTACTCCTGAAACATCGTCCTCCTCTTTGTATTTGCGGTTATTTCTTGAAGGTGATTGCCCTTTTTCTTAAGTAACCCTTATAATCTGATTCGTTTCCCAGGAAGAGGGAAGAAATAATTTTTTTGTTGCACAATGTGTTCGATGTTCATTTTTTTGGCCCTTGAAGCATGTTTGAAACTAATGACGAGGTGATTGCAGCAAATTTTACGACAAATCGGCCTATTTGCGAGATCTCGAGCATTTCAACTTGATGATTGGCTGCGTGAAGGCAATATCCGAACTCGATTTATATATTCCAATAAATAGCCCATTCTTAAATACGTGGACGCCAACGCCGCTCATACTCTCGGGGCTTGTGGCCGGCAAACCGGCGCGACGTACGTTGTTGTTTTGATTCTTTTTTTATTTCTCTTTCTCTTCGTTTTGTGTGCGATCGAACCTGTGGTTCGTTGAATGCTTGAATCTTCGCTTGTAAAATACTACCAACCTATAACGAGTGAAATGAATATTTATGAATCAAGGTTTGGTGTTTTTGTTTGACAACGATTAAAACATTTACTGATCAGCTCATGCTTTTTTCCAGTGAAGATTAACACAGGCCTGATCAGAACGATATCCTTGGATGTTAGAGGAGGCACAGTAAAAGCCATCGTTCAGGATGGAAGATGGAAAGGTCTTAGGGGGTTCTCAGTGTGATAAAGGCAAAAAAGATGCATAGCGATGAAGAAAATAGTTTTTTGGTAGGCTAAAAAAGAACAGCAATAAATATCTCACATTGTTTTCATGTAGGAATCTTTATATTTCTGTGAAGGAAACGTGTACGATCTGAGTTCGTTGACTATTATAGTGGCGCAGCTTCGTTCGCGTCGCCGTGAGCCGCCAGCAAATGAATCTCAGGACACCGAAGTGGCTGAATCGGCTCTGGATCTGATTGAGCCACTTTCGGGTGGTGATGAACCTCCTAGTCCAAGCAGACCTCTGTCCAGAGGTTGCTCTTTTATTAATTTTTTAAAAATAGGTTGCTTCCATTTTATTTTGTTAAATTTTTTTTTGGATGTGACTAGTTGGTTATTTCTAGTGTGAAAATTTTGTGCGTTCATTTTTTACAGACCGGCATGACATTTGAACGCTGCAGAAGGGTTGTATATTGCAGTGCAGGTTTTCTCTGGATAAGAACATTAGCTTAACTCCAAATTCCTTAATTCCATACCGAGGGAGTGATGGTGGCGCTTATGGTTATAGTGATTGTAGTGGTTATGGTGGGAAAGGGAAGAGAGGGGGGAGGAGGGGCGGATCATCGAACGTTATTGCCTCAGGAAGCTGTGGTTGGAAAATTGAAAGTTTTGCGGGATGATGGTGAGAATTTTTATTGATAAAGGTGAAAATGAAAGTATCCGAATTTTTACAGTGAAAAAAATCTAAAATAATAAATTGTTCGCGATATTTGACGGATTTCAAATAATAATTGCGCTTAAAAGGGAGTTGGGGGTGAGGGCGAGAGAGTTGATCGTAGATCAGATTCCCCAAAAGAGCCGCGTCTAGCCCCACAACTTTCTTTCTCTTTCTGCCCTTCCCATTCGGTATTTTACGAACATGTTTTAGGATTAAACAGCGGCGACGAAGATGAACTTTCATCGGTATACTCGCACCCTTCAATGCTCGACGGTGGTATTTTGGGTGGATGCCGACGTGTCAGTAGAGAACAATGTCACGTCTCGGATGCCCCCGACGGCGAGTACATGCCGAATATGATACCACCCGAGCGACTTCTTCCCGATGATTCTTGTTACGAGGTGACTTCGAGTTTTTATTGTGAAGCTGGCAAAGATCGTGGAATAGGGCAGACGGACTTTGGTCTTGACCGGAGTCGGTTGCGAGTGAAATGCTGAGATATGTGAAGGGGATTCTTGAGTTTCTCAGGTTTTCTAACAAATGGAGAAATCCATTTTCAACGAGACGAACTAATCTTGTGCTTTTTCGTTGGCTTTTCTTGAAACCACCGTTTGGATCGTATTGGCGCTTTTGCTGCGAAAGTGTTAGGATTATAAGAGTAAATCTTTTACACTTGACCTAACATGCGGTTAATTTGCATAGTAGGTGCCGTATATCATACTAAGCTAGTTAGAGACCCTTCTCTTCATTTTAGCGATTTTTCTTCTGTTTTTTTCAGGAATGCTTTTTTTTCGATTTCCGCTGCAAGAATGCCTAGGCCGTTTTCGTGTTTCTTAAATTTTATAATGTCTTCAGTTGATCTTGAAAATTTAGTCTATTCCCATCATATTCAGTACCATCCCTTGATAGCTGTCGCTGTGGCCAGCATGGTCACTACAATTGCAAAACCTGAGCGCGTTAGCGTAGTGCGGCAGCTGTAGGCACCCATACGATGCCTCGTTTAGCAGAGTATGTTTGAGGTGCTCTCCAGCAGAGTTTCAGGCGCCCAGTGGGCGAATGCATGAGATTTAAGAGTCGTCGAGAACTTCTGAGGGAAGAAAAGGATGGAAATTTTGAAAGTAGTGCACTGCGTGCTTAGTTTAGTTGTGACGAACCCCTGTTATTCATCTTTAGTTCAGGTACGTGTTATGAGAAGGCGCCATCGTGCAAGACGGACGTCGAGAAGTAGCAGTGATGATGGGTCTCGCTCAAGAAGTGATTCATCCTCTAATCTTCCTTCTTTAGCGAAACAAGTAACCCTTTTTGTTGGTTTACGATGACAGTATGTCGAAAAAGACAGTTTTTCTTTGACTGTCGATAACGTCAGCGTGTTTTTTTTTTTGATGTGGACGCTTTATTTTGCTGCGTCATCATGTGATAGTACAGTACAAATAGCTTAATGAAGCAGTTTCGTTGTGAGTGGTATTAGAAATTCTCCGAAGTCCAGTTGTGAGCCAAAACTTCACTACTTTTTGTGTTACGATTTCATTTCAGTAAGCCAAGAGATTTGCTGCTACCTTGTTTCTGTAACTTAACTGAATGCTGTTAAATAATCCTTTTTAAGCATCCTGTGGAGACACTGCCATCTGCTTCATCTGGTGTAGAATTGGAGGAAACCAGGTGGAGTTTTATGCCAAAGAGAGAATTAAGGCAGCTCGAAGCGCTACCAAATGGCATATAACCTCAAATTCGAAGTCGTTTCAGTAGTGGAAAATATGGCGAAATAATTCTGATAGTTTCTGCTTCGGTGAGCAGGTTAGAAAATAATAAACTGGAGAAAATTGAGATTGCATCGCAAAATTCCTTCGAGCATATTTTTCCAATGGAGAAAACGCCTGCTTGTATTCATGTCGGTATACCCTTTTTTTTTCTTTGAAAAATCAGCTATTTCATACTTGCAGTCTCCGCCAGTCGCGCAAGGGTCGCTATCTGTACTTTCTCCTGGCGTGCAAATGTGCAAGACGGACTGGTTGAATTCGATCAGTGAACCGGATGAGACTGTCAAAGCTGATATGGTTGCTTCTCCATGGTAAGATTTCCTGAGCCTTTCCTCTCCGCTACGTGATATTCTGCCTAGGAGGTACTGGTTATTCCTACCAAAGTGAGAGATGCTTTTCCTCTAATCGAACTCACTCCTTGCTCATTGTCCCGTAACGACTTGTTTTACATGTTATGTGGAATAGGGTAAATTTCGCTGTCCAACTAAAACTTGTTTCGGAGCATCGACTCGGGGTTTTGCCATTGCAGGAGTGCCATTGTTTGACTCATTGCTGTAAACGTTTTTCCCAAACGGTGTAATGCAGTTAGTAAAGAAGGGCTTCGATGTGCAGTGCTTCTTGGCAAGTTAGGAAGATCAAATGTGGGCACTGTCTTAGTTAATAAGTGGTTTTGTCCAGCCGGTGAAGCATCACGGGGTCACGAGCTGAAACCTCTGGACAGTTTTATGAAGTTGTTTTGCTCATGGTTCTCCTCATACCACCAATATTTTGAAGATGTATTGAGCAAAAGTTCGAAGGCGCGGTTGTGGAGATCGTCTGATGGTTTGTAAATGGTTGTATTCGACGGTGAGAAGTGACAAGGAAGGTTTTCTAAAAGTTTGCAGTAAGATGTCACAGTAGTTGTACGCAACCATAAACAGAGAAACTGCTCTTTACAGCATGCGATTTTCAGAAAAAAAAATTCTCGCTTCTCGACTTTGTTTACTGCGGTGAGTCGGTCGAGGAGAATAAAATGGAAGCGACAAGCGTCAGTCTTTATTTTAGTGCTAGGGTGCAGTCCGAAACCGTCTCTTTGTTGAAAGTGTCTGCTATAATTGTAACTAAGGCATGTTAAAGAGTTGTTCAAGTTGTTGACAGGTAGCAAGCTCACCGGACATCATGAAGGAGGTCAAATCGAGTGGTCAGAAAAATGAACTTTATCAAGAAGAAAGCTGGTCGAAAGCTTCGTTATCTCTATGACTCATGCACGTGTCACGAGTAGTCAGGGATGCCCTAAAGATGAAGCACTGAGGTTTTCAATACAAAAGACGAAACCATTAACGCTATTATGGAAAAATTGCTTTACTGTTAAAAGTTTTCACTGTTCAACAGGCCCACATCAACGAAAATGATAGAACTTAGGTAGTTAATTGGTTCTCGTCCGATATCGCATTTCAAGACGATATGATCTAGAATCACCAGAAGCGTAAAAGCATCTCTCATATACATTGAAGAAGTAGGAGTCGACCAGAAGGCCTACAGGACGAAGGTTTTGGGAAAACGTGTTCTACCGTCGAGCAAGCGCGAATCCGATCATGAAACGGGGCGCATGAGGAGGATTATTCCATTCCTTATGACTACAGCAGCACAAAACACCATGAAATAGGGGTTTTCATAACATATGCAGATCGATTATCACATTCCCATAACATCATTATCACCCTTGATTCCCATTGATTATTGCATGTCAAGATTATTTGGCATGAAAGCTTACTCGAAACTCCGCTCACCGGAAGAGCCGTTTGAAGAACTACATGGAACGGATTTATTGTTGAATGTGTCAGAAAGCTAGTACAGAATTGCCTTAGCGATTGCATCAAACGGAGAAGTTACTTTGAGCAATAAACACATTTAATAGTTCTATTTTAGTCCCATAAACCGGTCAAGTGATTTCCCTTTTCTTCTTGTTTTTTTTTTCTTTTGTGAATAGAATTTCATTTTGTGAATAGAATAGAAACTGAACGAAATTTCCTTCCAAATTTTTACAACTCTTCTAAGAGTGTTGTAGTGTGAATAGAATTCACTTGAGCCTAAGAGGCCAGAAGAGGGAAATATAGATAGGTAAAATGCATATCGAGGTAATCGTTTTGAATAGCAAAAGGCCACACGTGTTCATTTTATGTGTAGGAGGGATGATTCTCCGTTAAATGGCACACTTGTTTTTTGCAGTATGCCGGAATCGATAGAAGAGGAAGGGGACATATCAAAGGCTGTTGTAGCGGCAAGAGAGGATAGCGTGAGCAATGGCCTCGTCAAAACATCCAGTCCGTCGGTCGAAAACACCTATCATACGAGTGAGTCGAAGCGATTAGGTGAACGTTCTTTTTTTTGTGAAGTAGCATACTTTGTTGCGTTCATTTCTATGCAACTGGCAGGTTTGCTGGTATGGCGACACCGTTTCCGTTTCCGCCACTTTTTGGCAACGTTATATCCCCTTCACTAAAACAAAGCCATCCGTTGAAGGGATGAGAGAGAAGCCTGCAGAAAGTTTTTCTGATTGTATTCATGCAAGGGATCAATATAGGATAATAATCTAAGTCAGAGGGCCTATGCGTTGCTGCTTTTAGACCTTATCAAAAGACTGTCTTTTCAAGAGAATACCATATAGCAGTCTTCTGTCTTGTCCATCCCGATGATATTGGTTAAGTTTCACCCTGGCTTTCCCAACTTGGCGCATTCGCGTTCTGCCTGTCGTTATTGCTTTTCTGCATCGTATGAGTGCATTAAAAAAGGATGAATGATAGAATCAAAACATGATATCTGGGATAGATGAGAAGTCATAGAAGAAAAATCTTTCTGTCATTGAAATGTGAGTATCTTGTTTCCTTGAAAAGACCTGTTTTTATTTTCCTCAAGTACCGACAGAAGTGACATCTGTTTGAAGAATTATAGTACAGCAGCTTAATGATAACTGAAATCGCTGGCCTAATTCCAAACACTGCTAGGTTTTTAGGGCGTATTTATTTTTCTTCTGATTTCTGAGATTCTGAGACGGCCAAAAGTTTTTTTTGTGGTGCTTCTTCTAAGCGCCCTTTTTCAGACCTGCAAACAGGCATATTGGAAAGCAGGTTGAATATCCAGTGCATATGTAACTGAAGCATTCATTACAAATTGTTTATGAAAATCAGGACATCGTTGCGTTCTACTTCTAGTGAAGATGATTCTTAATGAAGCAGATTGGAAACTGAAGTGTGTTTATTTTAGTAAATGAGTCGTTTGATTGTTTCTAGAGGACGATCCGGGTACCACTAATGAGAAGCAAAGAAGCAGGGGGCGTGCAGAGCCAATCGAAATAATGAAGCGGCAAGTGGTGTGGGATATGATGAGCCCAAGCCCCGTATGTCCTCTTTTTTTTCATAAATTTTTTGGAAGGTTTTAAAGTTGTTTTATGATGACCGAGTATTTTTAAAGCGTTACTTTTTATACGCATGAAAATAACAGGCTATGCGATTTGGAAATGCATTTCATTTTATCTTTCGAAGTTGTCCATCTTCTGTCTTCCTCTCCTTCGCTCTTCTCCGTCCCCTTTCCGCCTTTTTTCAGAGCGGATCCCGCAGCGAGTATCAGAGAGTTCTTCATTCGATAACATGTCTAAGCCGCGGAATGATTTGCACACACGTCATGATTTTTTCTGTTTGCACTCACTTGATGTTGTTTTCGGTAACATCAGATCGGTACCTGCAGCCGAAAGTTGAAAATCGACCTGCAAAAGAAAATCTCGGGTTTTATAAGTTTGTCTGGGATTATTCGACAGAGCGCCGAATGTAAGTGCAGAATGTCGGTTTCGAACGAAAGAGCCTGCTTGCGGTCAAGCATATTTCCGGAGTCGGGCCGGATGTCTCTTCCGCATAAGCAATTTTCAACGAATTTTTTGCATAAGTCGGCCTAGACCCATGGTCTCCATTTGTTGTGAGTAGAGCATGCCCAGAAAGTGCGGAAAACCTTGTAGAATGTGGTTTCCAACTTTCTGTTCCATTTTTTTTAATATTGGAAAATCTTCCGAATTTTGGATCAGCCAATCACAACCATACTCATGCCCGCGAATCGCACCCAAATACCCTCTTAAGCACAGTGAACAAATCAAAAAAGAAACTTCACGGAAAAAAAAGTTGTTCGCAAAAGCCCCTAAGTATGGAAAATGGGTTCTTCGTGAAAGCTTCCATGAATTATTAACCGATCTGGCTGACCAACAGACTTAACCCAGACATTGTGGCAAGAAAGCGACTAGGGCGAAAAAAGTAAATCGAGTTTGTCGTGTATGTAAGGTTTAAAAAGGGTCTGTTCTATATCTGAAAAAGCTGATGCCTCTGTGACGAGTCCGAATTTTGCCTAACAGAAAAGCTGCATTTGTCAGTTGTGATACACGTTGCGGTCATCATGAATACAGCCGGCTTGATGTTTAAAATCGTGTTTGTATCGCTCAGGTGCTGCCACCACTTTCTCTTCTATGCGTTACTGCATTATTTATAAGAAATTTACATTCGTTCTTTTTCCATCGTTCTTTCAGATGACGAATTTGTGAAACCGTGACATTGAAGGTTTGTACTTGTAATTCCTGGCTAGAAGTCTTGTAATCCCTTCTCATAAACAATATCAGCCCAGTCGGTTAAGTTTGCACATTCTGAATTTGATGATCCTTTTGTAACTGAGGCCTAATTATGCATTTTCTGGGTCACAGTTCTATGCTTGCTGCTTTTCGGGGAGACTGAGATTTATATTATGCCTTAAATGTTTTCAGTCTCAGTTCGGTGAGCAGACTCCAAGCTGTGTGTTCGCCACATCAGGAGGGAATAGGAAAGCGGAAAGTGATCCGTCATTGAATGCTGCAGCTGGATACGACAAAGCAGGCAAACGAGCAATCGCTTCTACAAGGCATGCTTCTGCTGTTTTTTATGTGTTTGTTTGCCTTTTAGGTAGTTTATAACGATATATTTGGCCTGGCAAGCATGATCCGCGGCACTGCGACAGCTCCCGAGCAGTATATTCTTGGACATGGAAAATAATTTGACTGAGAACGTAGAAAAGGGAATTGCCCTCAGTTCCAATATCTGGGATGAAGTTTTGGCCGCCTGTATGACACACAACATTGCAAAGCACGACGCACTTTAAACATAACTTGAAATGTGAATTTTTGGATTACAACTGGAAACCTACAAGAGGCCAAGCGCGAGGCTTTCTGGAAATGAACGCCAGCAGCGAAAATAGATTAGATTTTTTGAAATTCTTACTCGGCTACACTCGCTGCCCAGTGTGCGTCAGGAGCATTCGCCCCGCAGTGTGCATCGAGAGCGCTTACTGCGCAGTGTGCATCAAAAGCAATCGCTGCGCAGTGTGCGTCAAGAGCATTCGCTGACCAGTAGTGGTCATTAACAGTGCGTCAGGAGCATTCGCCCCGCAGTGTGCATCGAGAGCGCTTACTGCGCAGTGTGCATCAAAAGCAATCGCTGCGCAGTGTGCGTCAAGAGCATTCGCTGACCAGTAGTGGTCATTAACAGTTGTGCTCAGCCAAGTGTACTTCATTGTTTTCAAATATTCACAGGACAAATTGAACGTTTTTAACCCGGTTATTGGAAGGCACATATCTTACTAGAATCGAAGATAACTCTTAGCTGGTTAATTCCATACCCGGGCGGCATATCGTTTAGGGCAGTGTAATGCGTGGAAATCAAAGATGTGTTGTAATGTTTAACTGAGCCAGATCATTAAGGGTTGTGTAGCTTTTGAGGGCATTACTCAAAACGGTGATGTACGCCTTCAGCTGAATTGAAATCAAGAAAATATGAAGAGAAGCGTCTTTATATTGAACAGATGCTCTTCGTACACTTTTTTTTTCCAATTGTGGCCGGTGGGTATGGTAGAAATTAGCCCATGAGTTGGCTCCGACTGTGGTCTTCCTTTTCAGTGAGGAAACAGTAGCATCAAGGAAGGCGAAGAGGCAAGCGGGAAGTGATGGTAGCAATAGGGCGCGAACATTGTGTTTATCCTCTATACGAAGTCATCGCAAGTCATGTTATTTCTTAACGTTCCCAACGTGTCTTCAAAATTTCGTCTAGTTTATTTGTGTGCTTTCATGCGTTTGTGCAGTTGAATAAGTGCAAGGGTTGAGTTGATTGTAGGAAAAAAATTGTTCGTCCTTTGGGGGAGGGATGAGATGGAAATAGGGTAGAGGCGATGTGCAGCTGCTGCAAGGCCCGTGGCTGGCAGTGATTTGGAGTGTCCGCGCATACATTCTAGTGCGTTTTTATGCAGCAAACGAATTTATAGGTGGATCTCGTAGGTTATTTTATTTAATACTGCAAAGGGTTTCAGTGAACCCCTCCAAAAGGTGGCGGCGGAATACGCAGATGGTACAGCCAATGAATCGGTAGCATCGAAAGAAGAGTTCAAAAGTTCAAATAGTGTCGCTGCAGAACAGCTTCGTGGTTTGTTGTGTTTGGCTTGTCTTTCTGAAGATTTAAAGTAGCGATTCACTCAAGTAATCATTGCGCAAAGTTTGGGAGCGAATGTTTATATAGCAATATGTGTTTGTGGATGTTTTGCTTCGAAATGCTGGATTCGATCCCTGATATTCGAGGCGCACATAGGAATGTTTCCCCTCTTCTTCCTCTTCATATTGCGTCCCCTAATTTCTCAGTTTCGGAAGTTTATGCTGTTCATCATTCGCGAGCGAGAATTTGTGGGCTATGATGTTTGAATTAAAAATTTGCAGCCTATGGTTCCAAGGTGAAAAGAGCATTAAGTTATGGGAAATTTGCTCACATGTTGACTTAGAGTAACTCGCAGGTACTAAAGGCTCTCCAAAAATTGTTTTCTGTAAAATGCGCACGACTTTTCAGTTGTTCCCTGTGTCCTATGAATATGGCGATTGTGGGTCTCTCCGAAATCCTGAAATTTACGTGTGAGATGGACCTCCCGCCCCCTCCGCCTTGTTCGCATATAATTGGAACAGTTCATCTCACCAAATCGGATAATGTATTTGAGGCGAGGGAGTTCATTCGAATTGGTGTCTCTAAGATGCGAATGTGGAAGAACTTCTGTAATTTGGGTCCGAAAAGAAGACTTTAGTTTGAGGGATGTTTGATAGGGTGCTTCATTCTAGCTAGATTTCTTCTTATATTCATTGCTAAAGGGAACTTTCTTGATACGCTTAACCTGAGACGGAGAAGTGTAACGTTTCGCCGTAACATTTTGGTTTCCTAACAGATAAGTTGACGCATGAGTAAATTATCAGTGTGCCGTTCATCGTGCAGTTAGGTTAATTGATAAACATTAACTTCTATCTCGAACACAGCTTGATACTGCACTCACTGCTATTATTAGAACTGGTAAATATTTAAAACTAGTTTAAGTTTTAAAACTTCACAGATTCAAATGGGGCGACCAGTCACGATGAGATAATTCGTCGCGCGGAACCGATTGCGATACCGAATAGTCCAGAAAAATTTGTGGGCTATGATGTTTGAATTAAAAATTTGCAGCCTATGGTTCCAAGGTGAAAAGAGCATTAAGTTATGGGAAATTTGCTCACATGTTGACTTAGAGTAACTCGCAGGTACTAAAGGCTCTCCAAAAATTGTTTTCTGTAAAATGCGCACGACTTTTCAGTTGTTCCCTGTGTCCTATGAATATGGCGATTGTGGGTCTCTCCGAAATCCTGAAATTTACGTGTGAGATGGACCTCCCGCCCCCTCCGCCTTGTTCGCATATAATTGGAACAGTTCATCTCACCAAATCGGATAATGTATTTGAGGCGAGGGAGTTCATTCGAATTGGTGTCTCTAAGATGCGAATGTGGAAGAACTTCTGTAATTTGGGTCCGAAAAGAAGACTTTAGTTTGAGGGATGTTTGATAGGGTGCTTCATTCTAGCTAGATTTCTTCTTATATTCATTGCTAAAGGGAACTTTCTTGATACGCTTAACCTGAGACGGAGAAGTGTAACGTTTCGCCGTAACATTTTGGTTTCCTAACAGATAAGTTGACGCATGAGTAAATTATCAGTGTGCCGTTCATCGTGCAGTTAGGTTAATTGATAAACATTAACTTCTATCTCGAACACAGCTTGATACTGCACTCACTGCTATTATTAGAACTGGTAAATATTTAAAACTAGTTTAAGTTTTAAAACTTCACAGATTCAAATGGGGCGACCAGTCACGATGAGATAATTCGTCGCGCGGAACCGATTGCGATACCGAATAGTCCAGAAGTCTGCGATGTTATGAGCCCAACCGTTCGTTTTTCTCTATAACTTTCTCTGTCTTATTAATGATTAGTTAAATTTTAGAGCAGCTTCCTTAATTTTAAGTCGAGTTTTTCAAAAAAATGTTGCTTAGCGATGGGACTTGGAGACATGCTGCTGTTTGCATGACTCAGCATTTACTTGAGGCTGAGTGCGTTTGCCGAATATCTTGTTAGTGTAACTGATCGGCCAGTTTAAATCACTGTATATTTCAGCCAGAAACGCAAAAGGAAAATGTCTAAGTCATTTTCTTATCCTTGTGTTTGTTCGATTGATCCATTCGGCCGTTTGTCACACATGCGCCACAGTACTGCATTTGTTCAGTACCTGGAAATTAGTATTACAGTAGGAGAGAGGCAGAAAGAAAGTTGAAAAATGCTTTAATACCACGTTACTTTTGTTCGTGGAAATTTGTGCATCCTGGTTTAGTTGCTCATGGGCACGAATACATATTTGCCTTGCCGCTCACAGTTGTTTTGCGTTATAGGAATGCAGTGTCTTCGCCAAAATCGTTGTTAGTCCTTCTGTAAGTTCACATAGCTGCAATTCTGCTGGCATGTTACGCTTAATTTAGCGAACCTGTAATGCGCAGTAGTGTCCACTGTTGACGACAGCTTTTGGGTTGCGATTTATGCTCGAAAATTTTACCGCAGAAGACTTGCAAATTTTTGTCGTTCTATTGGAATAATTTTTAATGTTATTGAATATTCAGAAAAGGGCTCGCAGATGTTGCCGTGGAATATCGGTTGTTTTTATTTATGCGTGCATGTAAATGAAATCAAAATATTTCACCAGCTTGTGGTCATTTTAGCGCGCTAACGCATGGCCTACGTATCCGTGGGCATGTTTCTTTGCCAGTTTTCTCTGATCTGTGTGCTTTTCTTGAAAGCAGATATGCTCGTTTCATCTCAAAATAGTTTTTTGTTCGCCTGCTCAGGTTATGCCATGAGGAGGTAGCACGGTTCAGCTTTCGCAATAAGTACTCGTGTAAAGTATTTGTCTGCAAAAAATCGTCTAATTTCTCTTTGACATTTATTTCGTGATGTACCTTTTTTCTCTGAAAAGATTCGAACCCGTGGCACAGAGAGAAAGGAAAGGAGGAAAGGAAATTTTTAAAAGAGGCGAATTACTAATATTTGATGATTTTATTTTCAGTTTTTGTTATTTTCTAAAGTTCTTGAGAGGTTTGAAGAATAGTGATATTTTTGACGCTTACGTGAGGCATGCACTGCTTCTAATATTGTTGTTTTAATTGCATTTTTCTTGTTGACAAATTGAGCACGGCCATTGGTGACGTCACTAAGTAACGCTACATTTTTTTCAGGGCAGCTTTTTATATTCGCCAAAGTCGTTGTATTTTACACTTGCTTTTAATCAGCACGAAAAGGCATACGCCGAAACACATGAAATTTTGGAACCATCGCCCACAAGTTATCAAGGGTTGTCGCGGAACCCCGAATTGCCACCCAGTTCTCAGATTCCAGGTGTGCGGAGAATAGAAGGGGGAGAAGTGCGAGGCGGTGGGTGGAATTTGTGCTAAATTGCGTCCCCGAAAGAGAAGTCACCTAAATTTGAGTTTGTGTTAACGATGGAGCGTTTGAATCCTCCTAATAAATCCTCTAGCTGTATGTGGGCATTATTGTCTTATCGTAACAGTTAACGTAGAGAGGATTTCTGTTAGGTTGAATGGATTGAGGAGGAGGAAGGAGGTCTTAAGTAGGTATCATACTTTTTACATGAATCGTAACAAGTTTTAAGATGAAATTCATGTGCCGGGAATTTTGTTAGTTTGAGAAAAAAATTGTTAGCACTTAATTTGATGGTGTCTGTGAGTGCGAAATTCCGTTTCCGAAAGGGCAACTAGCATGGTTGATGAATTATTTTGAGGTTATACTGCGTACGTACATAGATGCTGAGAGCTGGTAATTTTGGCAATCCAGGGGCAACGCGATTTAAAGCTTGGGCCGCCCAAGGTCACACTAATGATTGGCAGTCCAACCGGTTGAAGTAAGTTGCGTGCATAGTTGTTTAGATTTCAGAGTGAACCGTCAACGATGTCTCTACAAGATGAACTTTTGCTCGCAGAAGGAAGTGCTGGTAATAGTCTGCTCGGGAAAGGATGGACGAATCATCCACCATTGCACGTACAGGTCTTTCTGTTGACATTCGTTATCCGTTGTCCCGTTTAGGGGTGATTTATTCTTTTGGCATACTGTCAGCAATTATTTTGTATGGGTGGGATACTGGCGATGAACCATTGAAGCAAATTCCATTTCTAGGATAACGAACCGACTTCGGGACAATCTTCTTCGACAGGTACCGACTCATCACATAATTTTGACGCAATGATACGTAACACAGTTGCTGTGTGCGATTATGAAGAGGTTCGCATTACTCATCTTACTATTCAGTCTCACTGGTAAATCTTCGCGATATGGTGCATTCGAAGCTGATCTATGAGATGTATGGCGTCGTTGATGAGTGGGCTTCATAAGCCGACGTCGCACACATGCATATTCTCCTTCTGTTTCCATATTGGCCAAGACCATGCAATTTCTTCTCTAGCGCTAACTGCACCGTTTTCTACAAATCAACGCCTTGTTGCTTGATTAGGTCGATAACACTAACCAATCGCAATATGTTAGGCGGTACAGTGTAGTGAGTACCAGTTGCAGTGAAGTGCTTCTGATGTTGATGATCTGTTTGACTCGCATCTGTTTTTAATATGCGGTGTTTTAGGTTCACAACGAGGCAGCCTAATCTGTATCATATATGATTTTGGTTTTTTTTTTTGGCCTCTGCTAACTTTCCCGCATTTTTACTATAACAGTTTTTAACCAACAGCTTTGAGAAAAGGTTGAATCGGATAGCTATGTGATATTTGCCATATTTGGAAAAGAGAAAAAAGCTTAGTTATTGAGACCGGTGGAGGTTTCTGATTTGTAGACTAAGACACTTTTCCAATGTAAGTAGATTAACGACCTTTTCTGAACCGTTCTAGAATACGTGAAAGAAAAATCGTAGACTAATTTCATCATAAGCTAATTTTTTTTTTCTCTTCGGTTTGTGTAAGAGGAGAGGGGCGAGAATTTCGATGTTCTCCTTCTCTGTTTCGCTACGTCGATAGCTGTCTTTATTGGTATTTATTAGCTCGCTTCCAAATCCCATGTTCATAATGCAGACGTTGCAGATGGAGACAAAAGTTCGAAGCCGGCTGGATAGTGAAATGTTCGCTGATACGCTTAACGAGAGCATGGTAAGCGGTATCGAAATCGGACGTGCTTCGGTAAGTGAGAAAGCTGATGAAGGGTCCCTCATTGCGACTTCTACAGTTATTCCTATGTATGGTGTGGAGAGACGTAACAGCGGTGACTGTGTTTGTTTTATATCTTACTTATTGCCTTCTGTTAGCGGTAAAATTTTATTTACTGAAAGTTGGGAGAAAGGAGCATGGAAAACTGTTTAATTGTTAGTTGCTGAACATTCAGAAGGAGAAAAACAGAAGTGTTTTATTAAGTGGTGGAGGCTGTCTGGTATGCACACATATGTCATTATGCCTTAATTTGACAACAGTTTGTTGATTGACCACGTGATCGTTTTTTTTTGCCCTGAAGGAATCGAATGTTTGTATGATTTCGTAAAGGTGACTTTCGCTTCTCATCGCTGCTTTTAACACATACTTCCGCGATTTCGTTACGACGGAACTTCGAACAATTATGGAATAAGTACGTAGATTCCTTAAAAGTGTTGTGAAAGCGTGTAAACCGGCAAAATTCTCCGAGCTATCAATTGCCATAAATTCTTTCGTTTATTTTTGTGAAGGCTTACCGTCCCGTGAAAAATTTAACTTTTATAGCGATTTCCGAGTTATTGTAGTACGCTGTAAATATAGATGTTGAGAAATTACTATGACCGTCCACTTTACCGGTGTTTTTTTTCTTCACCGTAACAAGCAACCTCCGTAAGCTGTTGATCACATCCAAAATCAGTGGTTGTTGTTAGGACTGCGGAAGAGTCGTGTAAAAGAATATTGCAAATATAACGTTCGATTACTTATTTCCTTCCATAGTGTAATAGGACAACCCATGCGCGATATTGGGTCGTTTTTAGTGGGTAGAACTATTTCCTTTCTGAAGGGCTTGAGAATGGGAGGGGGGCGAGAGAGAGAAAGAAACGAAGGAATTGTGTGCTGCACTGTTTCATTGTGGTGTGCCTCATCGATGAGTGCATGTGATCTCAGTTTTGTTTATAAAAGAATTTTTGGAGTGCCATGCGTTCCAGTGTTATGAAAAGATCGATGTTTTAATCCGCAGTGATCGAAATGGATATTTAAGGGAAGAGTAACATCACTTCCTCAAAAAAAAAAAACTGCAATAACTTCTTGCGTCGAAGTGTTTCATACTGGGAGAGCTGTGTCCACTCAATTTCTAAACTGCACTAGGTTTTTTTGGCAATCGAACTTTTTATCGATTTGGTAGGGTATTATCTGGTGCTCAGATACTTACGCAGTAGATTTTCTTGCCAAGCTTATACTGGTTACCATAGCAACTTTTGCATCGTTGCCCGCATCCAAGAAAGTGAGGGAAAAGGGATTTATTTCTCTCTACGGCGCTACGTTACCGCACTCTGACGGCTTTCTATATTTCAGCGTGCGGTATTCGTGAGCGAAGCTGATATGAACGGTGAAGATGAGTATGGCATTTCGCGAGCGATGATCCCTCTGCTTACTACGATTCCTCGGGAGAGAGGCCTCGATCAACAGAACTTCAGGTGTGCTTCCTGTAACAGATCTATCGGTCCGACGTTTGCTGCTTACATGTAAGTTAACTATTTTAATGATTTGTCATACATATAGTTTTTCTTATTGGCCACACGTTTCACGGCAGACCGACGTACTGCTCAGAACACTGGATTTCCTTTTTTCTTCGTTTAAGAAGTCCCTTTCAAAATTTTGAGATTAGCTAAGGAGTTCAAGCAAAGTATGAAGTTTTTATGCAGTAGTTTTATGTAATAAGAAGTTAATTTTGAGCCAGCACTAAAGAATTTTTTTAAATGTTGTGCTCCCTTAATTATGGGGCTTTTGTATATTCGGAATTCTTGAGTCACGTAATTTGTTGGCGACCGGAATTTATTGTAATGTTAGTGTTAGAAATTTAATGTGTTTTGCCTTAAAATTGAAGGGTTTGTGCGTTTGACGCAAAGTACTACTGCGATGGATGTTGGCGTAAGGGTGACACTAGTGTGATTCCCTCTCGGCTCATCCATAATTGGGACTTCTATCCGCGGCCAATATGTCGTGCAAATATGTCATTTATTAATGCAGTCGCTGATAGGCCCATTATTCGTATCGACAAAGTCAATCCACATTTATATGAACACTGTGAAACAATGAGGAATATTAAGGTTCGTTCGTTTCCGTTTTTTTTTTCGTGGGACTTATGGAGCATGGTACATCTCAAATAAACGACCGGCCCATCATGGATGATAACTCCTTTGAGTAAAAGGCCATACTCTTGAAGGATGAAATAACAGAACAGCCGAATTTTTTGTTCTGAAAAACTTGGTATATTTTTAGTTCCGGAACCATTTTTTTCCAGCTGTCACTTATTAGTGTGGATGAAGATTTTGAGTCTTTACATTTGGAGTCTTTTTACGAACGAGCTAATACTGTGCGGGATCAAGCCGCCTTCTCTCGAATTTTCTTGGAATCTTGACTCGACTGAAATCGCTTTCTCCCACCTATACTTTTTCCAGGTTTTGCCATGCAGTAGTCCCATTCCCAAACAAAGAGTCGCTCATCGCAAAACCTGGTGCGTGCCGTAGCTAGGCGATCGACTGCTGTTGTGAACATAGTCTAACATGACTATTGAGCTAGGCTGAGCGCAGCAAGTGCCTAGCAAATAGCACTGTCAGATAACTAAAGTATGTAGAAAAGTGTATGTTAAAATAGACTGAATATTCCTATATTGAAAAGCGTAGGTGGGATGGCGAGTGCCTATGCCACGTAAGTGCGTAGTCGGAAGGTTGACAATGCTTAACTGTGGTAACGTTGGATCGGTGGGAAAATCAATTAGCAACGCAGAAGTTATTGTTATTCACCTCAGATTTCAGAGCCTTCGAGAGCCTTTTCTTATTCTCACTTCCGCTTCATATAGTCGACCGCATTCGGAAGTGCAAGCTAAGAGACGGGAAGAGTGTGGTGGCGAAATGCTTGACGCGCTTTCTACATGCAGTTAACATCCTGGAGGAAGTGCGAAATACTGACTATGTGTGAGTCAAGTATATCGCCGTCATCCTCCCCCCAACTTCCCATATACTTCCGGGCATGTCCGATTTTACAAAAGCGCATTTTAGTTTTTGCGAGAAAAAATGGCGTTGGCAGTTATGTATCTTTTAACGTGTCGCGAATCTGTTGCTGACGACTTGCGTATGAGGTTGTGGCCGAAAGAATACTTATTTAACGATGTTCATCTTTACTCTTTCACTGTAAGTCGTTTTTTCCCTCAAAGTTATAAGTAGCACTGAATGTCAGTGATTGATTAAAAACTGTAAATTTCATTCTATATTGTTTTCCGTTTTCTTTTTTAAAATAAATTTGTTGATTAAAGGCGTGATCGCGATGTATAATCCCGAACAAATTTGACAGATTTGTAAAAAGACGATTTTCCTTGAAGGAGGGCGGTGCAAAACACTATATACGTCTCATTTATGACATGTTTGTTAAATGCATAGAGTGATGGACTTGGAAGAGAATCCACATTCTTTGTGAAAGACATTGTTTCCCACAGGTTTGCAGGGCACTTTTTGTTGGCATTAAGGGAAATGCTGTAGCTCCGATCTGCAGCTTCTTCCACCAGATTAATAAAATTTGTCGTTGGTTATATGCTGAACAGCTTCGTATAAAACAGTAATAATGAATACGTTTTGCATTGTTTATCCACTCAGTTACTGAAAAATGTAAGAATTCTGTGACATGTTGCGTGCAGATTTATGAATTACTTGTGTTGTACTATGTCGGTTTAGTGCGCGGGATTTAAAAAATATGTGGTTATTTCAGGACCTTCTAAGCGTTCTCTCAGGACAGTTGGAGAGACACTTACAGTCGATAATAAATTATGCAGTTGAGCATATTCGTCGATGTCTGCTTTGTGCTCAGAAGGGATTCGTCTGCGAGATATGTGCGTGCCCTCGGGTCATCTACCCTTTCCAAGTAGAGACGACTTTTCGGGTTTGTACTTATCGAATTTTATTATTCTAGAAATTTATCGGGTTTTTCATAGCTTAATTTACAGATCCTTGTTACTTGTTTTTCACTTTTTTGATCATAATAACAACAGTAAAAATCTTTATTCATTTATATCTTAGCATTCAGCAAGGCTGTTGTAGTTCCGGCCATATACAATACAGGAGTGTTTGACGTTGGCTGTGTTTAATCCCCCCTATCACAGCGGGAGTCGCACCGGAACCATCATCCACACCTAAATGCCAGACATTGGATATGATCATCTGTGGTGCATATCTTGCATAGGCACGAAGCGGTTTAGTAAGGCGAGCGGTTGTTTTCGTGGACAGTGAGCTTGGATCTGTTAACTGTCCGAAGGCATTTGATCTGCTTCTGCGATGAACTAGTTTCGTCACGTTTCGGTGCGCACTTTTTGAGTGAATGTTTTCGAAGCGGCTTAGAATCTTTGAAATTGGTGCAAATTAGTTGAATGGGATCATGCGTGAACTTTTCCGTCGTTATTTTTTCACATTTCGTTTGCTTTACTCAAATTTTTCTTGATTTCCTCGGCATCCTTTCCCTCCTTCGCCCCCCCCCCCCTCCAACCTATGTCCCACCTTTCTCCTTAAAGAACTTGAGGACGTAGCCAGTTTAAATTAATGGTTAGAAAAGGTAAATGTTGTTGTTTTGTTTTGTTTTTTTAAAACGCAGGGTTTACTCTAGAGAGACAGAGTAGTGTTGTTGCAGTGTTCGAAGTGTTACTCGGTTTATCACAAAGAATGCATTGGTGAAAAACGGTGTCCGAAATGTTTGCGGCGAGAGCAGTATGCAAAACAACCGGATATATCGCCCGACCATTTACCGCTCGACTGACAACATTAAGTCGCCTTATTGTTGTATGCTTACGGTGTGACTATACTGTACTTTGCTGAACGTGAAACGGAGAAGAAACGATAGTGCTCGACCGAACTGCCAGTGTTCTGAATTTGCTGCCACTAATCAGTAAGAGCAGTAACTGACGCAGAAAAAATTAGGGGAGGAGGAGTGAGTGTAAAGGCATGTGACATTGGAATGAAGATTTTGAGCTTGGAATGTTATTTTCGGAAATTTCCCGAGTTTTGAACTTTGAAAGTTCAACGCAGCGGTAACTGAAGTGTTGTAGCTCAAGCATTGCCCGCTCTTCATCCATCACTGAATGCGACCGACCACATGTAAAGGTAACTTCTAGACTTGGTCCTCGAGAACTTTATAGCTGGTGCTACAAATATCTGGAGAAGTTGAGTTTTAGGGACGGGAAGCATAAAGCATGATGCCAAAATGCAAAGAAGAAAAGTTCCGATATGGCAGCATGAAAAACGGCTAGAAACCATTAGTCATTATGGAAATCATATTTTTCTTTCACGAAATTCTCGATGGTTTTTTCTCCTCCCAGTTTTACCACTTCCAGAAACTCAGCGAGCATTGTCTTTTCACTCTCAAGTGTCTTCCGCTGTGCGCGAAGATGGTCTGTATTCGTTTGACGAGTAAAGTGATGCTGTTTACTTCACTCAAAGAAGAGTTGCCATTTTTTCATCTAACCTGTATTGTGCTTTGTCTTTGTTAACGTACGGTGCAGTAATATGCCGGGGTTATCAAATTGGCAGTTCTAGTGCATACGGAAAGGGTTGATGTAACAGTGATGCTTTCGGGAGGAATGGAGGGAGGAGGAGGAGGGGGGAGAGAAAGAGAGACTGAGCGGTGAGTAAACTCGGAATAACATATTTGAATTACAAGAAACTGAAGGGGAATTGAGTGGTTTTATTTATTTTTGTTGGTCATTTAAGAATCGTGATAGTGTTGCGCAGTTTGCTTTGTTTAATACAATATTTTTTGAGTGTTGTTGACAGTGCTCATGTGCAATTAAGTGGTGAGGATTCGTATTTGTTTTTTTTTAATCGGTGCTTTGTAACGATCTGAAAACCATGGCACTGTTGTATAGCGTCAGGGTTTTCAATTTATCGAATTCTAAGGTGTACATAAAAATGTTTCGGGCCGAATTTCTGATACTGTCCCTAACTGCTGATTCACTGCGGTCGTAATGGTGTGCAATTGCTTTTATGAATTGCTTTTACTTTTATGAAGTATACGTATACATTGTATATATACATTGTATTTTATGAAGTATACATTACGTTTATGAAGTACAATGCATGAAAGTGAAACCGACCGACTAAGGTGACACCTAAACCTTTGTCCAGTTTACAGAGATCTATCGTCTTCTATATTGACACAACGAATTTCGCCGAACTATTAAGTTCGGTCGAGCGATTTCACACGTTCGCCAACTGTGATTATAACAGTTTCGAATGTACTATAGAGCGCTATTATTACGCATATTTGAGTCACATTCAGTTGTAAGGTGATGCGATGCACGTATTATCAATGGAATTGTAAGAAGTGTGACATTACTGCGTAAACTGGTTGATGTAATAGTAACGTAGTACGTAACGCTAACCGATATGAGGAGCTCAAAGCTATTCTGCTGCATTTGTGTAATATTTATTGTGATATTCCCTTTGGAACTATTAATTTGTAGTTCAACATCTGATCTGTGGCACTATGACAGCGATGAATTACCGACACTGATTAGTATGAGTAAGATTGTAATGAAACAGAAATGATAAAAGCGTATCCGCAATGAAACTCTCAAAAATATGACATAAAACACAGATCAATGAGATCGGCAAGTAATTGTTCGCGTGATCACGTTGTCCTTTTTCTTTTTTAAATCAAAATGATTA
>JPKZ01000811.1:243058-253481 GCA_000803305.1 Toxocara canis
CTTTACTCCCTCCAACCCTGTCTCTATGCTACTAAAAATAGTAATGGTCGTTTTAAGAGGACGAAGAGTGAAAACGGTTGGAAAGAGCGGGGATAACCGAGAGAATTGTTTGCTTACTCGATATGAAAAACAGGGTAGGTTGATATTCTTTCGATTTTCCAAGATTACTCAACTTCGTTTTTTTTTACTGTTGCCATTGACCGTATGGATGCTAGAGCATTATGCATTCGTTTGAGCGGATTGCGTAAGCTAGTTTTCGTCTGAATCGCGTCATCATATCTCTCTCGAAGAAGCATTGCTTGCATGCACGCAATCGACGAGTGTATATTGTTGTCCTGAGATAGCTGCTGCCTGATATAAGTATTCTTATAAACAATAATTCAATCTACATTTACAGTGATATTTGTTGAGATGTGTGAACCATATTATAGAGGTGTAAAAATTAGAAGCTATCTATTTGTGTATTGCATTGATGCCATTCTAAATGTATGTGGAGGAAACGAACGTTAGCATTTTTGATGATGATTTATTTAGATCAGGAACTGATTAACGCGATACTTGAGAATTAAGTTTTAATTTTAATTTTTTAAATTAAGTTTTTTGACTTGAACTTAACATTAAGTTTTAATCGGTTTGGAGCTGTTGGCTCACAAATAATTATGAAAGGAACTTAGTGCGGAAGTTGTTTTGCTGAAATTGGTGTTTAACGAATTTGTTGCGTATCGTATAGCTGTGCAGAGGTGATTGTTGTATTAAGTTTAGTGCTAAACAGTTAGAGCACCCTACCTGTTCAATTGTCGAGCAAATTCACTACACAATGCAAATGTTGACTTTCTTGAAAGGCGAATGAATATTCCGAAAGCTAAGTGCGCATTTGCGACTAACCAACGTTTACATATATCGCCATTGTTGACTTATCAGATTTTTCCGCAACACTTTTCAATGTGTCTCACTTTACTTGTTTGCTTCCATCAATAATTTACGCCGTAAATAAGCTGAGAAATTAAAAACAAATAATCCACATAAGAATACTTAATTGTATACGACTACATGTTCGTATGTCTGTCTGTCCCTCTGTCTATTTGTCCATCTGATTGTCTGTTGAGGCGCTCACAAGCCAGTCAGTTTACGCGAACATATTCGTTTGTACATATTCGTTGAGCTTATTTAATCGGAATTCGCTCGGTTTATAAACTCAATCAGTTCGGCGTAAAAATATGTTAGATTCAAAAATGTAACCGCTCGTTTAAAATGCGTCACACTAATAAGTGATTAAATGATGAATTTAACGTTTACTTACGACTTGAATTGTTGCACGCTTCATTCAGTGATGTCGTTTACCTTTTATTGTAGCTTGACTTTCAGTAATTTATGAGGAGCTATTTTGTAACTGCATGATCAAATTTCAGGATGTTACTTACTTCCGGTTACGCAGCTCAAAGAATGGCTACAAAATACGATTCTCTTTGAAAATCGTTTCTTAACAATCAATTGGGGCAGGCAGTAATTTTGCATTATGTAGACTCATCGTATCGAATATGTATGCATCGCTTCTTCCAGAATATTAAATCGTTGAATAAATTTTTGATTTGACTCATTAGCTGAAAGCAGTAGATGATTTTAGAGTTCCAGAAAAATTGGCAACTCTGAGAGAAAACAATAGGAGGCCTGAATAAGAAAAATCGTTTTGTTGATTTTTGCAAAAGAAAAAAGATAAATTTTGTTGAAATTTGTTCGCTAAACCATTAAATATTTTTCCACCTGGAATAGAAAAGACGGGCGATGGTCTGATTACATCTTATTCGATACTGCAATTTTCATACACACATTTAATTACAAATATTCAGCATATCCGTTGTTTACTTACCCGTTAATATAACAAATCGATTGAGAAGACGCGGCGGGGTGGATCGAGGGAGCGTGCGGGGTGAACAGTGGAGCAGGGCTGGTTGATTGTGTGTGTGTGCGTTTACGAGACCAACCCTTCGTGCTAGATCACGTTAAGCCTCGTTTGGGTCTTTCCTGGCTCGCATTCAGCGACTCAACTATGCACTTTTTATGCGCTTTTGCAAATTTTGCATTCTGCAAAGAGTTTCATGACATCGCAGCTTCATGTCTCGTCAGATTTATGTATGTATGTTTATATGAGTGAAAGAATTGTAAAAGCACATTCGCGCCATCCATTGAGCGCGTTTTCCTGTTTTTTTAAAGGGGCGTTTTTTTGTGGATGCCATGTTTTTATTTTGTGGATGGCGAATGGATTTCTGCGATTATTTTTATTTACATACAAAGCGAAACGTATAAACAAAGAAAATATTTATTAATTTTTTAATTGCCCAAGGTAATGGCGGTGTTGCGTGATTTCCTTTTGGATTCAGCACCCTTCCTTCTAAAGCGATACGATTCAGCAGAATTCTTTTGACGTAGATGTTTGTCGAAATTGCCGCACTACTACATTATATCGACTTATGTTCACACTCGGTTGGCATTCACAATTCACACTCAGCTCATTCACCCAAATCTGCTTGCTAGTAGTAAATCACCATAGCACAATTTATTGCCACTTTGACGTCAACAAAATCAATATACGAGACAGCCAAATTTGTGTCCGTTACTTCTTTTCGTTGACTATGATATTTGCGCCATTGGCCAAGTCTTTCTACTTTATTGGCGCAAATGTTCGTAAGGAAAATATTCTGAAGCACATATAATTGTTCGAGCACAAGCTTTTACAACGAAAATTCATTTCTTTTAGCGGCGGGCAAGTGAAACAAAAGAAAAAACCGGAAATGGAAGCACGTTTTGCAGTAGTCCGATACAACACTAAATTTTTGAGCTACACTACCCGGACGGTTGTCCTAATCGGTCGTTCTTGAGGATTGGTACACTTTTTTGTATGTAATTTACATTGTGTGAGAACATTGCAACGAAAGGTGTGATGCAGCAGTACCGGGTTTTCGAACATAAATATGTCGCAGACGTATAAGGAGGAGGCTTTAGGAGAGGATTCTTCTAGACTTGAGCTATTTAAAACTGATTTGTGTCGTTTTTTTTTTAAAGTGGAAACCACAATAAGTTTTCAGATGTTGTTGGTAACTTAAATACGCTGGTAGTGCTGTAATTAACGTACGGCAAGCAAATGCGCGCAAGTAGCGGAGAAACATATGGCAAGCAAATACAGACAAATAGCGGAGAAATGTGCGGCAAGCATATGCAGACAAGTAACGGAGAAATAAACAAAAAGAAAGACAGCCATGATTCATTCTGCAGAGTGAGCTATGCTGGTGTTTTGGCCACCGAAATGGCAAAGAAAGAACTAACTGATCGCTCATTATCTGTTAGTATCATCATATCACATAGACAACAGTTCATAGTTGCTTTGAAACGGGGTAACATTTTTATACTCACTTTGATTTGTGGTAACAGGAATTAATTTGGGCATTTACATGTATATATCTGATTTTGGATATCGTGAGAGTTCTAAAAGTGCATTTTTCGAACTTCAAATGCGCCATTTTCTACCTAATTTACGCATTTACGTAAAGCTCGTAAGATGTTTTTTAAAGTTTGAGAATTTCTTTATATACGCACTGCCGATTCAGCGCTAATCGTTTCGATCCACTTCGGATATTTTTTTAAAAAAAATATCGCTCGAGCATGCATTGCATCTTGTCATTTTCCCTATTCTCTTGCCCTCTTTCGCTTCCTTCGTTTTCCATCCCTTCAGATGTTATGTTTGCTTCAATTAATTTTGTGCAGTTTTATTTCAGTAATGTTTTGATATTCTGGGTTATTTTGTAGTGCCTGAGTAAAGAGCGTTGGTTGAATGCAGTAGGCCCAGTCCTGAGTCAAAAGTTTTGCATTGTTGGTGGCTAAATTCAGGCACTTGTAAACTTAAAGCAACTCTTCAATTTTTTTCACTAATCAACTTTTTCGAAGCGCAGTTTTCGTAACTGTCAAAAGAAAGTGCTTTGCGTATCTTTAAATTTTCATAGATTACAAGGAGCTGCCTACCTTTTTGAACTTCTGGTTATCCAGTGATTGCTGTGATCATTCAGGGACATTCATTCGTAAACGCTTTGAGAAAGTGATACGCTCCCGCAAAAACCTTATATTGTTTAGGTTCGTAGATTCGTCGCTGTGTTATGGAACAGACGTTATTGCTTTGGTAATAAAAAAACCGTGCACCAACCTTAAGAAAACGTTAGCACATTCTTCAGCATCAAAGCAACTTTCAAAAGTGTGCGACCGATAAGTTGACATTACTGACGACTGCTTATTTAAATGACTACGTGTCCTAGTTCAGTGGATGCTTTTTTAAGATTTTTTTCTATTTATAAAGCATCTACAACTCGAATTTCGTCATGATCGGATCACTTGTTGCGCTAACGTAGAAGACGACGAGTGATGGTGTTGTTGAGCTGTGAATATGGAAAGGCCTTTTAGAGGGGGCTTTTGGATTGCGAAACCAAATGCAGATTCGATTAATGGTGAAAACGATTTATGTAAACAAGTTTAATTATTTGACGTTTGCTGACGAATTGCGTTGCAATACGTAAAAGAATATGAGCAAAAAAACGTTCACAAGCGGTGGTAAATGTTTTGCAATAAGCGCGCATATGTGCCGAGGTAACAGCAAAACGTTTTCAACACGAATAAATCAATGCGATTTGTTTTTCATAACGCTAAGATTGTGGGTGGAACAGAATCGCTTGCAGATTTTAGGAAAAAAATGAAGTGAAGAGAAAACTATATATAAATGACAAAATGGAACAGCGGAATGGGACAGTGCAAATTTTTTCAAGAAAGACGAGAGGAACAATTCCGCTGATGAGCAAGAGGAAATTATCTCACCACTTAAGAAACAGCCCCCTTCTCTCCCTCCCTCTCTCACTCCTACTTTATCTATCGACAGCTCTTTATAGTGAACTTGTGCTACCGTTTGTTTAGCTCCGAATGCTTTGACAAGTCTTTTTTTGCTTTCGTCAAGAGCTGAAACTTAACTGAATCGTATCAAACGATTTGTTAACAAATGAGCGAGTATAAATCGGATGAAACAGAGGAATTCAGTTTCAGGGCGAAACCTTATTGTTGCAGTCATCATTTGTGCGAGTTTATTTTGGTTTGCCTTTTTATTATGGGTATCGGTTCAGTGCACCCCTCTTCCTCCCCCTCCCCCCTGTTATAGGTTTGACTAGTGTTTATTGTTAAATGCGATGACACTAACAGCAGTCGGGCATTGTGTACAACAGATTCGTGGAAATAAGCAGCCAGCAGCACACGCGGATGTCTTTTTGCTCAGTATGCAACGAAATCGATTTCTGTATAATTCTTGCTCTGTAATGTCTAATTAAGATTTCTCGTTCATACATCTTTTAAACAATGATGGTCTTACACTTTCTGGCCTCCACTTTTGGGAACGCTTTCACTTTCCCGCTGGAATAAAAAATGCTACTGAATGACAGCCAAGCAAACCGAGATTTACCATTAACCCCCCCTCTCCACCCCTCCCTCTCCTCCTCCTCCTCCCCCCCGCTCCCTTCCCCTTCCCCTTCGATTTGAAGAAAGCTATTATTCGCCTTGAAAGACGACCCATTACGAGCAGAACCACATCCCGAGTTTACGATAAAGAGGCGAAAAGTGGCTATTTCAGTTTTCAGTGAATGAGCTGTGAAGAAGAGTTTGCGGATGCAATGAGCCGATATGCATTTGTGGATATAAGCCAGGGAAAAGCAACATTTTCGAACCAACAACGTAGTTAATTTGTTCACATTTTGAGGAGGAAGATAACGACCAAACGTTGAGAATCAGTGAACGTGGCTCAGTTAGCGGTTAAAAAATTTTGCGTAATCAATATAAAGTATTAATTTCATCGCTCTCAAGCAGGTTCTGTTGAAGCATGAACCCAGTAATATGGCGGAATTTTGTTTGAGGGGGATGATCGACGAGTTTTTGAGCGTCATTGCATGGATGGCTGATTTAGGAGTGAATTTGGTGGTTTGAAATGAGTGTAAGAGAGGGCACTTGTTGTGTAAATGGGCGTTCGTTTTGCGGGCCGAATCGAGTCGATTGAATGTTCTCGAAGAGAAGAACATAACGATGAGCGAATCACTTCGCGTGGCTATCAAACGGTTTTTGCTAGCATCACGATAATGCAGTAGTTAGTTAGTTAGCATTTTACAAGTACGCTTCGCTTCATATCCATTTCGATGCACTTCCAGTTTTGTCGATCTCGTCACCTCGTATATCATTTCTAGCTTTAACGACAATTTAGCGGCATTCCAACTGGGCTGTTTTTCTGAGCCATATACTGCTATGTTCGTTTTCACTCAGCCAGCAGTTATGGAGGCACAAGAAGTGATGAGGCGTAATGCATGGCTGCGTTACGCGGACGTTTAATTTGAGCACGGCGCAGTAGTAGTATCACTAGTGATACAGCGCCGCACTGTTGGCTGTTAATTTGCATACGAGTTGGCATAGTCAAAGAGGCATGTGGAGAATGAGTTTGAAAGACCTCAGCTCATGCATGCTAAGTACTAAGAAACGTACATTTTCATTTGTGATTCTGTGCAATTAATTTTCGGATATGGTTGATGCTATCTATGAACAGAATGAAATTATCCGTAGAGTCTAAGTCATTGGATGATTTAAAAAAGAAAGAAAATTTAAAACGAGTGGTTTTTGGCAAAAAACGTTACCTTGCTTGCGAGTGGGTGTAAAATTTTGCTAGGTAAGGGGGAGGGAGGGAGGATAGGGTGCAGAATTTGCGGGGCCGTACTTCATGAAAGGACATCCGTTCCCTCTCATCTACTAACTTGACTTTTGTAATTTTGCGTGTTTTTCGTTAAAGCGCTACATAGGTCTTCTCTGCAGAAGAAAAACCATGCTTGAAAGGGAGTGCAAATTTTACTAGGTAGAGAGGGGATGCATAGTTTGAGGGAAGAATGAAATGGTCTTGTCCATCGCTGTTCCCTCCCGCTCGGCCCGCGGTGTTCTGCTCCTTGTGACACGGTATATGGACTTCTTTGTCAAGCGGCTTATTAATGGAGTTGGCTGACTGATTGATATGGCAACCAGTTGGCGCAGCTGTTTCAGGGTGTTCATATGGGCTACGCCACTTGTAGTTGACCCCCAAAGCTAGTGGACGGGAATTGTGGACATATGCTTCTCCGATTCCATTGAGTGGAGGATTTTTTACCCGCTAAGGAAAAGGTCCCATTACCTCATCTCTCGTTTCCTCGCTGCATTCTCAAATGCGTACACGACAGACCATAGCCTGTTAGCTTGCCGTGAAGGATGCGATGGTGCAATAAATGATAAAGACATTCGACGATGCTATGAGTGGACCGTCAATCGTTTTTTTTTTCTTTTGCGCATGCAAGTTGCTCTATTTCCATTTAGCGCATGAAAGATTTTGCTTTTGCTGTTATCGCCTTTTCAGGGTTGCCTCTTCGCGAGCACTCGATTTGCCTTTCACAGGGCTCCATATGCGCCACTGATCGATGCGCTACGTTTGAGCCATGAAGTTTTTTTCGATCGTTGCATTTGGATATCAGAATGCAATTAACGGCTAGAAAAAAGCGGTGAAAATTGAAGTGTAGATGAGTAGGTATTACAACTTTTTGAGGCGAATCGCGGCTACTCGTAAAGTGGAAAGGTTAACAAGAAGATAGAAGCTGTACACTGCGTTGAAGTGCATTATGGCACGGCGACTGCGTTTTGAATTGAGTTGAATGGCATGATGTGTGGGTGGCATTTTTTGACAAGAGATAATTTACAAGCCATCAGCGATGCTGCTTCAAAATTTATGCAACAGTTCACAGATAGTTTTTATTACTTTGAAATCACAAAAACATGCAGTTTTCTAAACAGAAGATTGCCTGAACTTCCCGGTGCGTAGAGGAGGACGATTGTTTTAGAGTGTCAGTACTATTTGTTCAGTCGTTTCATAAAAAGCATTTTCTCAGATGCTTTAAAAGAATTATAGCCGAAGTTGATACTTAATAAAACTCATAGATATTTTGAAGTCTCGAAAAAAAACGGATTTTCATCCCAAAAATTCCCTATAAAGTGTAATCATAAAAGAGCAGCAGTCGCACATTGGTCTTTTTGGCGTTGAATAGGAAGGAATGAGCGAGACGAGATCTGTAAGTGTTGTTATCAAGCGATGACAAGGTCATGTTCACCATATAGGCGCCACGCAGCTTTTTACGAATGCGATACGCGGCCTTCTTCCTCTCTCACTCTTAAAAAATTCGTCCCCTCACTCGTCCTTGCTCCTTTTTTTTTTCTGCACCTTTGCGTCAACTGTTTTTGGCGCGAAGCTTTCATTCACCAGTTTCAGTTCGAGATTTTTAAATAGTGATTATCTGGTGATCGCTAACGTCTGCATATGATTGACCAATGATTTTTGGCTGTAACACGCTGGGGCTCATGTTGACTAATGTCGTACAAGTATCATTTGAGATTGACATATTTTTGCGCGGGGAACAACTTTTATGACGGATGAAGTGCAAGATCGGAAGATCGATGGGTAATTACCGATTAGGCCATTTTTTCAAAATTGTTCGAACGATATTCATAGCCGAAAACCTTGGCATAATCTCGTGGCCTTTGCGCACAACACCATCCTGGACGAATGGGAACAACGAGTTGCAGGAAAAAAAGGGTCATGACAATGATTCAAGTTTTGCTTTGATTGCAATACACTCAAGGCGATTCGCACTAAACTGCTCATCGGAACGAGAGCATAGTGAAGAAGCTGTTGCTCTTGAGCGCTTCACGTTCGAACTGCTTCCCATGAAACCCGTTCATGTTTTCGCTTTTTGTGTTCTATCCCGGTTTTTGCGACCATAACATCGGCCATTGTGGCGAAAACATTCGTTTCGTTTATTGCCGTTGCGTCTCGATCTCGAAAAAAAAAGCGCTAAATGTGTTGCATTTATAAATGATTTTATTCAACCTTCGAAATGTTGATTCGATTTGTTGTGCTGACTTAATGTTTTTTTTAAACACTACATTTGATATGTTGCATTCATTTATAGTTATTTCACTGTTTTCAAAAACTTTTTTTAAAAAGATATTTTCAGATAAGTATGAGCTGATATCGTGATTAGTTTCGCAAATGATAACTTTTTTTAGTTAAGTTGTAACAAATGATAACTTAACAAATGATAACCTCATCTGTTAAGTTGTTATTATGTGTGCAAAAATTGTTGCGTCGTACGCATGTTCTACTCATATGTATTCTTTATAAACGTGTGTTTTTATTCTTAACAAAGAGAGATTCGAATAGAACCCTTTTTATGATTTTGGGCAGTGATGATCATGTAGGCCGACCTCATCTTACATACGCTTCTTTCGATCGATCAAAAGTGCAATCGAGCTTGCTTCTTGCATTCCGAATTGAAACTGTTGTGCAATCATGATGCGTTACTTTTGCATTGACGTTACCGTTACTCTTGTTGCATTGCATCTTTGCATATGTCATTGTGAAAAATTGCTATTCAACGATAAAAAATAGTAAATTGCAGTTGGCTTTCAGGAAGTTGCGATGAATTCGAGTGTTTTACGCGTTATTTAACGCGCATTAAAACACGTCAATATTAAGCGCAAATAATGGCCGCTGAATTTGTGATCACAATATTGCATCAAGTTCCGCACTTCTCATTTGCCTTTCAATCGGTTGATCAACCATTTACGCTACAATTTGATAGCGAATATGTGCAGGTAATTTTTTTGTTATTACAAATCTCGAGAACTTGTAAAGAAGAGCGATCTCTTACAAAATCGAAATATGTTAACGACAATTCTAGCTATTCGACTTGCATGTGATAGTTCCATATAGGGACTTCAAGGCTATAGCGCAGATCGAAAATATAAGCATAGATGTAAGGCGTGCGAGAATACTTGGCTGCTCGCTTGTATGCGTTATATTTCCTTGCATCTCATCATTGTTTAGTTGTGCGATTCACAAATATTTTTGATTAGCTATTTGCTCGAGTGTGAGTATGCATCGGTCCGCAATGTTAAAAATTAATTTTAAATTAGACTAGCTCTGTCACTTTTATAAAATTGAAGTCTTGCTTGCGAAACGTAATACTCGAATTGCAATATTTAGTGGCATTTGATGGTGAAGTTGATTGATGTTTGGGTGACGCTATCTTAAGTTTTCTTTGAGCATCTTATCGTGGAAAAGCTTAATCGACTCCTCCGTTCCACCGCATCATTTTGTAGCTCATTGGAAGCATATATATGCGATCCTCTAGCATCTTCAATTTCGAAGAGAAGTGTTTGCGCAGAAATTCGATTTTTTGTTCATCTTCGCAAATTTTTTGCGCATAGGTACACGAAAGGCCATTTTTGAATGTTTTGTCAAAGGAAGCCGCGCAGAGGAGGTCATGCAGGGAGGGAGGGGGGGGGG
>JPKZ01000812.1:0-18750 GCA_000803305.1 Toxocara canis
TCACAGCACATCCAGCGACAACAAGTGCGCGTATATTTAAGGCCCTTTTGCTATAGCAATAACGGTTAAGGTAAACAACGTCTTGAGAAGGAATAAAGAAATGGTTGAAAGGGTATGGACAAAGAAGACTGCAATAATTTGGCTTTTCTGCCGTTATCTAAGAGCGCTGAATGCAAAATGTCGTTCAGCTCCGAAAACAGCTGCTGAAAGCGATGGACACATTGGCCAGTTCGCGCAGCAGGTGAGCACTACAGAAGAAGCAAACACAGTCGCTTCACCGATAATCGAAACGGTGACACGTCAAAAACGTATCTAAACACTCACCTAAACTAGCACAAAAACTCAATTAAGGATATGAAAACCATACGATTCCTTATAAACAAATAGAAACTCATGCGGCTCCAACCACAAAAGAACGAAGACCTATCAGAGCCGAACGGGATAGATGCTCGAATCGAAGTTCCAAAGTGTAAAACAACCACGACTAAATACGCAATTACGGTTTAAAGAAAGGAATAGAAAAAACGAAAAATGGCAGCTGCAATGCAATAATGTCGCATAGAATAAATCATATGACACCATTTTTGTGGCACTGTGGAGGCTCGCTCTTAGTAAAAAAAATCCTCAAGTCACTTTTCAAGTTTTTCCGTTCTAAGAGAGAATTCACATACAACCACCCCTTTCCTCTATGTGTGGATAACGAAAGATAAAGCTACACTCGAAATGCTGAGTACCATGTGAATTCCAAAATAATGCCCTCCTCCAACAGTCGACATGTTCATGGTGGTGGTATAGCAAATGATAAACGACCGCGCACATAGGAATGAAAACAAAAATTCACATACTTGCAGGAATTCGATGAGTAGGTGTGCTTGTGCAACGAGATGGCTGCTGAAATTCTCTTTGTTCACCTCAGACGCACGCGGCTTTTTCTGCTCCACTAGTTCTTCATACCGTCGACTCTGTAATAAAATTACTCATAAAATGTTATCTTAAGAGAGACTCCTTCCAAAAGTGTTAAAAAAAATTTAGAAAATACCTCCTCTGACGCCTGAAAAAAAACAAGACCCTTCATGAACATCGTTTGCCAGCGCATGCTGGAAAAACACAAATCCCACTGGACTTAACACCTCCTCTCTCCACATTTCCGAGATGAAAACAAATATCGCAAATATCGCTGGTAGTTCAGTTCTTACTTAACGCCTACACCAAATAATTTGAACATGGCTGAATGGAAAGAAAAAATACGAAAGAATTCATACATCACACATGCTACGCAATCTCACAGAACATATAAGAAACCTGTTTTAGACATTACAGAACTTGCAAGCACCCACTACTTGACGGTTTATGATCGGAAGCTGCTCTACATCATCGTCTCCTTTTGTAATGATTATTTCGTAACACCTCAATGAGTATTTCGATTAATTGCGTAACAGCTCAATCAATCCTTCGATTTATTTCTCAACAGCTCAATGAGTCTTCCGATTTATTTCGTAACACCTCAATGAGTTTTTCGATTAATTGCGTAACAGCTCAATCAATCCTTCGATTTATTTCTCAACAGCTCAATGAGTCTTCCGATTTATTTCGTAACACCTCAATGAGTTTTTCGATTAATTGCGTAACAGCTCAATCAATCCTTCGATTTATTTCTCAACAGCTCAATGAGTCTTCCGATTTATTTCGTAACACCTCAATGAGTTTTTCGATTAATTGCGTAACAGCTCAATCAATCCTTCGATTTATTTCTCAACAGCTCAATGAGTCTTCCGATTTATTTCGTAACACCTCAATGAGTTTTTCGATTAATTGCGTAACAGCTCAATCAATCCTTCGATTTATTTCTCAACAGCTCAATGAGTCTTCCGATTTATTTCGTAACACCTCAATGAGTTTTTCGATTAATTGCGTAACAGCTCAATCAATCCTTCGATTTATTTCTCAACAGCTCAATGAGTCTTCCGATTTATTTCGTAACACCTCAATGAGTTTTTCGATTAATTACGTAACAGCTCAATCAATCCTTCGATTTATTTCTCAACAGCTCAATGAGTCTTCCGATTTATTTCGTAACAGCTCAATGAGTCTTTCGATTTATTCCGTAACAACACAATCAGTCTTTCGGTTTTTTTTTCAAGCTCATTCAAGTTAGCAAAACGCCCAAACGCTGGGCAGAAATTACAATAAATATCCGGAAAAAGATCTTGTCATAATTGACTCAGAAACTGCACTCTGAAAAAAAAAAATTCGAAAACCTTGGCGAAAGGCAAAATAAGCTGCTTTCAATCGCGGTGTCCCAAAGTCTGTATGAGCTGCGAACTAAGGTCCGCCTCTGAGCACTAATCAACAGACAACATCCGTTTAGCGACGAGGGCAACATTCCGACTGGACATTAGGTAAAGCGTTGTATGTTAATCCGACCGCTCTTCATTAGTTAATTCGCTGCTTTTTGATTATTCTATGAAAATTGAATTTCCCTAGGAGAACTGAATTCCGATTGGTATTTACTGTCACGCTCCACACCTAAACCATCGATGGTTCCATTTTGATGAAAAAGAAAAAATAACAAAGGAAGAAACTGGGTCCAATATAGTCCACTACATATCGACCGTCAGCCTACGACGGCTTCCTTCCTTTCTTCCAAAGTGAAAGGGAAAGTCGGAGGAGGAAGGAAGGAGAAGCAGAGGGTGAGAGGAAGGGGAAGCAGAGACGACTGCAGAATTTTGGGGTGATATTAGCCATGTTTGTAAAATAACAGATTTTTTTTAATATTAAAAAATAGCACCTCATGTAATGAACGTTCGGCAGGAATACTATGTAATTTACCCATACGATAGGCTGTGTCACAGTAAAATGGGGCAGAGAAGCGCGGAGGGGACAATAGGAAGTAATGAGAGTTACAGACGACTGCTATACTCCGGAAGATTGGTTGAAAAAGATGGACAACTTCTGTGCTAAAGACCCTTTTAAGTCGCAACGCTGTATTTCCTAATGTATCGCACTATAGCTCAACGTCACAATTACAAAAAAAAAGAAAAAAGAAGAAAAAACAAAGAAAAAAACCAACCCATCCACGAAAATAGAGAAACAGTCGTACGAAAAGTTTGGGAATCATGAATTCGGCCAACGAGACAATGTTATCAGATGGCGCTGGAGGCCTCTTCGCATTCGGTCCATGACGCGCACAGAATCTTGAATCAAATTTAATTTTACTAATAGTCAGACAAAATAAATGATTTTCGTAATATTTTTTTGAACATAACATTCGACCAAGACTTTAATAACAACATAGAGAGGTTACTTTTACTCACCGTTAAAATCACTTCTGTGCACTTAAGCTTCAATCCTAAATTAGACTGAACATTTCCTAAGAAATACCAAATCTTCCTATTCGCTGTGGGTAAGCAGCAATCCTTAAACCCAGTCCACCCCTCTCCCCTCCCTCCTCCAGCTCCCACTTCATAACAAAATCGCGTGAAGCTCGTTCTAGCAGATGGAGAACACATCAGTCAATGAAACTTGCTCTCATGATTTATTCAAATTTATATATTTTCATAATTTTAATACAAAAAAGTTTGGCACATCGGTTTTTTGAGAAGCAAAAACACAGTGACTGAAACCTTAAATGGCACGCTCGGTGTGAGTTCAAACTTGCTCAGATTTTCTAAAAGTGTGATATCCACATTTACTTCACCTTACAATGTATTAAGGTACTTCTTCATATTAACTTCCTACTACGCTGCTTTCGGCTCTGCAAAACGTATGTTTCCAGGGATCGCCTTGACTGTACCCAGCTCGTCCACAACATCGTCGCTTTCCTTTTGTATATTGATGCACCGCACAATCAAGCACTATGAACAGAACTGACATCATGTCAGTATTTATATTATACAAAGAAGTACCTAATCACCAGTCCAAAATGGGTAAGACGGTCGACGAAATGACGATTGAAAGCAGTTTATATAAGAATGACCAAACAAAAACGAAACACCGGCAACTTTACCCAGATTCACGAAGAACATCTGCGTTACCACAGTCGCATGCTCCTCCTGCTTGTGAGAAGAATCGATTGAAGTCATGCCCTTGGTGGTTGGAATTTTGGAAGCATTCCGCGCATAGCGACATACCTGTAAGTATTTTTTCTCAACAAACTTCCCATTCACATGGCTTGTGCTACTTGTGTCACGAACAAGATTAGCCTTATTATACCACTCATTTTCAGCGACTTGGCAGCAACAGGGATATATAAACTTAGCCCGCTCACTATTACCCAATTAGAAAAAGGACGGGAAAACAATAACCAACAATAACCAAAAGTCTCTATTAGCACCTTGATTTGGGTGTGACATCGCAAGGGGAGAGGGAAAAATCAAGAAAAAAAAGAGAATGAAGAGGCACTCAAAATACGAAAAGAGCAAAAGAAAAGCACTCAAAACTGCCGAATGGCTAGCTCATTATTTATACTCATCCCCTGTCCCATCCAAATGAACAAGACAACAGCTTTTTGAAGATAAAGGGATAAATTATAAGAAAATGAATGATATCGAAACTTACAGGGATTATAAGCGCACGTATTACATCGATAAGCGATTGCATCAGATGACCAAACGGCATTGCACTTTAGGGAAAAATCATATTGTTTCACTGCAAAACACAGCCGCAACTTAGCACAAAAATGTCAACATGATGCAATGCAGTATAACAACTCAGTAGAATATAATACAACGGAGCTTTAAATGCTCATTTTATACACTTCTCCAGATCAACAACAACAACAACAACAACAACCGGAGACTCCTTTTCGAGTCGAGATAAAAAGGCATCAGCTCCAGACTAGAGTAATGCGATGATTTGGCTTAATTCGACCTTCACTGTGAGCACTCGAACTTCGGCCTATTTCCTTTTTGTAATACTTCAGTCAAACTCCTTTACTATTGCCAAGCGTCCCAGCAGCATGATGTAATGATCATGGCATTGCACATGGCAGAAAAGATAAAATAAGACGCTCTCTTGACTCGAAAAGATGATTTCTACATTACAGCCTTACTACTGGAATTGAATGATAAACATAATTTCACTATTTAATGTTGTTTAAACGAGAAAACTTCGAAAATAAACAAATACTGATAGAACTATATAATCGTTAATAAAAATTCAATTTCGTTAAGGAAATTTTCATTCCCCTTTGTCTTCGCTTTCGATTTATTTCGCTTCACTGGATCATCAAGCCAAATAATTTCTCTTTAGCAATTCAAGTACGAGAACTGGATAGTTAGAAAAAGAAATCGAAAAAAATAGTCGCGAACTTTTTTCCTTGAACGACATGAGGGTATCGCCCTGTGCAATGAAGATGCGTAGTTCATCTCGAGTCCGTGTTCGAAATGAACCCACAGATGAACTTTCGACACCGAGTAGCGAATCTAGCCGATCTTCCAAAAGGGCTGCTTTTTCCCTGAAATTCGACTGATTACAAAAAAGCACAACAAATAATCATTACAGATGAGTGCCAATCAAACTGAACTGAATTATCTTTACTCAAAGGAATAAAGAAAACTGCAAATGGCAGTGAGAACGGACAACAGGGACCATGACTGCATACGTACTGATACATGCATACATACATTACGCACATTCAACTAAAAGAAGTAAGGGAGGTGAGCAGGCAGAACAACAAGCAAGAGAAATCAATCCACTGGGTGCTTACCCACCTTCCGTGGACCTAATCGCAAATAAATCTGAAGTGAACTCCACTCATATTTCTTTATTTCTTTCACGACTTGTGAACGTCAAATTGTCCTTGCTTAGTTTTGGGGAGTGAGTGGGCAGTGGGCACAAGAACGGTACGTTTTCGCTAGAGACTCATACTCATCAGAACTGTTAGTTCTGATATATTTCTAACAAAAGCACTGGAACACATGGCACACCCGCTTCAGTAGCCATTCAATTCAGACCAAAAAACGCTCACTTTGGGGTTCTGAAATACCTGCAAATTTTCACCTTAATGATTTATGCATGCTCCTTTTTAGTAAAGCTGTTGAATTCAGGAAGCATGCTGATTTTCGATTCCTGAAACAACATCTTCAAGGAAAGCTTTCATCGCAATGGGATTTCTATTGGAGATTATAGCATATCTCATTTAGTGACCTGTTCTCCTCCGATAATCGACGGCAATATCGACCACCGAACAATGGACATCCAACAGC
Source organism: Toxocara canis (assembly GCA_000803305.1). Classification (NCBI taxonomy): domain Eukaryota; kingdom Metazoa; phylum Nematoda; class Chromadorea; order Rhabditida; family Toxocaridae; genus Toxocara; species Toxocara canis. The sequence continues at coordinate 6,207 of JPKZ01000812.1, forward strand.
TTTCAATTCATCGCTTATTTCCTTGAAAAAGCGAGCCTCTTCCATCATTTTCGTCTCCTAGTAAACATTAGATGCATTTGTTATCAAACAGCGCCGTGAAACGTCAAAAATAAATTATCCAACGAGTATATATGCAAAGTAATGTTGTTTTCGATGATTAAATTTATCAAGCACGTTCAACGTCAAGTGAAACACCCCTAATTGACAGCGAGGGTAATATAAGCGGAAATTTGTTCCGCTGCCATCTGTATAAGTGAGAGATCGAAATGCAGTGGAAATTTTCAAGCAATTTTGTGCTGCAAAATACACTTTACGATGTTCGCATCAATTACCTCGTCGATCTTGCATTTTCGTATTCTCTATTTGTCACTCATTTACCATTGTGTCTGCGCTGACAGCCTCGTTAAAACAGTCGATAAGCTTGTCCGTTAGATATTTGAGATCGCTTAACCCTCTTATTCTGCCAAATTTCATAAAGGCGTCCATGTTTCTTATTTTTTTGACACTTATTTACGCACGTATCCATATCGATTTTCTCTTTTTTTTTCCTCTTTTCTGTCTGTTTGTTGAATTAGCAAAATAAACAAAACAGAAAGAAAAAAAGATTACAAAAATCAGACGCGCTCAAAAGTCCGCATACCCAATCTTGCTCCTCCATTTTTATGTCCATATCGGATGCTAGATCTCCCGAATGTCCTGAATCGTACTCGTTGAGAGAATCGCCTGGTGGCATCTCTAAAAACGAAAATCTAGTTGCGTAAAACTCGGATACGGACGCTATTCGGTCGCACAAGGTGACCACTATATGATAGCAATGCGCGCTGAAATTCAAGAACGAACTGAACAACTGATGAGTTTGACTACGTTTCCGGAAATGTGTAAACAGAAAATTAGAAATAATTGTATGCGCCACCCGAAAGCACAACGTAAACAGGCAATCCTCAAAGTGCGAACGTCACGCTGCTGGAGGCTATGAGTATCTCTGCCAAAAGACGATCTGTGATCTCCCTCGAGTGCCCGAACGTCCAGACCCAAATCTACGTCTGCGCGAGCTCGGCTAGAAATGCTATTAGTCTGAACAAACGACATCGAAGTGATCCTCCACGCTCTCATTACGAATCCTTCATCAACGATATTTTATTTAAAAAATAAAACAAAAAATTCGAAAAAGGCCAAAGGGTGTGGCACATCCCCACCTCAAAAGCATCTCAGCCTTTGGCGTCGCTCCTTTAATGCTGAATACGAAAAAACCAGTCCTACTCTCGGTATAAGCTTGGCCGAACAGTCTTATTGAAAGAATCATGCATCTAAATATGCAATATTGACTGAAGATGGAGGGATGGTGAAACTAAAAAGCCAAGGGAGGAAAAGGGGGGGAGGGAGAGGCAGTAGAGAGCTTGGAGCGAAGGAGTACAGATCGATGAAGAATAATTTCATTGCGGAATTGTCAGCCAGAAATTTCATCCGTTCTTAGTTGAATATGGTGTCCGTAGGCAGGTCTGCTTTGTATACCGCATCTCAGCAAACCTATTTAGCTAGCCGCGCCTATATATCTTTGCTTTCAAAACAACAAAAGCGGACAGATTTCGCTGATGAAACTTATTCAGCCTCAAAACACGAAAAATTGATAAAATGGTCACGTAATGAAGCATCAACAAAACAATAAGCAAGTGGTAGCGCAGTAATAACAGTAACGAAGCACTGACCACAAAACGAAACTGATGTGATCATGCACTTAAGAACCGTTTCGAAGACGTTTCAATGCCGCAAATGAGTCGAACTTATTCCAGCTTATCAAGGATCGCCAAACGAATCTTAGCAATTTTTATAGCTCGACTGAGTTCAACTTTAGTATGGCATAAGAAAATTTTACTGATGACCGTTAGAAAGTTTGTGCATTCTTTTCTAAACAAGAAAAAAAACAAGTCAATGAATAAAAGACAAATCCTTAATTTAAAACTTTCTTTCCATTTGACCTAAGAGAATTATACCCTTGAGATATATTTTCCCTATTTTCTTCCCATACATCCACATCCCCCTATATTCATGGCAAAAGAAACTTAGTACAATGTGGTTTCTTAAGCGCTGAAAAAATCAGTGTGCTTTCAAGCGGTGTCCCTTGTAGTATAAAATTGTTTATGACTCACCAACGGTTCACCGATCATCTGCAAATAGTGACCACACAAACAAATATGAATACTGTAATATTTTGTTAGCACCTTGCATCGGGGCTATTGGGTCACCACCAGAACTATAAGTGTGAAGATGCCGTAGCTGTTCGTAACGATCAGTATGCTCTTTCACAGACCTGCTACCATAAAACATACCGATCTCGTTAACCACATATAAGAAGTTTTCATGCATCTAGCTGTTTGCTGTATGCGTTGTGTTTGCTCGCGCTTGTTCCACCTCAGTCGGTGGTGGGTGGTTCGCTCAAATCGGTTAGAGTTGCCGTAGCTGTTCGTAACGATCAGTATGCTCTTTCACAGACCTGCTACCATAAAATTTCGTTTGAGCTGCGTAACTTGCGTAATCTTGGAAACTAAGTTACGAACACTGCACGAACATCGCGCGCAAACCGAACGAAGATGTAATCTAGCCGGCTTAGGTTAAGGAAACGAGTGTGCCACGAAGTGAATGTACCGATGCGAATAAACGGTCGAAAAACGTAAAAACAAAAGAAAAATTCAATTGCATTGGTGGCGGAACAGTTGAATAACTGAACTCGACCGGCTTTACAAACAAGAAGCACAAGCATTTCAGTGCAAAACAAGTAAATCAGATAAAAAGATATCCCAAAGAATGCGCATCACAGTAAGCCGTCCAGTTCAGCCATTCCTTCTCGACACAGTTTCCCACTCGAGTTCAGCACCCTCATCCATCGAATTTAGCCCTTCTTCGAACACGATCCATCAAAAGTCCAACTTCTCAAAATTAGTCTCACTTTTAAATTAAGTTCGACTTCTCTTGCAATCTGACGTTATTACCCTCTCGACTCCTTGCAGGCAAATATTACTCTTTTTATTTTATTGCATGCGAATAAAAACTTAAAGCTACTACTACTGCTACCATTACTAGTATTCTCCTGCGTTTAGCGATGAAATCTCTTAGCTCACAGACAGCACTGGAATGAACACGGAAGGCCAAATCACCAAAAAAAGAAAAGGATATACATTATCAAAATAGAACCGAACAGCACTCACACAACTTGGCCGCTCTATATTTAATGAACAATATTATAATGCTCTTACATACGGCCATAGTAAATTTCATAAAAATACACATAAATTCCACTTGAAATTTACGATCGTATTTGAAATTTGGCAATGTGTCATTCTGGTCGAATGTTGCGAGCATTAAAAAGTTGTAGAGAGAGGAAGTTTTTTTAAAGTTATGTGTTTTCTTTTTAATATTCTATTTGTTTAGTAATATATTACTATTTGAAACGTTCGTTGTTCCATTTGCTCATCGTCAGAGTGTTTATTTGTTTTGAAAAATCTTTCCGAAAAATTCCATCTTTTTAGTCTTTCGGTTATTTCATTTTATTTATTTCTGAACAATTGACTTGACGTTATTGTAAAAGTATTCTTCTTTCAGTCGAACACATCTCCTCGTAAAATTACGCTTCCATTTACTCGGGTTGTATTTGTTGTCTGTCCTCTTGAGCAATCTGTAATCCTTAAAAATGATCAGATACCTTTATCTTCCAAATTTCTACCCATCACCATACTAATCAACGGCGACCCAAAATATTTTCCTTGCCAGTCTTATTGTTTCATTTGTTGATTTTATTGTGTTTGTCGAGCTGGCTGTTGATACTGTCGGGCCGAGAGTCGAGGCGAAGTCGAAGAAGTTTATTGACGGTCACAACCACACGGTAGAAGAACAGTAGGAGAAAGACAAAGACAAATGGTACCAAGGCGGTGCTCCTTATATAGCCAGTGGGGCGTGACACGGCGAAATCTGATTGGTTGGGAACTGACGGGAAGAGGAAGAGCTAGGCTACATCCACTGGCGGTCAAAAACACCCGTGAAAAACAGACTAGTTAAAATCAATAATCAAACATTTGCGTACGTGCATACGTAACAGATTTACCGTCTAGTAATTCGATAAATCGGAACTAAGCTGGTATTATGGTGCGCCGAGTATTATTCTATTTAGTTTCCAGTTCGAATAAAACGTATTTTTGCCGCTGAATGGAGCGCAAACTGTTGAAGAAAATAAATTAAGAGACTATTGCCAAAATTAATCGCTTTCGTTTTATGCGCTTTTCTAATCGTTTAGCAGCCTATGAGGTGCGTGGTTGAAGTTGGAGAGTTTTTGGTTAGTGAGCGATCACATTCTGACGCTGTAGAGGAAATGTTTCATTGTTTAACGCATTTGCACGATAACATTTCGCCTCTTGACGTGCACCCGCTTTAGTCATTGCTTTTTTTTCTCCTCGTTCACTACCTATGATTCTGGCTGTGTGCTTACATAGCTATCATCGAAATGGTTAGCGGTTACTTCAGGCTGCTTGCTTCCGTTGCCATGGTCAGCCTGGGGAATAGGTCTGGCAAGGTAAAGGTCGGCAAAAGGAAAGGAAATTCGATCATGGCTAAAAAGAAGAAAACATTTTCAAGTCAAACCGACGTAGAGGTAATTCGAAAAAAGAATATAGAGGTAAGTGACATATTTGCTCTACTCTTGAGCGTAAGCGATATAGCAATACATCGAGAGTGCATTTTTGTATGCGAAACAACTTGAGGTGATCAGATGTGATTTGCCATTAAAATGTCTGTGCCTGATTCAAGAAGTTCTTGAACTTTCAATGTATTTTACGAAACCAGTTTTTATTCGCACATTTCAAGCTCATAAGATATTTTAATTTTTGAAGATATCTTAATTCAAATGGGGGATATTTTAATGTCGAATCATTTTTAATACCTCTAGTTGCCTCGAATATAAAAATATGTCGTTGAGGCGATGCACTGTTATACGTACAATGCTCATTATATGGGGCCGTTCTTGCTCTCGGGTCATTATTTTGTGCGCAGGTGTTTCTTTTTGGGGCAGCGGGATCAGGGCTCACTGCCACGATCAAACAGTGCCTTAGCTTTCACGGAAACGTAATTTTTGGAAGTGCTTAAAAGACCTTCCCAATTTTTATTGAATTGGTTGTTTTTCAGTATAAATGTTTCGCCCATGTAGTGAATTTAACACGAGGTTATGGAGTGAATCGTCAATCATATTTGTTACTTAGAATCACTTGTGCAGTTGGCATTGATACGGAATTGGCAACTCGAAGGTCATCGAAGAACAAAAGCACATTATGGAAGAGCGAAACTATACGGCATACAAAAACATCGAAAGGACGGTGCATGTTTGCCAAAAAAACAAGAAAAAAATATGCATGAAAGGTCGAGTATCAGTACAGGATGGAAGAGGTTTATGAATTGTGCATCCATTTTCTTGAACTCCATTTTCCTTTTAGCTTTTTTTGACTTTGCATTTCCTTTGCTTTTGTTTTTGCAGTTCGATGATGCAAATTGTGCTTCATCACTAATAACCGAAACCCTTTTGTACAATACAATACTTCATCACTAATTTGTACAATACATTAGTCGTTCTTTCATTTTTTTGACATATTTATCAAGCACGGTAAAGGTATTACCACACTTATTATCAAACAGTAAAAAAGTGAGTGCGATCCAGTTCAGTTTAAAACGATTAGAAACGCTTTTGTAGTCTTCGAATTGCAGTGCTTTTCAGGAAGGGAAAGGAATCGCTAGTAAGGTCGATCGGAAGAAACCAATAGCGATCGGTGACGAAAAAAAGCGACAACGGTCTGCTTCATCAGTTTCTTCGACTGGCAGTCCGGTGCGAAAGAAAAGGAAGAGGGTTTCATTTGCTGATCAGTTGGAACGTACAAAACTTATCGATCAATCATTGAACAAGATCGAGGTATTGCTTCCTTTCTAGTGATGTCCGCGGAGGGGTGAGGGAAAGATGTGGAAAACAGCGACTGGTCATACGTTGTGCTCGTGGAGGAAAGAATTCACTATTTCATCCCCTCTTCTTTACTACTTTTTAGAGCAACTTGTATTCCAGTTGTTTCGCAAGTTCATCTCCCTTTCCCTTCCCCTCCCCTCTCCCTCCACCCCCCTTCCATCCTCCACCTTTCTGCATTCCATCTTTCAAAAATAAATGGTGCAGCGATAAGATTGTATTTGACATTTTACTGTAAACTCGTGCTCCTTTTGAATACGGATTTGGGCTATGAGACCTGCAAGGTTGGAGAGTATGATGTATGCGTTAACGCATCCCACAGAAATTCTGGATTTTGTTTTTATGGATGAGTTTTCATTTAGTTTAATTTTGATCTTCTGTGTGTCATGAGGAATGAAAGAACTACTGTAAAGCAGACGTCCACTCGAATGATGTTGAAGAGACATGTAGCCAGACCAAAGATAGCCTATGCTAAGAAAGTAGAGAGCTTGAAATACTCGTAATGGACAACGTTTTGACTATAATAAGTGCCAAAGACGAGGGAACGCTTCATCTGAATTTTTTATTTGCTGACATCGCGGCAAAACGCTCATATAATATTTAGTACTATGCGATGTCTATAATATTATTGGATAAGATGGAAAAAAAGGACGTGAAGTGACACCTAATGCAAAAGTACATTATCATTTATCGGTATCCAAACCCGTCGGTGTGTGCATTAGCGGCTCCACTGTTCTCAGCCAGGATTTTTAGCTAGTAATTTGAGAGCTTATTGCTGTTTGAGTGTTGTTGCTGTCTACACGAAGTCGTTCTTTTAATGTGACATCACGGAGGGCAATTTGATAGTGGCGCTAATATTACTCTATAATATCTATTAGTTCTGCGATGAAATTACCACATTGTTATTTACCCATTCGGCTGTAATTAAGGGCATACCGTCGGATGCGTCTCCAGGCAAAAGTATTTTGTCGAAGAAACTGAAAGAGGTTAAAAAAAAGAAGAAGGCAGCTGAAGATATGTCTCGTGATGCTGGCAGGAGAGACAGTTTGACTGGTGAGAAGGTTATTGAAAACATTGAAAGCGGTGAAATGAATGTCTCTATGGAAGCAACCCCAGCTCAAGAAATGCATGAAAATAAGAAGGGCAAAGAAAATCGACAAAGAGAGAAGAGAGGTACAGGCGTTGACAAGGCGAAAAAATTTAACGCCAAAAAAATACAGGTAGGAGTCTTGCACAAAGACCTTTCTTGCTTCATCCCTCTTCCCTGCCTTCCCCACCCCCTCTCTTCACCTCTCCGTCCGTCCATTGCTTGCCAGACTCATGCAATGCAGCCCAGTTAGTATGTTGGTTGGGATATGGTGACGTCTTTTGGAAAAATGTAACTGTGCACAATTTTTGAAGGTCAAAAAATCCTTTTTTTTCAGGTAAATTAGTAGTCTTGTTCAAAAATGCGGCACTTCGGAAATCTGTGTCGGAATTAGGTCGGAAAAATCCGCACAAACGGTGTACCAGTTTTTCGGCATTGCATCTCGTCTTCGTTGTTATTTTCTTCTAATTTCACCCATTCTACGTGCTTGTTTCAAAAAACCACCAACGTTCCATGAAAGCTAGGTGTATTGTCAAGTGAAGTTATGCAGCGAATGCATCCTATTGGATTTTGCGTAAAAATGCATGAAAACAATTTTCAAAGCCTTGACATTCGTATTGGCCATTTTATGTTTGAACTACTTGTAACTAAGCTGTCCAGCACTCCGGTTTTTCAATTAGTCAAGTTACGTTTACCACAAACCCCTTTACAGTCGATCTTTTTGTGCCTGTTTCAAGCAGTGCTTTCGTAACGACGCGGTGCCGCATATAGTGTGTATGTTTGTTGAGGTGACTCGTAAGGTGAAAGAGAAATTGATGGCGATGACGCGTAAGGAGCGTCGTGAATTTATCAAAGAGCTGCAGAGGAAACGAAAGCCGAACTTTGAGCTCGCCTTACAGTGCAAACGTCTTTGGGAAAAAATCCGTAGGTAAGTCTGTTTTAGCATTGCTTGGTGAGTGATTCTGGCTTGTTGGCCAGTAAATTGCCATGTTTAACTACCCACATTTTTCTGTCTGATGATGGTAGCATAAGCCAAAAGTAAAGCCGCTTTTTGAAAGATGTGTTGAACGTGTCGAAGTGCTACGTCGGAGTCACCGTATCTGACTGAGTGAGTTTATAAAGTTTCTGACTGTACTTTTCTACTGATTTTGAATAACTGTTTTAGGTGATGGCAAACATCGTTTCGTATCGGTGCTATTCATTCCTCTAATTGACTATCATGTTTCCCTCTTCTTCTTCTTCTTCCCTGGAAAAGTCAAATTTGCCAAACATTGCCCAAATAATTCTATAGCAGTGGGGTAGTTGCTGAAATAGCCTAGTGCAAAAGTTTATCACAACTGTCGACCGATCCTCTGAACTGTTTCGGTCCTTCGGGCTGTTCCGGTCGTCCGAACTGCTTTTATGACGGTTGTTGTGCTTTCTCCTTGACTGCGAAATGTTTCTCGAGGGTTTTTTAAGCCGCTTTTTACGTAAGAACGGCCGATAACGATCAGCGACGCTTCAGATAGTCCGGGGTTATTAGCTCCTTTCGGTCGAAGGGCACTGCATGCTTTTGCGGGCTCCATTAAGGGTTTTTTTTTTGTAGTTCAAAATGCACTGAGGAAGATCGAGAGCGATACGTTCATGAGTTGTACGGGTTGGTGAAAGGCAAAGCGAAAGAGTTAATCTATGCTCATGACACCTGTCGAGTGATCGAATGTCTTACCAGTCTTCCCAAGGGTAACATCCGATCGCTGCTCTTCGAAGAACTTTGTCCCGAAATCGTGCGCATGACGAAATCGAAATATGCAAGATTCTTCGTCACTAAAATGCTACGTCATGGGTGCGTTGTTTTCATTTGTAGGGTTCTATTGTAGCAGTAGCTGACAGCTGGAGCATTCTCTAAAAGTGGTCCGATTCGGCAGGTCCAACATTCATTTACCCGTACTGTGATTTGATGAAAAGCTTTTGTTGTGTTTGGTGATCGCCGCAGTTGTATCTGTTGAAGGTAGAGACAAGGTGACATTGATGAGAGGACGTTTAATGGCGAAGGTATCCACACGGTAGACAGCACTGCAGAACAATGACCATAGCACCAAAGAATCACTCCTTAAATAGCCCGTGGCGCGTGATGTGGCGTGATTCTCTCATTGGCTGGGGCATATGCGAATTTAGGAACTGAAGGCCGCGAAATACTGAGTATTTAATAACAAAGTACGTGCGTACCTAACAGCTTTAATTCCCGAATTTACACCTCTCGCACGGCGTGTGAACCACACAAAACGAAGAATATCTTTACGTTATAATCTTTGTCGGTCATGCTGTTCCAAATTCTGTAATAGAGTGCTTTTACAAAATGGTGGGAATTGGAGCAGGCTGATAGTAATCAATTACGGTAGGAGTTTTTTTTTTACTTTTTTTCCAATAGTATTATGCTTTTTTCCTTTTTCCAATATTATTTTTCCAATTATCCGATAGTATTTCCAATAATTTTCCAGTTTTTCCAATAGTATTACTGGGTCATGAAGAAGCGTGACGAAAATTCAGGGAGTTTATTTCACTTCTGACCTTGTACTCGTTTAATTACCAAAACAACAGAATTATGTGTTAAATCCGTAGTGGGAAACACTCACATCATTCCAGATCGGCCATTCAACGGTCTACCATAATAGATGCGTTCCGTGGTCATTGTGTGGCATTGATGCGTCTTTCATGGGGTGCAGAGGTGCTGGAGATCGCGTATAATGATTATGCAAACGCACAGCAGCGCTCGAATATCGTATGCGAATTTTATGGAAACGAGTATCGCTTATTTAAGGTTGTTGCACGTTTCGATTCATCGTATTTGTTTCAGTAGAAGTCTAGGAGCTTTAATTTTTTATAACTGTTGGAGGGAGGAGGTTTATTTTTTCCGCGGATCCGACTGTATCATTTTACTACTTCTTCAGATAGTTTTGTCTACTTATTGCATGTGTGTATAGGGAGGCATTATATTGAAACGTACCTGCTACCACATACTGTTATGGTCTTTGGCAATATTGCAGCCTTCTTTAGACGGGATTCGTTTGTCTGTTTTGAAAAGGAAACTTCTGATTTTCACAGCATTGCACAGGGCTCATATTCGAGTTGTTTTAATGTTTATATTTTAACCAGTTGATTTTGCAACAGTTATAGGAGCGGAAATTGATGCGTTTTTTTCCATGTGGGAAGGCCTGTATTCAACAAGGTTAATATGCAAAAATTAAAATTGACAGTTAAAGTATTTCTAGTCATTTAAAGTAAGGTGGGAATCTTACAGTTCCAACATTTATTTAGCGGTAATGTAGCCAAGCGGCCAGAGGAAATGGAGAAAGAGTGAGATTTAGATAGAGGCAGTACTGTACTTATGAACAGATCGCGTTCCCAAAGGCTGCCTCAAAGTGTGTGTATAGCCTTGCACATATATGGGCTGACACTTAGTAACCTACCAGCGGATTTAGCCTGTTTGTGATATTCTAGTATGCGTTTTATGCAGAGTAGCATGACCCGAATAAGCTTGTTCTTCGCCTTCTAGGTACATTCCAGATTCTTTGGAAACATGCGGTCGAAAATTGCATGCTGGTTTTTTCAGCTGACAAACTTCGCATCTCGCAAGTGTGCTAGTAAAGAATTACTTGTATTTAGAAATCTAAAACGGGAAATAAAGGGAGAAGGATAGGAGATTGCCCAGGTTTGATAAGTTTTTATTGCTTCACCGTTTAGAAACAGTAATGTTTTCTAGTTGTTATTTTAAGTACTTCAGGCAGAAGGCGATAAGATTACAACCCTCAACGAAATTATCGATAAGGATCCTGCAAAGAAGACTGCCATTATGAAGAATCTCGAAGAACTACTAAAAGATATTGTGCAGAAGTAATGGTGATTCTGTTATGCAGCAGTATAGGCATCCCGGGCTTGATTTGTAGCACGCCGGGCTTTACAGTTTGGTCGGCCAGTCAAAATTTCATGCATTTTTGTTTTATGGTTCGGTTTAATTCGGTTAAAGGATGTGAAAACTATGATTCGCGTAAAGGTTGAACGTCGTTTTTTATCGGTTAAGCAGCATTTGATTTGCGTAAGAGATGAAATATGCCATTCCACAATTTATTAATCTCCTCCTTCCCCCTCCCTTCACCTCCAAAATATGCCATTTCACAATTTCTCGATCCTCCTTCCCCCCCTCCCTCCCTCCTCACTCTCCAACTTTCTCGTCATGCCGTTCGAATGGTCGGATCAGATTGTTTTTACGATGTGCCTCGCTATATAATTTGCCATTTTACATTGAATTGTGACGATAAATTAGTTTTGAGAGGGGAAGGGAGAGGAGTTTTTTTAGTTGTACTCTTCGTTGGAGAGTCCAAAGGAAAATGCATCCAATTTTTTTTTTCGCAGCGTTGTAAAATTTAATTGAGTTGAATCAATCCGCTTCAAGATTAGTCGCAGTTTCTTGCATTTTAAATGATTCCAAGAGTGCCATCATTATGGTCACGCTCTTCTGTTATCTTATCCGTACGAAAGGTTGAGAAACCGCGAAGAAAGTTTCTAAACTGAATTTTGCGGTAGCTTAGGATCACATCATCCACAGCAGTGTTTCTGTTGTGTATTGAAGTTATTTGAATGGTACAGAGCAGTATATATATCAATTTATAGGAAGCTTATGCAATGCGGTGCTGCTAACTTTTGAAAGAGTACATTACACGGCATCGGCTTCTTTGCTTGTATAATAGAGAAGTGTAGAGCCTCTTCCGAATGTGAAATTTATTGAACGCTGATATACAGCATTGCTCACTTTTCTTTAAAAATTTCTTGTTCTTTATATTTGTGTGTGATCCTTATTTTGAAAAACTCTTTCAACGTGATTTTGAAATGAAAACGGGATGTGCCGATTTTAATAGTTTCCGTCATCCACATTTTACTGATAATTTCAGCAATAGCTGCGACGAGAAACTACCGAGTGTGAAGTGAGAGGGCGAAGTGTTTTTTTTTTTCATTTTCAAAGTGTCTGTAGGATTTTTTTTTGCTTTCAGGAGTCAGGTGAAGCTAAGTCTCACACATCGACTTTTAAACGAATTTTTGTCGTTTTGTAACGCGGAACAAAAGAGCGAAATGATCGACTCGTTGAAAGATCATATTCCAGAGGTTTGCCGTTTTCGTTTTTGTTTGGTTTAAAGCACTGCTCACTTGCGAGGTGTCCTCATCGATTCTGATATTATAAGTAGTTTTTAAGCAACGATGCATCACAGCGAATAAACCTGCTCAATGTTTTGTAAAGCCTACGAAACGACGGGGCTTTTCGGCATGGGATGTCACCATGATGGTTTTCCAATTATAGGAAGTGTATTTTTCGGCGAAAGTTTTATCGTTTTTTTTTCTAAAGTTTTTCGGATGTAAACGATTTTCCAATACTTAGTTCGCCTTTTTCTTCAACTCATTGTTTCTTAAATCGCATATGCCTTTTCCCACCCTTCCCC
>JPKZ01000812.1:18776-36758 GCA_000803305.1 Toxocara canis
AAGCTGGCAGTTGCTTTCTGAAAATTGTTCGATTCGGTGATGGTCATAATCGAAATTAAGTGTTTAATGAGCGTTTGTGATACCAAAACCGTAGGTGTACAAATTATAGACATAGAGGTCGTAGATATACAAATTACGGATATAAAGTTTCAGATGGTGCATACGAACGATGGATCTTGGGTGGCGTTGAGGTGCATTTGGGATGGAACTGCTAAAGAACGAAAGGTCGTTTCTGTACTTGTTCTCTAAAAATCTGTTCCGTTCTATTTCATGCCGTTGTGTTTATTGGTTTCTAAATAGCAGTATTATTTACCTTTATGCTGAGCTCAAGTACACGGAAGATGACAGCGGTGATTGCGGTGACGTCGGTTAAGCGAGTTAACAGCGCCGTCTCGGACAGCTTCAGTTTTGTAGGTTCCACAGATTCTTGAACTTTATGTCCGAGCTAGAGAAATTCAAACTTGTGCACAGCGAACTTGGCGGATTTTCTATTAACTTCATATCCTTTGCGATGTTGGCGGGGTAAATTTTTTCTGCGTAGAAAAAGACTTCGAAAGCAGTTTGGAAATTTCATAAGTAGAAACTTCCATTGCTTGGTAAGACGGTTGCCATCATCGCTATCTTCTGTAAAAAGAAATGTGCTGTCTCATCTTTTTCTCATTTCCTTTCCTCGGGCCAAATTCTGCGCACAGTTTTGGGTGCATCGCGAAAAAAGGTAAAATAAATGATGCATATTTTTGCTTGCTTGTTTTGCTGCGATTTTGGAGCGTCAATTTTGTCAACATTTTTTTTCAGATGATAGTGAAAAATTTCAAGAGTTTGGTTGTGAAAACATGCCTCGAGGAATTCGGACATCGTGTTCTGATTGGAATATTTGACGCAGTGGATGATACAGTACTCGTTAATAAGTACATCGTTCAGGTACTGTTGTGTTTCATTCGATGATCTTTTACCTGTTGGCTATCTCTCACGAATTCTATGGCTGTATCAGCATCATTTTAACTTTCGTATGGCAGGGGGAAGGGGGCAAATTTAGTTGAAGAAAATCCGAAATTTGACATTAAAATAGTACTGAGACGGCTGGAGCGATGTTCACTTTTTCTTATAGTTTTTTGGATCATGAGCAATACATACTTTCTTGTACGTTGTTGGCGAAATTGTATTACTACAGGCCCATGATCGCACATATAGGTACAGGTATATGCAGGTATACACCCAGTGACTGTTAACCGTTATTATGAACCAGATATGAAGGTTATGAAACTTCTTGTCTAAGTTTTAGCTGTTTGGTCCATAGTCATAGCAGGTATATGGTTAAACACATTCAACGCATACATGGTCTAGCTCGAGCTCAGTTACGGTATTGTGAGGTCATTCTGCGAGGCTAAATCTCAAAGAGTTGTGGCGTCAGCTCGAATTATATTCGATCCAGTTTACTATTATATCAACGCCCACCTTAGAGTTTATTTGCCTTTGTTGTGCAGCTGCGATTACGTAGGCTTAAAAAGAAGCTAAATATCAGCTGCATGAAGTGAGAACTTTAAAAGAACGTTTGAAATACCATACGGATGGGGTCGTGGTCGTTGATAGTAGGTCTGTAGGAGTGTTTTCTTGAGAGGGTTTGTGAAATGAAATGCTTACTCTGTAATAAAATAGTTTAAGGAGATAGCAAACGAGGTGCGTACAGTAGCGTTGAATCGATTCGGTGAGCGAGTGCTGCATTACTTGGTACACCCTCGTGATCCGAGGTATTTCGGAAAAGGATCGTTAGATATTTTCAAAAAGGTTTGATTTATTCCTTCTAGCTCGTCGTCCTTGCCAGTAGGAAAGTGCGCCGAGGTGAGTGAAGGGGTTGCACTTAGCAGTGACATACGATTCCAGACTTTAATTCCTTGCATAGTCCATCCCAGAGAATAGAGTGGGAGTCAATGAGTGGATTCCATATTTGTGGTCTTGGCTAGAGTCGCAAACAGTTTACTATTATATCAACGCCCACCTTAGAGTTTATTTGCCTTTGTTGTGCAGCTGCGATTACGTAGGCTTAAAAAGAAGCTAAATATCAGCTGCATGAAGTGAGAACTTTAAAAGAACGTTTGAAATACCATACGGATGGGGTCGTGGTCGTTGATAGTAGGTCTGTAGGAGTGTTTTCTTGAGAGGGTTTGTGAAATGAAATGCTTACTCTGTAATAAAATAGTTTAAGGAGATAGCAAACGAGGTGCGTACAGTAGCGTTGAATCGATTCGGTGAGCGAGTGCTGCATTACTTGGTACACCCTCGTGATCCGAGGTATTTCGGAAAAGGATCGTTAGATATTTTCAAAAAGGTTTGATTTATTCCTTCTAGCTCGTCGTCCTTGCCAGTAGAAAAGTGCGCCGAGATGAGTGCAGGGGTTGCTTTTAGCAGTGACATACGATTCCAGACTTTAATTCCGTGCATAGTCCATCCCAGAGAATAGAGTGGGAGTCAATGAGTGGATTCCATATTTGTGGTCTTGGCTAGAGTCGCAACTAAATTCTGCACGAAATAGTTGGAGTCAAAAAATTTTGCTTGTTTTCGCTGTTTGCTGCTCCCACATGGCATGCAAAAGAAGTAAGTTGTAGCAGCTTCGTTTTTGAAAGCGACAGGTATCCTGTCGCGTTTGCTTCATATAATAGGGCACTGAATTTTTTAAGCTGCACCAATTTGCAACCGGAAAAGCAGCGGCGACTTGCGAAATTTATATTCCTGATTTTTTCAGGAATCCCACATCTTCGGTCCGCCTACTGTTTACTCCCCGGGGGAATGGAACGATAATGTCCTTGAAATATTAACATTCCTTTGGGTTTACATCCTATACTGTAATAATTTTCCATATAGATTGTCATCAATTTTGCTATTATATCAACGCGTACCTTAGAGTTTATTTGCCTTTGTTGTGCATCTGCGATTAAGTAGGCTTAAAAAAAGCTAAATATCAGCTGCATGAAGTGAGAACTTTAAAAGAACGTTTGAAATACCATACGGATGGGGTCGTTGTCGTTGATAGTAGGTCTGTAGGAGTGTTTTCTTGAGAGGGTTTGTGAACTGAAATGCTTACTCTGTAATAAAAAAGTTTAAGGAGATAGCAAACGAGGTGCGTGCAGTAGCGTTGAATCGATTCGGTGAGCGAGTGCTGCATTACTTGGTACACCCTCGTGATCCGAGATATTTCGGAAAAGGATCGTTAGATATTTTCAAAAAGGTTTGATTTATTCCTTCTAGCTCGTCGTCCTTGCCAGTAGAAAAGTGCGCCGAGATGAGTGCAGGGGTTGCTTTTAGCAGTGACATACGATTCCAGACTTTAATTCCGTGCATAGTCCATCCCAGAGAATAGAGTGGGAGTCAATGAGTGGATTCCATATTTGTGGTCTTGGCTAGAGTCGCAACTAAATTCTGCACGAAATAGTTGGAGTCAAAAAATTTTGCTTGTTTTCGCTGTTTGCTGCTCCCACATGGCATGCAAAAGAAGTAAGTTGTAGCAGCTTCGTTTTTGAAAGCGACAGGTATCCTGTCGCGTTTGCTTCATATAATAGGGCACTGAATTTTTTAAGCTGCACCAATTTGCAACCGGAAAAGCAGCGGCGACTTGCGAAATTTATATTCCTGATTTTTTCAGGAATCCCACATCTTCGGTCCTCCTACTGTTTACTCCCCAGGGGGATGGAACGATAATGTCGTTGAAATATTAACATTCCTTTGCGTTTACATCCTATACTGTAATAATTTTCCATATAGATTGTCATCGTTTTAGTTTTTTTTCTTTGATATTTTCGGTCCTGTCACCAGGATATCGAGTTAACGAACAAGAGAAAAGGATTCGTGTCCTCACTGCTTCCCTCATCTCTCTAGCTGTCTTAAGGGGTGAGCTCTCACATCAGACCATCTCCTATAGTTCTTTTTCACTGTCAGTTTTAGTTTAGCCTAAATAATCCCTTTACTTGTTTACAATGATCAGTGATCTCACAGAATCTCTTAAGCAAACGTTGTTCACAGCAGTTTTGCTTATCGTCTGATTAGTATCTTGAGGGAATCTTCGTTTGAAATTGTGTTGCCTAGAAAATATTCCTTATGAACTATCATATGTGGAAATTTCGTCTCCGTTCAATATGAGGTTGTGATTCTCAGCTAAGTAAAAGTACGCAGTTGGTGGAATTTGTCGCATTATTATTTGAGGTCTTCAATGATTTGTTAACGAACAAGAGAAAAGGATTCGTGTCCTCACTGCTTCCCTCATCTCTCTAGCTGTCTTAAGGGGTGAGCTCTCACATCAGACCATCTCCTATAGTTCTTTTTCACTGTCAGTTTTAGTTTAGCCTAATCGCTTTACTTATTTACAATGATCAGTGATCTCACAGAATCTGTTAAGCAAACGTTGTTCACAGCAGTTTTGCTTATCGTCTGATTAGTATCTTGAGGGAATCTTCGTTTGAAATTGTGTTGCCTAGAAAATATTCCTTATGAACTATCATATGTGGAAATTTCGTCTCCGTTCAATATGAGGTTGTGATTCTCAGCTAAGTAAAAGTACGCAGTTGGTGGAATTTGTCGCATTATTATTTGAGGTCTTCAATGATTTTTTTTTTTTAAATTTTGATATCCTTCATTTTTATGGTCTCATTTATGTTTAACTCTTTTGTTTATTTTACTAATTTGGTTGTTTGTTTATCGAATATAGCTCAACACCATTTGTCAGGGTGATAATAACGCGAACAGCAAAAAGGATGCTAAGGAGCGATATGCACAGCTGTTCGCTGGAATTGCAAAGCCTTTGCTTACGTTTATCGTTGCAAATCTAAACGAATTGTTGTTCGACTCACTTACCGCTCTTCTTGTGTTGAGTGTTCTTGAACCGAAATGTAAGTTAGAGCCTTCTTTTTGATTTATTTCACTTTTGTTTTTATATCATAATTTGGAATATTTTTTGCATTCTATTTTCGAATAAGATTTTATAAGGTTCTGAGATCTAAACAATCGATTTCCAGATGATCGGTCTGTTCGAATTTTCAGCCTTTACTGAATTTTTGGTTGTCTCCATTTGCGATCATTCTGTTGCTTAACTCATTTCTTTAATATGAATCCAACATCGATCTATAAGAAAGCCTCATTACCATCTCTGAGTTCTGAAATATGTCCTCGGTATTGCAAATGTTGCAGAAAGTTACACTATTCAGTGTTGAATATTTCGAACTATGGAATTTTATGAACTGTATGCTGTAGTTTTTAACTGAATTATGCTATGTTAATGTACAAATATTGTGTCTGGATCATTGCACGAACGCCAAAGATAAATGAGGAGTGGTGGACGTACGGAGACTCGGTTGAGGGTTTGCGTGTGTGTGTGCGTGTGTGTGTGCGCGTGTGTTGGTCGGGGGGGGGGAGAGAGGGTGGTTGTGGTTCCCAACTCAAGCCATGACGAGTCAAAGCGAAGTGGGAACGTTCATCTTTGATCCAGATCTCGAGAACTTTCATTTTCGAACTAAACCAATAACTTTCCTCTTAGAGCAATTATTTTCCCAAACTTTGAAAGGGGGGGGGGAGGAGGGGGAGGTTAATGCCCACCCACAAGTTTCGCTTTGACCACTGGACTAAGCGACTGCCCAAAGCGATTCGTTTAGCAATGCTGAATTCAAATTTTTGATTCCGTAATTTTTCTACTTTTCTGATTAGATACTGTTACCTTTTTCGTTTCATTGCATTTCCTCCGTTTGCGTTAAGCCGTTATTCGTTTTTGCAATTTGCAGGTGATACGGATTTGTTTGAGCGTATCATCGATGATGAGGATCGTAATGCATGCTATTCGAGAATTGCGAGCATTTGCGGTGAAGAGTTTGTGCCTTACGATACCGAACGATTACATCCCATTGAACATCCACAAGCCCATTTTGTTATCTCGAAAATACTACAGGCAGATTCGAAATTCGATGTGAAATTAAGCGAACATCTCATCAAATTGGGTTCGGAAACGCTGGCATCATGGGTATGTTTTGAAATGTGCTGCTAAGTACTGGCCGGTTGCTTGATACTGTCGGAATTCAAACGTACTGGTCGATACATGCTTAATAAAGCGAAATAAATTCAAACGCCTATCAAATTTTTATTGTTGCGATAAGCATTTTTTTGTATACATAACCTTTTATTTCTTCAAATTGACCATGAGAAAAATGCAATAATCGTTCATTATAACCTCATTGTCATTTATGGTTGAGATTTGTATCCGAAGTGGCATTTTTTCTCATTTTTCTATCTTGCTATGCAAGTTTTATTATTAGCCTTTTGGCGATTTACGAATAAGGAATAGTGGTCGGAAGGAGAAGAAGAGGGAGAGAGGGAGGGGTGGGGGGGGAGGGGCAGGGGAGGGGAAGTATTTCGGAAGATTTTATATTGATTTGAGCTGAATTGAATGTTTTCTTCTATGCTTTTAATGCGATGACGGCGGAGCACGTACCTCGCATTCTGTTCCCTCCATCCGAAAAAAAGTTGATATTTTGGTGCAGTCCCACCCCCACCTCATCTGTTCAAACCGTTGAGTTGTCTCCCGTCCCTTTTCCCTCCCCCCTCCCATCCCCTTCCGCCATACCTCCCACCCTCAAACCGCTGCTGTTTTGAGCTGAAGTGTTTGAGTCACTCTTTTGCTTTTTCAGGTTTCATGCAATAAAGGTTGTTTTATTCTGCTTCACATGTTCGAAAATGGGTCTGAAGAAACGAAGAAAACGATCGCACAGTCCGTGCCGCTGTCTTTACTTAAAAATTATTCGACAAAGGGTGCAGTTGCGTTGATGAAGAAACTCTCGGCCAAGTAATGTGACACTTTCTGGCAGTGAGGACAAATTGGCGTCGACGTGCGGTGCTCTATTTATAGAGCCGCATAGTCACTTTACAAATAGAGTGCTGCGCACGAGATCGGTAGTCGGCATCGTTTTATTTGTGCCCAGATGATTGTTTTACCGTATCTTTTGAAAATCGCTATGATCCAGTAACCGCACAATTTTTGAGGCAATGAGCGTCTCTGATCTATTTATATTACCGATATAAGCTAATGAGTTTCCTTTAAAAATAGCTGAGTGTGTTTGATTGCAAATTTGTTAAAGTGAGAGTATAACAGTGCTTTTGGGTGAGATGAGGGCCAGTTTGGCTTCTTTTCTTTGATATTCATTTGCGCAATCGCCTTTGAAAAGATTACCAGTGTGATGTTGATGTGTTTTTCGATTATGGTGATTACTGCCGGAAAATTCGTCATGGCTATTTGGCTTCATCGTTTTGCAGGTTTTTTTTTTTCGAAAATAAACTATTCGGGACTGAAAAAAAAGCTACATATAGGAAAAACGTAATGGATACTTCTGTTATCAATTCGCAATACTGAAAAATCATATGTAGGATTTTCATATAGAGGGAGGAAGAGAGGAGCTGCTGGTTCCATGGATTCTGGAATCGTTTGTGCGGTATGAAGGAGAGTAATTTGACGAGTGCTGTTTGGATATATTAGCAATCATGCGCCGCCATTAAGCAGTTGTTGATTGTTAATGTTGATAATCGTTCACATTGTTGATTTTATTAGTTCGAGTTATCTGTTCACTGTATGTCCAAAGGGAAGAATAATATTAAGTCGATTGTTGTTGTTTCACGTCAGTAAAGGATTACTGGTTTGTTAAGGAAAGCGTACACTGTATTTTATTCAGCTTTAATGAAAACACTCAATGCGCAAACAGTATTCGCTTTTATTATGAACATAGCTCAAGGAATTATACATGGGTACACCGTCTTCCCGTAGCATTCTGTTCTCACTGCTTCCATCAATCATTCGCTAAGAATTCTCACGTAACATGACAGAAGGAATTCACCAAACATGATTAAATAAAAGTCAGTTACTGGATGTTCTGCAGAGATCACAAAAAGGAGGTCATGCAAAAGTATAGTGGTTTGGATAGCGGTAAAAATGATTTTGAAAATTGGGTGGCCGTACGAAAAAAAACAATGATGATGTTAACGCAGAACCGCATCACACAACGAGAATTGCCCGGTATTATTAAATCAACATAACCAAACTGACATGAATCACAATGAATGATAACGTAAATGATGACATTAAGTTGGGTACATGAATTTTGCATAATTTTGACGATATTGCGTTGCGGACTGCAATACTTTATCAACCGTGCGATACCTTGGTATTAGCCATTCGCAACTTCATACTTTACAAACAAAGACACAAAGGCAGCTGTAGTTTCACCGACGACCGTCATCGATGCAACTGAGAACCATGCTGAGGGCTCAGGGCCATTGCCTCTTCCCTTCCATGATTGTTATGACCAATTTTGATCGCCGTCATCGATGCAACTGAGAACCATGCTGAGGGCTCAGGGCCATTGCCTCTTCCCTTCCATGATTGTTATGACCAATTTTGATCGCCGTCATCGATGCAACTGAGAACCATGCTGAGGGCTCAGGGCCATTGCCTCTTCCCTTCCATGATTGTTATGACCAATTTTGATCGCCGTCATCGATGCAACTGAGAACCATGCTGAGGGCTCAGGGCCATTGCCTCTTCCCTTCCATGATTGTTATGACCAATTTTGATCGCCGTCATCGATGCAACTGAGAACCATGCTGAGGGCTCAGGGCCATTGCCTCTTCCCTTCCATGATTGTTATGACCAATTTTGATCGCCTGGTGGTCTTTGACCACTTGCTGGCGATCCAACTTGCTACTTCATTTGTACGAAATATGTGACGTGTGTGTTTTGATGGCGTCAAACTTTGTGAACGCACCTCAGTCGATCATTAAGTGACCTTCTTGGCATGGCCAGCCGTCAACGCCATGTGTAGTTTTGCTGCTTGTGAATACTATCGGGAAGCACAATATTTAGATGGTCAGCCAATTTGACGGTGCTAAATTATTAAGATTGTTAATAATATGAAGGAACTTGACCAACGGGGTTTGAAATCAATACAGCAATGAGATGTGGGTGCCGGGTTTAACGCCAACGAAATGAAACAGGTACGGCAAAAACTTGCCGTTATCAAATCGAGTGTGTTCCCAAACTTTGTATCTTTTCGTGGTTTGGACGAAACGTCTAATACCTATATAACCGCTGGAAGCGCTGAGGAAAATCTGTGCTGTGATAAAACAGTTAATTGCCAATCCCATCTCTCACTCCACTAAACATTCGCTTGGGCGTATATGCCCTCACCGGCAAAATTATTGCATTTTGTAAACAAGTCAACTGAAATAAAGAAAGAAAGGGGTGATGGTATGAAGTGAGATATTGCATCTTTTTTGTGAATAGCAATTTGCAAGGAGGGGGAGGGGGGGGTGGGAAAACAGAGAGGGAAACTTGTATTATATCTTTTATGAAAACCAGAACACATCGTTAAGTAAATAACTTCGCACATCATAGATCGACTGATTTAAGCTCATAACATGCCTAAATTAATGAGGAAATCTAAATTGTTGTCGTGCTCGTCAACCAGTAAACCATACGCTGACTTTGGCTCTCATAGGAAATGAGAGGTTGGGAGGTTGGGGAGGGGGGACGAGTGAGAGGAACTGTGATCAAAAATCGACAAGCGATTACGTCAAATGCCGATTTTATTGGAGTGCTTCTCGTTGAGGAAGTCTTTTACTGAATAAGAGCTGGCGGTGTGAGCAGAGAGTGACAGAAGTCGGCGTGGATCGCAAATATTTTAGCGAGTTTTCTCGACAGACACTTTTCTGATGCCACACTAATGGGTATTAAAATGCGCTATGGATGTGTGTTCGGATTGTGAACGAAAGAGCATTTAAGAAGCGTTGTTATCATCGTGATTCGCTAAAGTGCCGATTAAGGGTGTGCTACTGAAGTGTTCGATGAATGTAAGCAGCCCATAAGTGAAGATCGGATATGACACACCACCGACCAGAACAGATTAGCAAAGTTATCGCCATCATACGAATCGATACGCTACAGCTACGATATGATTAATGTCATATCCAAACGAAATGACATTTTCATTCATGCATTCAAAAAAAAAAATCTTGCATAATATGCATGATACCAAAGCAGCTAATGTTACATTTATTTTTCGTCTTGCTCCCGAATGGAAGACGTAGAGAGTGGTTTTGTGCACGACAAATGAAACTTACTTAATCCGGAAGCACAAATTGTGTATCGCATTGTCCATAATATCTCTAAGGCACCGAAACGTGAAACGGGTGGATTCGTCCACATGTTGCTTTTGTAAGTCGTGTTTGTCAACAATAAACAATTACTATATACCGGAGGATGTTTCGTTCACAACGCACTGTGATGATTCTCGTTCGAAATTCGCTTCTAAGATTTTCGATGATGCCAACTGGCCATCGATTACTGCCATCCTCCGTACCATTTTTGCTCGCATGCATTTTCTTTGCAAAAAATGATCATATCAGGGTTGAGTTATACACCTTCATTCAATTTCACCTCAACTAAGACGTCGTCGTTCAGTCTGAACGGCCACCAGATCAGAGATGTCTACCTTAACAACTTTTCAAATCGCAATACTCAATCCCGACTTTATACGGATCAATTGTGTTTTAGCCACACCAGTAGCAGCATCAAATTCGGTTTGCCAAACGTCTTTTCAGGCTTCTGTTGTGTCATCGAGCAACCGAAGTTGCACATTCCGTTCTCATTCTGTACGTTTCTCCACGTACAGATCTTTGTCGGAACAGCTTCCCGATAAGCCGTTCTATTCTTTGTGTAAGCTTTCAATTAAGTTGTGATCCATCCGTATTTAGACCGGATTATGGCACGTAAATTTACGCTTACTTATATTTAGCTTCTTTTTGGTCGGTTATGTTATGAGTGAACGTGCTCGTCGCACACGTCAACATAGTGACGTATTCGTTGTTGCTCACCTTAAATTTTCATTTCGTTGCTCACTATGAATGCTACAATTAACCGTAGATAGCAAGAAGAATCACATACAGGTCTTGATGATCTCAAGTTCTCTTAGTTCGCAGAAGTTACTTCACCGGAACAGACCACGACCAGCAGTAATGGTCAAAAGTTAGGCATTGTATAATAAGAAGTAAGCGAATGATTTAACTATAGGATAGTTTACTCGAAAGTATTGTCACCGCCCCGCCCCCGCTCTCGAGGTTTTGCAGAAATCCTGCGACTAACTTTTGCTGCCAAACATCTTTTCTGAACGTCACTGAACGAACAATTGTGCTTGATTTTGAAAGTATTTCTTTACACATTTAGTGCTTCCCTATATACCACTCTTCATTTGAATCCTTCAAGTTTTAGTGCGCTTACGTTCTGTATTTATTCTTTCTTTGTGATCGATGAGATTCCCTTGTTCGCTTTTAAGTAAATCTTTAAACGTTCACTGAAAATTTTAACATTTTCCAGTGCCCCAAATATTTCTTATGCAAATTTCTATTCGTCCTTAGAATAGCGTTAATTTTCATTCAGTACATTCAATGCAAATCAACTCAACGTTGTCTCAATCAGCAATGCGTTTAGCATTTAACTGATCATATTTGCAATGCCGTATGTGGTGCTTATAGTGTTACGTTGGGTTGTTTGTGACATTTAAAGGAGAGTACTTCAATCCTACGATTTGTCAAAAGCAGTTCTTACGTGGCAAAAATAATGACTTTTTCAAAATTGACATGTGTATTTGGTGGTCTTCTGAAGCACTTGGCGAATAGAAGCCAACGATGATGTGGATACACGAACGACCCTCTTGAAGCACCACCCAACCGGCAGCATCGCTGCTGCTTATGCCTCATCCCATCGTTACCATTGATTGCTTGCACCGCTTCTTCAAATAGCCGGCCAGCTGCTAGCAAGCAAGTTTTGACGTTTATATTATAAATATATCTCGCCTATATGCTACTGGTCGGCGTATTGTAATCGAATACGATTGCAGCAGTTCTGCGCACAGGTCGCTAATGCGATAAATATTTTTCACATTTTGTGAGCCTTACCAGATGATCAATGGCTGTTGGCTTCATGACAAGATGCAATGGTTAACGCGGATTCTTCGTTTACGCTGACGACTATATCGTTACTGATTCTCGCTATCAACTGCTTCAGACATCGTCGTCTTCAAACACTGGCGTACTGATTTTATTGAACGTAACTGCTTGAAGTCGTTTATTGAACGACTTGTGTTTGAAGTCGTTTATTGAACGACAACATCATTGCTTCACAGTTAACGTATCTGATCAGTTCTTTACGTAATCGCTTGTCTAAATAAAAAGTTCGCCTATTA
Organism: Toxocara canis; assembly: GCA_000803305.1. Taxonomy (NCBI): domain Eukaryota; kingdom Metazoa; phylum Nematoda; class Chromadorea; order Rhabditida; family Toxocaridae; genus Toxocara; species Toxocara canis. Next base: position 31,037 of record JPKZ01000812.1, read on the forward strand.
TACTCTTTCATTTAATAATTACTCTGCATTTCAAGTGGTGATTTATCGAATTGACTCGGTTGACGGCTTATTGGTTATACACGAAATGTCGAACTGATTTATTGGTAGATTCTTCAATCAGTGTTATCGATCACTGCATTTTATGCAAATCTAATTTTTGCACAGAACGATATTCATTAATTAAACGACTGACTGACAATTTTCTGGATTTCTGGATTTATTCGACATTCGTCTCTGGTCGATATATTTGTGTTTATTTTAATTCATACATTAATTTGTTCAAATAAAAGTGAATGCATCAAGGAAATGGATGAAGATGAATTGCAATGCTTTAGCGTACAAGAAAGCACATTCGAATACGAAGCGTTCGATTGGGAGAATTTCACCTCAGCTGACTGCAATTGTTCGCATCAACTGCATTCATATTTGGGTGTTTGTGAGGGTATTTGTGAACCAATTTCACTTAGTTTACCACCGCTTGCCGAAGTAGCACTTCCGGCCGCTCTCTATTTGATCGTCTTCCTCGTTGGTACAACCGGAAATGCGCTAGTCATTTTTGTGGTCAATCGTTTCAGACGTATGCGTAACGTTACGAATATATTCCTCGCATCACTCAGCACCGCTGATTTGTGCCTCATTTGGTTTTGCGTACCAATTATGGTTTGTTACAATTAATTTTTTTGTGATAGAATTTAGCTGCCGTAGATCTTCGAATATAAACTCATGCGTAGGTATTCTTCAGATGCACATATCACATAGCCTAGGGTGGAAGGCCTTCCGCTTTAGGAGCTCTTTCGTTGTGGAAGCCATCTCTTTTAGCTGTGCATTTCAAGAAATGAATGTCATTAATCGAAATGACAGTAATTTTGGTGATTGCCCGATATCTTTATGGTTCTTAAGTAACCATCCCATCGGTCTTTTTGGGGTGTTGTTCGATGTTACTTCACTATTACGAAATGAGCTGTAAAGTTAATGGTCCCTTGGGTTTCATTTGAAGATTATACTATAAAACGTCACTGATTGCCCTCCATCCTTTTAAATGAGGGCTCATCATATAACAGCAGGGACCGTAATGCACTCCTAACCAGAGTGTGCTGTAAACGGTTCATAAAAGAATGCTCGTTAGGTTTCTCATTCCGGGCGATTAACTAAGAGGCCTTGAGGCAGTCAGTGAACAAAAGAATGTATCGGATGCCCATTCACCGACCATTTTCAAGGGCCTTCAACTCGGTCATTCAGAGGAAAAGTGAATGGATAAAAGGTACCGTGTAATCTGGAATAAAGCCCCCGACTGCTATGAATTTCGCAGCGGTCTGTGTGAGTTGGGCAAGGGGTGGGGGGTGATGGGCGAAGCTGGAAACAAGGCTATGCAGAGTGCATTTTAAGAGACCAAAAAAAAGTGTGACGGTTATCTTAAGAACAACAAAGACATGGGGCAATCAACAAATTTTAAGTTGACTTTCTTGTAGTCGGATCTGGAAATTTCTTCATAAAATGTTCGATTTGTTTGCTGTAAAGTAACATTCATTCGAAAAGCAAAAATTTGGCGATCCAACATATGCGAATTGTATTTATTATATATATATATATACATATATATATATGCAAAAAAATGACCACAATTCATTTCGAATAAAAGCTTTTGAAAGATCTCCCATAGCATCGTGTTCGGTGCTATGGGTGATACCATTAACTTCACTCCAACATCTGTGTTCAATCCATCTGTCCATCTTTGTCTTAGGCTCTCAACATCCATACGCTCAGTTCTTGGTCACCGTTGTGCCGTTTCCTTGATCCATCGGTTGTCTTTCATTCCTGCCATCTTGTTTGCTCAGCTTTCCACTAAATCATCTCCCTTTGTTTCTCTTCGTAGCATTCTTTGGTCTTACTCTCATCATCTCTTGTATCCTCTTTGCTATAAGAATATCTCATTGCAAAACAATTCAAATCCAAAAAAAGCTTTGGCTAATGTGTTTAATGTTCTTGTCTATGGTAGACATCCTCAATAATCTCTACTTCTTTGCATTTGATTAGAGCAACAATAACAAACAATTAATAAGCAATTTTATAGCTGTTTTTTTGGTCTTTAATGTAATAATGATAATAATTCTCAAATTTAATTAAATAATAATAATAATCCTCAAATTTAATTAAATAATAATTCTCAAATTTAATTAAATAATAATAATAATAATTCTCAAATTTAATTAAATAATAATAATAATTCTCAAATTTAATTCAATAATAGTAATAACAATTAATAAGTTCTTAAATGTAACAACAATAATAGCAACAATAATAAATTCACCTCCTTTATCGATCTCGATGAATCATTTTTATGTCTCGTTATTTTCAAATTGATTTCGAATTCGAATTGAAACGCTTTTAGCATGTTGACGTTTTGTCATAAGCACGCTCACATCATAAAAAATGAACACTTTTTAATCGACGATCGAGAATGCTTCATGCGTAAGCTAGACTTCTCGTCAGTGTTTTTTTATTTACACCAAGCGAGAGACTAATTTAAAAAGAAATGAAAAAAAAGCGATTTTATTAAAGGCGTAAGCCTTCCATCGATAAACCTTTTAAAGTATTTGAAAATTCTCCATTTACCTCTATAGAACATGGAAACAGCGCAAAAACATCTATGAGTTTAAGGAGGGTCACTCCATAAACTTTTACGCATTCCTATTACTATTGTGAGATATTATGCATTGTCAATTTTATTCGAGTAGGACGAGCAATCAATTTACTTATGCGGTAGCTGTATAAAAGATGACGCAATATAAATAGTGGAAAGGAAGTTAGCTACTTTGCATCACTACTTCAAGCTGAGGAGGAGGAGGGGATGGTGGGAGGTGAGGAGGTGAGGAGGGGATGGTAGGAGGGAGAGGAAGGAAGAGGGAAGATGGAAAAGTTGTACGTTCAAACTTACATGAATGTAAGCATAGAGAGTAACGAAAGCCGAGAACGATTGAAAAACTGCACGTAAGACGGGGAGTTGCAAATGATGCGCAATCTAGATTTCAAAATGGGAATAATACTTACGATGAAATTTTTATAGACTTTTCGAGAGCTGTTTTTTTTATCAACAAGTGATGCTCATCTGTGCTAAGTTAAAACGCATGCGAACTTCACCTTGGACCTCAAGGTGGACCTCACCTTCCACTCCGTCTTTTTACCTCTCTCCAATTCAACTTTAGCAGTAATCATCGTGAGCATTTCCAAAACAGTAATGTTTCCGTAAACATCGACGAACGATATATTAGACTAAACGACAAAATCGACTAAACATTAGGAGCAATATGAACGATATTTTGATAAGCTGTTCAAGCCATCTTACTTTCTATACGCCGCCAACATTTATGGAAATATTAATTGAGGACATTACATCACGATTTCGAAGAATTATTGTTATAGTGGAAATGATTAATTTAAAATAGAAAAGACTATGTGAAAAGGAGAGTGGCAGAGATAAATGTTGATCTACTATTTCGCACGGGAACAACGTTCATTTACTGCAAAAGCTATGCGAATTTTTCAATGCAAACTTTGCAAAAATTTTGCAATAAGTGTTCCAATCGCATTAAAATTTACGTTATATGCATTACGGATCCTTTGTAGAGCGGAAATAAATAAATAAAGAATATTGCATTTCTTTGTAAAGAATCACATATACTTCGTCGACTTAAGATTGTCGATAAAGAGTGACTTAAATCTTAAAGAGGGACTTAAACCTTAAAGATTTGAGAGTTAAAACGATATGTTAGTTCTAAGTTTTTCGTCTTAAATTAGACCCAATCTTTTTCAGTGAATAATTATGGCCTACAAATGAGGCCATAATTATTCACAGGAAAAAAATTAGTTGAAATCCGAGTGCTTACTCCGATTTGCCTTTTAGCGTTGTATCTTCGAGCTTTAAACGATAATGGCTATGTAATGAGGAACGTTAAAAAAAATTTATAGAATATTTTTCCTCATTTTTCCTAATCTTTCAGTTTTTAGGCAGCTGAAAAATCTAAAAGATTCTGATTGAGCTAAATTCAAATATGCCGATGAATTGTTTGTCTGATTTATTGTCATTGTGCCATAAAACATAAACTAACGTTCGCTGGCGAAAAATTAAAGCAAAATGTGGGCGCTCTAGCATCAGGATGTTATCAGTTCACTGTTAAAGTGCTGTTCAGTTGCTTACCCGTCAGTGTTGTTTTACCTCAATGTATAGATGGTATGTTTCAGTTTGTGAAGTATATGTCTTATGCGTGGTTCTTGGGTCGATTTGCTTGCTATTCGGTGCATTACATTCAGCAGTTCACATGCTTCTGCTCTGTCCTCACCATGACAATGATTTCGTTTGAAAGGTTTGTTCGCTTATTTGTACCGTAAACCATCCGGGTATTCAAGGTTGCCCTGGAAACGGAGGTTCCTAGCATGGAGTGCGGTGAGCAAAGTATTGCTGGTAAGAAAGAGCGTGACAATTTTGTTGAAAAATAAGGAATTCTGGGGACTAAACGAGAAAAAATCTGCTAAAAAAATGTATTTTACTTCTCATTTACCATTGCATAGTTACAATTGTAAGTTTATATATTTTCTTATTGCAAAGGTTTAAAAAAACCGAAAAAGAATCAAAAAACCCCTCACTCAAACTAGAAATGAATGGCGCGACTCTAATACCCCCCCTTCCTTCCCCTTCTTCACGGGCATACAAATATCGTCAACTACCAAAGAGAAACATCAGTGGTAATATGTATATATTTTTTTTAAAATTTGTATGAGGGTGGACTTGTTCAAAGGTGAGTTTCTGTTGAAAATGGATTTCATAATATACATATTATGGTTGACAGTTGCGATGAACCGTTGCAGTTAGGCTTACGATTCTTAATTGAATGTGGGATATGCAACACTAAAATTTACGCGCTCTATTGCCTTATTCATTTTAAATTTTTTCGACCTTTGATTTTTTGCATGACATTTTTTCTGAATTTTCGCAAATACGAAAAGCTGTTGGAGTCTTGGCCGAAAAATTAAATATGTTTATTAATTATATTCCTTTAAGTATTGCTAATTTGGTGGTCTACCGAAGAGTCATTCATTTTTAAAGAGCATTTGGAGTGTCAATTGTGTGAGTGGAAAAGTGCACAAAATCTTGAAATTTGTTCATGCAAGCGTTATTCAATTGAGGGGCAACGTTAAACGCTGCATCGCAGCTTTCTCTTTTAATTCAAATAAAAGATGTGATGGTTTTCATTCAGCTTTGCTAACTGCCTCAAACATTTTCGCCTATATTTCAGAATTTTTTCACATTTTCTTAAGAATTTTTCCACGTTTTCTCAAAAGTCGTTGATATCATCTTTCAGCTTAAAATTTTCTTAGTACATTTACGCTGCTTAGGATGATAAATTAATTTTTGCGGAAAAAAAAACACCGAAAATTCGGGTTCGCTGATTAGCATTAACTTGAGGTTTCTCTATTTTTTCTTAGTTACCATTTAAATTTTATTCGTAATATCGCCAATATTTTTCGATCACTTGAGAACGATGCTTCGTTACCATTTTATAGCAGTGATCAGTTCAGTAGATTTGATCACTCAGATTTTGATTTCATATTCATAAAAATGATTGTTCCTGCTGGCATACGTAAGTCAAAACATCGAACCATAGGAGCCATTGCAAACTCATTCCGTAGCCTCGGCTTTTTTAGGTTTTGCGACAGTGACCTTCCA